>OX421458.1:13708108-13713108 GCA_949126865.1 Montipora capitata | reverse complement strand
CCACAATCTTAAGTCTTTCGAGGTTATTTCGTCTTGTTCACGTCGCACAATGTGGGCGAATTATCCTAAAATTGAATTTATACCAGCGGTTTCAGGGTAAAATATAGAATGAAAGATTTGCATTTGTCAAGTTGTCCTTAAACCTTAAATTTGGTGATTTCACGTTAATATTATGCAGAGTATGGCAGTAAAATGCAGCACGATTATTTCTCCTCTTTCAACCAATGATATTCATGTTTTGTGGCGTTGTCATAGTCGTAGCCGTCGTCGTCGATGATGATGACGATGACGACGATATAATGATGATGACGATAACCGTTACTATGCCAATGCCAGTTTTAGTTGATGCATAAGTACTCACCTGGTTCATGGCCAAATAAGTCCACAGAAAAACAGTTGTTGGGGGGACCGTTCCACAATTCATAGATGTGGAACATCTTGGTATATATTGTGGGCATGATCTCCAATTCTGCTATACATTGATATTTTTCCAAGTAATCAAGTGTATAACCCTTCAGGAAAAGAGAAATGACAAACAACGTTTTCTTTTTTATTCCTGTTTCCTAGCGTAAACCACGAGGTCCATAAATTAAACTGCGAAAAAAAAAAAAAAAACGAAGAGAAGTAACCTACACTACGACCCGAGAAAACAAGTTTAGCAAGATATTTTTTATTTACGGGAGCCTGTAGGGGATATGCGAGATAATCCTGGTTGGATTAAAAAAAAAAAAAATGCATGCGAATGCGAGATAACAAACTAGAAAATGTGACATAACAAACTAGAAAATGAGAGATAGCAAAATAGAAAATGAGAGATAACAAAATAGAAAATAGGAAATGCGAATTAAGAAACTAGAAAATGCGAGATAGAAAATGCAACATAACAAAGTACAAAATGCAACATAACAAAATAGAAAATGCGAGAGAATGAAATTTAAAGGTTTTCTCTACATCAAGGCCTGTGAATCGCGGAGTGGGGAACGGGGAATCACTACAATGGAAATTTTGATAACAGGGAATATCGAAATGAGAATAAAGGAGCGCAGTGGAAATTTTATTGAAGGTGTAACAATCATATCTGGAATTGAGGTTTAATAGCAGCTTACAAGTGCAATAAACAAATCGCCAGCAGCAAACCTACCAAATTTTGACCTAAGACCATTGAAGTCAGGGGCACCCAGCGTCAATTTTCGGAAAATATCTGTTCGGAAGACGATTTGAGATCTATAATTTTCGGAACATTTGACGTAAATTTTCTTGCTTGCCTGCCTCTCCTATAGGATTTTCGAACATCTGAAAAATGGTATAATTGCCCATTTTTAACGGATTTTTACTCTAAAAAGGTCACCTAGAATTTTCGGGAGCCTCTTTTCTGGCTAAACTTTTCGAAAAGGTAACTTTTGATCCCTATAATTTTCGGATCACTATATACTTTCAGCTAGGAAATCCGAACAGATGAAAAATTTTTAGGGGACAAAAATATGCCTATATCTACCGTTTAAATACTAAAATACGTTTGACAATGCTATGTTTAAGTGGTTTTGAACTATTTTCTCGTTGGGTGCCCCTATGAAGTGCACGCTTAAACCCACTGTCGCTTTTAAAACTGTGCGACAGTGCAGCCGGTGTACAAGATGGAGAAATAAGTTCGCAGTCAGCTTGCCTAGCCTGTCGATTTTTCCCCGGCCTATCACTTGCTACCTTAGCGCCTGTTTTACGGGTAGCGGTAGGGAAAAGCTTTTAAGGATAAATTTGTTGTCGGAAAAAAATCTTGTCTTTTAGGTTAAAACACATTCAGTGGAACCTGACATTTTACTGATTTGTGGTGTGATCGCAATTATTTATCATTTGTTTCTGCAGCGTTCTCTGTTTTGCAATGCTGATCTAATCACTTTCAAGATTCACGATCCATAGGTAGTTTGATAGGTAGAGAAGGTTGCTGAATCGGCATTCACCGCATAGAAACGCCTAGGCGCCTATGCAAAGTCCTCTAGCAAACCATCTTTTACGTCTAAACGTTCTTGACATTTATAACCTTAGTGCTTTTGAACTTAGATCTTTTATGTATAACTATAACAGTAAATTGTTGCCGCGCTCATTTGAAAATAAGTTAACTACAGGAGCTGGAACTCACAGTTAAGGTCCGCAGAGTCCCAAGGCGAATTTACACGACAGAGGAAAAATGGCACGGGTCCGATAAAAAGTGGAACGGTTTCAATCATATTTGTAAAGAAACAGTGGACTTTTATCCGTTCCGATACGGGACCATAGGGGCCTATGGTCCCGTAGCGGAACGGATAAAAGTTCACTGTTTCTTTACAAAAATGATTGGAACCGTTCCACTTTTTATATATCGGACCTGTGCCATTTTTCCTCTGTCGTGTAAACGCGCCTTGGTCCAAAACTGTGCATGGCATTCCGTGCGTCTAAGGATCTAAGCTCAACGCATTTATGTAAGAGGATTTAACACCGCTTTTAAGAAATACTTGGTATAATATCAAAATGTTTTCAGAAATTCTAAGACTTTAACTCAACCTGAAATTCTTGTTATAGAAGTAAATTATCGTTTGCTAGTTCTAGTAAAGGGTATCTTCATCCTATATGCTCCATGGCTTCTTTGAGGATTCCCTGTCTATGTTTATTTAAGTAGTAGTAATCTCGGATTTTTGAAGTGCGGTGGAAAGTCGCTTTTGAGGATACTAGCATGGTTTCAATAAGCGCTGAATGCTATGACCCACGTGTCAGGATTGACTGCCCTTGGCTAGACTCCGAATCATAAATAAGTGCAATCTCTTTGATTTACGTATAATAGCCCCCTGAGAGGACATGTCGGGTTAATAGTAAAATAGTAAACCTAGAAAGATCGAAGAAAATAAATGGAATCGAGTAACACTAGCATCGAGGATGACATGTTGATCATTTTCGAGTTCACTTCTTTACAGCAAGTTAAAGCGCAAATTGCTGGGATTATTAGTTCTACTTTCGTGTGACTAAAGTACAGTAATATACATGAGACTTGAGAATCACCAAATTCAGCTTGACAGTGGTCAATACTAACTAACAGATTGATTCAGCGCTCATCTCCCCATTGAAGCAAAAAAACTTTGAGATGCTTTCACAATAAAAGTCCACTGAAGTTAATACCTGTCGGGCGGGTTGGTATCTGGATAGGAGACCATCGAATTATACTTACGCCATGGTTTTTCGTTGACGCCATATGTATCGTCAAAATGACTCTTTTTCAATCGGAATACTCATATTTAACGGAACCCTGAGCCTTTATCACTTTAGAAAACACACCGTAATCCCTCCAATAAGCCTTCCCCCTAATGCCTCAAGTTCATAATAAGACCCCCCCCCCCCCTCCACTACCCTTGAATTTTGTGCAATAAATACACGCTGCAAAATATGGTTTTAAAGTTTCATTTACTCTTGAGCTTTTCAGTGCTAACTTCTAACTTCATATAAGCTAACAGTTTTTTCGCCTCTGACCAAGTTCTAATTTCAGGACATTGATAACTGCCGTATACTCTATACGAGATTTATTAACGCCAGGTGAGATTTTAGAAGACTGATGTTTTGACTTTCGAGTTTTTAATAAGCCTCCACGCTACGAGCCCAAAAATAAAATTAGCCCCCCCCCCCCCCCCTCCCTCCTTCCGGGGGCTAGGAGAAATCGTCGATTGTGAGGTGCGTTCGTTGGGCGAACTAACTAGACGAGGCGAGATGCCATGAAGATGAAACATGTATTTAAAGAACGTCTATTGAAGGTTGGTGCGAATTGACTCCTTATATTGTGCATATGACGTATCAATACAAGTATGACGTTATTCAAGATGGTGCTGAAAAAAAACGAAAAAATATATATATAGGATCCCAAGATAAGAAATTCCGTTCTCCTAATGTCAAACGCAATTATGGTTATGTTACAAATTGTTATATCATTTGATAATGGCAAAACTGTCACACAAAAATTTCAAAAAAAGTAAACACTGCTGCACGAAGAGAACTTAGGTGTTTTAAGAAAGAATAAGGGTTTACTGCAGACATAAAAAACAATACCATTTCGTTTTCCTATGCGTTGAATGCCGATTCAGCAAGATTCTCTACCAATCAAACTGCTTATGGATTCTATCAATTTAAAGACTTGCACCCTTTGCTGTTTGTCCTACCTACTCGTACATTACCTGGTTTATTTTGTCCCCGAGCATGTTGTATGTACCGTAAAGGCCCCAAATTTTGTCATCGAGGCTGTAGCGCAAGTCCAGACCCCGAATACTTCTTTTCATTTGGCAGCTCCCTCTCTTGTCGCCCTTCAATTCTCCGAGGAACATAATTCGAGTGATTGCGTACAACTTCTTCATGTCAATACGAAAAAATGGCGAGTAGGTATTGCTGGAAGACTGAAGAGGAGATCAATTATTGTTTGTATGTCCCGCTGAGTTACTCTCAGCTATTATTCGCTGAGAAAAGTTCGGCTACATCTTTGATACCACATCAAGATTAAAGGCTGGTTTACACTTACGACGCATACAGAAGCACAAGCAGCATACGCAAAAGACACTACTTAACAACAAGTTAATGGGCCTGCGTATGCTGTTTATGCTTATGCTGCGTCCCTCAACTGCTAAATCTTGATGGTAGTTCTGACGTCACAGCGCGCCATATTTAGTATGCACTGCTACGCTGCGCAAATTAAAGAGAGAAAAAATTCTACATGACATATCGAGCTTACCATGGTTTAAAAAAGAATTGTTGAAGTTTGATAACAAATAATAAACTCGGTTAGTTAAGGATCAATCATTTGTCTCTTCATTTGAAGTGAAACTGGAGTTTTTACTAGTGCCCCAAGTGTAAATACGTAATGTTTCCGAATACAGAATGGATTTCTTTAACGTCCCAAAAGAGCTGAAATTACATTGCGTTTATAAGTAATAGAACCTTCTACGGTTTTTGGCGCCATCTTGGTTTGCGGGCAAACACGGCTAAATTTGCAGTAA
>OX421458.1:13660608-13700608 GCA_949126865.1 Montipora capitata | reverse complement strand
CCCACAAATGGCTGTTAGTGGGGCGAGCATTGCGTGACATCCTAAATAACGACTGTGACGGATACTGGTTCCTGAATCGAAGTGAAATCACGACGGAAATATTTGAAAAAAGTGAACTTGGAATTTTATCTGACTAGTCAATGACATTGCCGTCGCAGATCGTAAGTCCACGGAGCAAGCCCGAAAAAATTATATACATCCCCAAAGACGGCCACGAATTATTTAACCGGAGTAATATAATAGTTGGGGCTATCGACACATTTTTAGCATTTTGTGTTAATAAAAAAACTGTTTTAATAAATTTGTGATGGGTTTCAGCAATGATGTTTAATGATTGTTTTGAAAAAGCAAATATATTTATTATATCGCGAGTCATTTTTAAGGATTCAAACAAAATTAATCTATTTGTTAAAAAAAAATGAAGTGCGTTTAAAAGATCTAATAAATAGGTTTGTCGATAACTTTATGAGCAACCTTTGTCAGTAAAATTTATGAGTAAACTTTATAAGTAAACTTTATTAGTAAACTTTATGAGTAAACTTTATAAGTAAACTTTATAAGTAAACTTTATTAGTAAACTTTATAAGTAAATCATTCAGACTGTTTTAGTGTGTTGATTTTATAATGCATTTAAAATATTATCTCATATAATAATATACATGAATTGCAACAAAGAAATACACGATGAACTTGCACAATCAATATACCGCCAATCTCCATTTTGCAACATAAATTTAAAAAACAATAATGTTAAATATATACCTGAAACATGTTCTGATAATAAAAACATTGAATCAATTGATGGATATTTTTGCGGTATTCAATTTGGTCCTGATTTTAAAAATCCATATATTAATTTTTATGAAAATATGTACAAGATTCGTAAAACGTCAATCTATATAAGAAAATACCATTTTAAAAATGTATTATCAGATATAGAACTCAAGAACAAATTACCAGTATCAAGAGGTATAATATACCGTGTTTGCAAGACATTTGATCTAATAAACACGGTTTTACCCCAAGTTAACAATGATAGAAAAAGGATAGTATCAATTAAATTTATAGTACACAAGCTTTTTGAAAAATGGAATTTGAATTTTAATTTACCAATTACTAAATCCAAAAAGACTTTGCATGATTATCAGAAATATTGGAATCAGCTTTGTTTGTTGATTGAACTTTGAATTTTTTATTATATTGCTTTTCATATTTATCCACTATTGGACATAAATCGATTATTCCATCAATAATACGGCATTTTATTAATAATTATTTTATTAATTATTTTTTTATTCAAATTAATCTCTCGAAGATGATTATGCAAATCAGTCATTAATTGTATTTATGATTGATAAGCAAAACGACACATTTCATCGACATATGATTTATTTACAAGTTCATTTAAATCATTTGGATTTCTATAACTAATAATTTTATTTCCACCCATATTAATGTCTTTGTTTTTATCCAATTTTTTCTTGAGTTCATTGTTTACATATTCACGATTCACACCAGACGTTTTATTTACTGTATTTTGAATACCATAGATACTGTTTCCCTTTAGATCAATATCTCCTTTCATTGTTCCTCCGGTAAATTGCAAATAGTTACTAATCTCATTGTTTAATTGAGTAAAATTGACAGCATCATTGCCACTAGTAGCTGTTTTGAGATTTACTATTTTCTGGTTTTTCATGTCAAGATTGCTTGTCAAACCACTTCAATTTTAAAATATAATTATTTACCAGCTTTTAACAACATAGAGTTATTTATTTACCCCATCTTTATGATGAATAGGATCTTGTAAATTACTGATTTTTTTTTATCCATATCAGTTGGATTCTGAGCTTCTAATTTACCATCATCAACATTAAGATCAAAATAGAAAGCTTCTGGTTGAAGATGGGTTAATGCATCTGCTGTATTATGCCTACCAGGTGCAACATTTTCAATCCTTCTATTATTCATATTAAGCAAAATCCAGTCATTTTATCGCTTCCACCTTTTTCCAAATAATCTGTTAAATCAACTAGTAAACTAGATGAATCACCACCATTAACTTTTACATGATCATATATTTTTTGTTTAGTCAGGGCATCGTTATCATTTTGTCCTGGTTTTAAATTAGTTATTTTTTTTATTTTTCATATCATAATTTCCACGGCGTTTCTAAAACGAGGGTAAGGGTAAGACTAAGGGTCACGGTAAGGATAAGGATATGAATAAAGAAAGTATCCTAGAAATGCATAAAAGCTAACCTTAAACTTTTGTTTAGGCCTAATTAGGCCTAAGGTTAGCTTTTATGCATGTTTAGGATACTTTTGTATTTCGTATCCTTACCCCTACCCTGACCCTTGGTCTTACCATTACCCTCGTTTTAGAAACGCCATAATTTCCATCAAGAGTTAATTTATAACCAATACCAGCTGGGCCTCTTAAACCTGGCAATCCACGTGTGTACGTTTTACCTGTGCTATGTTCATTGAACCATATATATATATCTGAGCGAATTCGCTAAAAGGTAGCTGCTTGAGTTTTCGCTTGAGCACGGGCATAGCCCGTGTTCAAGCCAGTGTGGCCGCTCAAAATTGAGGGGGCTTTCCGTCAAGGCCTGCTTTGCCAAACAGCCTAGGGACAGTTCTAACTCTGAGTTGTGTGTCAAAAGCACAGGGTTGGGGGGGTTGCTGCTTTGAGACTTTAAGTGCAGTTAGAGTTTGTGGCCTTGTTAAGCGAGACTTTACAGTAAAGGATGCCTTGGCAATTTTTCCTGGACTAGTCTAGGCCTGAATGCTAGTTTGCCTTTGATCGCCAATTAGAGTGAGCCCGCAGTGTGGCGTGGGGTGGTGATTGGCAGTTGTATGACCAAAGCACAGGGGTGGGGAGTGTAGCTTTTTTTTTAACTTTGTGACGGCAGCAGAATAGACCTTTTCGGCTTGTACATTTTGTTTTCCCAATACAGATCATGTGACAATACTCAGGAGGTTTGGTCTTTTGTTTTGTTCATTAAAATGAGGGCATGCAAGCATGACTATGCCTGCATGCACTCTTTTTAATGAACAAAACAAAGGACCAGGCCTCATGAGTATTATCACATGATCTGTATTGGGAAAACAAAATGTACAAGCCGAAAAGGTCTATTGGCTTGGTTTTACAATTTCCGCAGCCACCTTTTGACAAATCCAGTTAGATATATATGTGTTATATTATCCCATAAAAGTTTTGCTTGATATTTTTCATATGGTTTTTCAGTTGCTTTTTTATATTCAACGTTTTGTACTCCTAATTCTCGTGAAATTAAATTTGTTCATTTGAACTTGGAAAATTATATATACAAAAATGTGGACAATTCAAACGAAAATTCTTTGGACAACCATAAAAGCTTTGTGATAAATAAATTACTGGGCAGTTTTTATGTCTGCCTTGAATAAAATAGTTGATTAATAGTTTTTGATTTTTTTTTTGTCACGAAATCGTCAAAAATAACGATCTTTTGTCCACTCCTATTAATATCATTGACAGGTATTATTGTATCATTGCTTGTTTTAATGATATCATAACCAACTTGATTACTAACATCTTGAAACAAATTGATTAAATCTTGGTACTTTTGTTGTTCGAGATTTTTAGCATACAAATGTACTTGATCAAAGTATAAAAGGCGTTTTGAAAGCATATGATAAAGAAGGTTTGTTTTTCCTCCTCCTGCTGGAGAAGCTAGAAGCACTCTAAATGTATCTTTTGGCATATATTCATACAATTGTTTAAAATTGTTTTTTTTTTTCATTTTTACGGTCGTAATTAGGTATTTCCATTTATTTAAATTACGTTATATTAAGTTAAATGAAGATAAGTATTTTTATGTAAGTGAATTATATAAATGGACATAGAACGATTTAAGAAAATTTCTGATGCTAAAATAAAAGCTGGAAAGATGATTAACCAAATACAGGATGAGATTAAACAGATTATGGTTTTTTTGGATATCAGCAAGGCGTTTGACAAGGTGTGGCACAAAGGTCTTCTTTATAAGCTTAAATCAGTAGGAATCAGGGGAGCTTTGCTTAGCTGGTTTGAAAGTTATTTGTCTAATCGTCAACAAAGAGTGGTTTTAGATGGGCAGTCATCTGATTGGCGCCAAGTTGAAGCAGGGGTTCCTCAAGGCTCGGTTTTGGGGCCTCTGTTATTTCTTATATATATTAATGACATAACAGATGAAATTCAGTCAAAATGCTTACTTTACGCTGATGATACTTCGCTTTTTGAAGTCGTTGATTCACCTGGTAACACTGCGTTGATGTTGAATAAAGACCTTGAATCCATACAAAGATGGGCTACGAAATGGCTTGTTACAATTAATCCTAGTAAAACTGAATGTATGACGTTTTCATCTAAACGGGTAAGACCGCTGCATCCCGACCTATTTTACAACGGAAATAACATTACTGAAGTTTCTAGCCATACCCACTTAGGCATAACGCTGTCTTCTAACCTGACATGGAGAGCTCACATATTTAGTGTTTATCAAAAAGCTAGTAAAAGATTAAATATGTTGAAAGGAATTAGGTATAAAGTAGGCAGGGATACACTCAGAAAATTGTATAAGTCGGTTATTAGACCTGTTATGGAGTATGCTGATGTGCTTTGGGACGGCTGTACTGATGAGGAAAGCGAACTCCTTGAATCGGTTCAGTATGAAGCCGGCAAAGTCGTCACAGGTGCTATGCAGGGAACAAGTAGGATTCGCCTTATGACAGAGCTGGGGTGGGAGGAGATGAAAGTTAGACGCGATATTCATAAGCTTATTTGTTATTTTAAGATAGTAAAAAATTTGAGTCCGCCTTATCTTAAGGATCTGCTCCTAGCTAGAGTCTGTGAGAGAACTCATTTTACCCTTCGATCTACTCAAAATTTTACTCTTTTCCCTGTGCGCACAGAGCGCTTTAAAAGGTCTTTTTTCCCTTCCACAACTAAATTGCGGAACGACATTGATTTGGAAATTCGTGAATCTGATTCAATTGGCTCTTTTAAGAGAGCGCTAGTTAATTATTTTAATATTCCAAAGTATTTTTCGCCTTTTGATTATGCTCTTGACAGGTACTCTTCCGTAATTCATACTAGACTGCGGCTAGGCGCTTGTGGTCTAAATTATTATCTATTTAAGATCGATGTTAAGTCTTCACCTATTTGTAGCTGCGGCTTTGACAATGAGACTATAACTCATTTCTTTTTACAATGTCCTAATTATGCTGCCCTCAGATCTGATTTGCTCGCTGCTGCTGCTCGTATAGCTTCTGGTCAATATTCTGACCAGCAAAAAGTTGAAGTTTTTCTGTTTGGCTCTTCTGACATGTCAAATAATGAAAACGTTGAAATCTTCTCTCATGTCCAGCACTTTATAAGAGAGTCTAAACGTTTTTCTTTTTGTGGTCATTATCATTGACCTAATTAACTTAAAACTGTCTTTTTTGACTTTTTTTGTATCACGTGCCCGTGTTTGTTTTTTTATGTGGTAATTAGAATTTTGGTGTAAGCCCCCCGTGATGAGCTCATTTAGCTCTTGGGGCAAACATGTATATAAATATGTTTAAATAAAAAAAAATTTAAAAAAAAAAAAAGATTAAACAGTATAAACACAGTAAACACGACATGTAAATTGGTTTAAAAGAAACATTTAAACCAATTGTTACAGCTCAAGAAGCAACTAAAAAAAACAATTGATGAAAAACAGGACAAATTAATTGAACAACTTGACAAAAACCAAAAAGCTTTGAGCTCTGATTTGGAAAATATCGCTATGTTGTAATTTTCACCTGAAAAACCACAAACGTTAACAACAAAAACCCTAATCAGTTATAAACCTACGATGTTGATATCTGAAATGAAATCTAATTTGGATAAAGGGTTTAGAAATAATGAAATTAAAATACTAACAGAATATAAATTAGTTTTACCAAGTGAGGTATTAGAAGGATCTATTGAAGGTAATAACAATATTGATCATTATGATGCTAATATTGGTGAACTATTAAAAACTCTTGGACAAAAAAAGGATCTCTCTCAAAAGGTAAAACAAAATCAAAAAATATGGATCAAATTAATAAATTAACTGAAGACATCAAATTGTTACAAAAATATCCAAAAAGAATTCAATTTTTTTCAGAAGGTCAAAAAACTATTGGAGAAGGATTAAGATACACACAGCCAAAGAGAAATGCTTATAAAATACAATCAAATGGTCAATATGGTGGTCTTATGATTGATTTACCTAAGTTGATTGGTCAACTACGGCTTGTAGCATCACAAAATGGCCAAAAAGTAATGGATGAACAAGCTGATTTTGACACAATGGATTTGCTAACAAAACGATACAACAGCAAAAAGAATTACAGCAATCTTTCAAAAATGTTGTTTGATCAATTAAATAAACTCAGTGAAATTCCAATACATAGATCAAGTAAAAAAATTAGCAAAATTGGATCTGGTGTTGTTTATTACAATAATGTAAATGATTTGATGGATAGATTAGAGCTTCTTGGTGGAGCAATTATAGCTGGTAATGATGCTGTTCAAAGTGAATTCAGTCAAATAGCACGTACGTTAAACAAGTTTGGTGTTATAGATAACGATCAATTGTCAGGGCTTTTGAAAGAATATGTAATTTAATATTATAAAATGAACGAACAACCATTACATATTTTATCAATTAAAAATAAAATAAAGTTAAAATAGGAAAAGATATTCCCGAATGTTTTATTATTAAATTTTCTCCACCTTTGTTTATAGATGAAGTCAAAGAATATAGCATTGCAGTCGATAGATTATCAATGACATTTTCATGGCTAATATCAATAGTACTTTTGGTAATAATAAAATTAAATATTCAAATGATAATGGTTCAGCACGGGAAACTATTAGCTTTGTTGATGGAATGAAGAGTGATGATGGTCTCAATGATTATATTCAAGCAACTGTTGCACAAAACGATGATGACAAAAATGGAATTAATTTGATATTTGTACTCTCAAGTTATAGAGTAATTATAGAATTGAAAAAAAATTGGCAACTTGATTTGAGAAATAGTAAATTTAATGAACTTATAGGTCTTGATGCAAAATTAATAAAAGTACTGAATACAATGTTAAATTACCAAATATAACAAATAGTATTGGTGCCATAGAAATTGGTTGTAGCTTAGTCAATGATTCATTTACAGATGGAAAAAAATCTGATACAATAGCTTTAATACCAATAGATAATTTAACAAGGAGTTATCCTTTTACTTTTGAACCAAAGAGAGCTTTGTTTTCAACAATTAATACAAAAATTATAAATGAAATTTGTATTACAGTAAAAGATAATATTGGAAGATTTTTTAATTTAAATAACATAGATTGGTTTATGACATTAATATTTAACCAATTGATATAAAATGAACAAAAACGAATTCAAAATGAGATATGACCAAGATCGAATCAGGTCGTTACATTAAAAAAACATGGTGAAGGAATATTTAGCAACTTAGCAAGCACATTATTTAACAAAACAACAAAAGAACTGGCTGCAAAGACGGGTAAAAAACTAGCTGAAACTGCTTTAACAAAAGGAGCTGAAAAAAGAGGAGATTTTGCTGGAAATTGGGCTGGTGATAAAGAAGTTGGGATTTTACAAAGCAAAAAGAAACAAAATACACTTGTTGAACCAAAGAAAAAAGAGACCTTTTCAATGGAAGATAGCATTATACCAATAGAGGTTGAGCCTGAAATTCAATCAATTCCAACAAATTCTAAACCAAAAAAGTCACAACAACTCACAGATTTCGAAATAGCAGAAAGAATGAATAGATTACTGGCTGGTGGTAGACTCAAAAGAAAAAACAAAAATTATATAGAGTATTAGTATAAAATGTTTGGAAACCCAAAATATGTTGAACGCATAGAAGATATTTTTCATGAATTAGAAACACCTCTCGTAACAGCAAATCCTGCTAATAATGCTAGTCCAAAAAACCGAAAACATAGGTTTGTTGTTGATAATACTAATAGCATGTTACCTTCAGATTGGTATAATGCAAGAATAGCAATGAGCTTTGAAGTACAAAAAATGGATGGTACTGATATTGCTGTTAATGATCACAATGGTATTGTAAATGGTATTCATTCATTAATAAAAGGCATTATAGTAATAGTTGGTGATAAAAAAATTTTCGAATGTAATAATGTAAATCGTAGTGTAAATATCAAAAATTTGCTTGAATACAGTCATAGTTATGCTAAAACAACAGCTACAAACGAATTTTATTATTTAGACGCATCGAGAGCAGCTGAAGAAAGAATTGCTCAAGCAGCTTACAATAAAGGTTTTCATCAAAGAAAAACGGTTTTAGGAGCATCAGCTGTTGTAATTTTTGAACTGCCATTAAAAAGATAAGGTTTATTTGAAACATTAGAAGACAAATTATTACCACAAACAAGAGTAGAAATCCTTTTTGATTTGGCTTCAGACGATCAAGTTATTTGGCAAGCTGCTGATGATTGTCGTGTTATTTTTACAAAAATGCAATTGGTTGTACCACAAATAACATTCAATTCTGAAGGACAAATTCTATACGCAAGCACTTACCTTAAACCATAAAAATGGACATATTTGAAAGAAACTGTTTCAAGAAGTAATTCTATTCAAAATCAATGAGGAAATTATGTAATAAATTCAGGTAAAACTAAACCGAGGAATGTATTTGTATTCATCATTAATGATGCTAATATTGATCCACAAGAACAAAACCCATTTTTGTACAATACAATTTCAGTATCAACTAACCTTAGAACATTAAGCGATGCTTGGTTGGAAATATCAAACGGAATCGAAATTCCAGATATACATTGCGAACCAGATACTGATTTAACTAGAGTGTACAGAGATGTACTCTTTTAAACAGACACAATTTTCTGTCATTGTACCAATTCATTTATTTCGATTTGACAAAACAAAGATCTGATTTAAAAGCTTCTACTGTTAAACTAAATTTTCACTATAAATTATCAAGAGCAACAGCGACAGCTTTTTCAATTTATGCTATTGTTTTAAGTGAGCAAGATGTTGAATTTATCCCGAAAGATGGTAAATTGTTATTCACATAAAATATTCTTTCTCTTATTAAATTAAATATACCTTATTTATAATATCATAATACACGTTTTTATGTAATTAAATTATATACAAGATATGACAACAAAATATATCCTTGTGGTGTAAAATTATCATCAAACCAAAAAAAAAAACATCAGCAAGAGCTATAAATAGCAAATCACCAGTAACATTACGACTATCTAATTCATTGATAAGCTTATGCTAACAAAGACACGATTAAAAAAAAATACAGAGATCAATGAAAAATAGCACAGGAACTGATATTAAAATTACTAAAACTCAAATACGAAAAGTTGATGGAAATATTTTTAGTTTAGCTACTACATTTTTACCAAAAGTAATGCCAGCTGTTAGTAAAATAAGAGGACCTTTATTAACAGGTGCTTTAGCTGGATTAGGTGAAAATATTATTGACAAAATATTTGGAAAAAAAAGTACCAATGATAATAGCAAGCCATAAACTAGCGCAAATGGTCCCAATTCTAAATTTGTTGACAGCAAAACAAAAGAGCAATCTCAATAATGCTTATCAAACAGGTGGTATTATGTATTTAAGGCCAACAAAAAAAACAGATGCAACACGGTGGTTGTTGGTGTGTTCTTGCTTCATTAGGTATACCATTACCAATGAATTTACTTCCAAAATTATTCCATAAAGGTTGACAAGTTGATAAAACGAGATCTCGTAGATGTTTGCCAATATATGTACCAAAAATGAACACAAAAAAGAATGGAATTCCACCTATTCATGGTCAATGGTCAAATCAAGTTGGTTTTGGATTTAGAAAAAAAAAACAATCAAAAAAGAGAAAAGGGATAATAACTTCAATATTAGGCATACAACAAAGTCAATCATGGAACAAAATTCCAAAATTAGGTCCGATAATATAAAATTTGTTAACAAACCACTAAGCAACTTTGATTTGATTGACTGGGTTAAAAAGATTGGTGTCAAACATTTTAGAGGTATTTATTCAAGAGATAATCTTCCAAAACAAATTTTAAAAGAAGTGGGAATTATTAATTTAGATACAGTGATCGGACCAGGTACTCATTGGGTTTGTTTTCGAAATATTGATAAACACACGGAATATTTTGACTCTTTTGGTTTAAAAATGCCGAAAGAAGTTGCTTATTATCTTAATACAAGCAACAAACAAAACAAAACAAAACATACAAGAGAGATTGTGTTTTATGCGGATATTGGTGTTTGTATTACTTATAACAATCGTTTTATAATCTATTATTTCAAAAATATGTAAGTTATATATATAAATGGTTAAATCATCTTGCATGAAGCAGAAAAAACAAACTGAATGTGTTAAACCTTCAGGTTATAAAACAGCTAAAAACGGAAGACTAATGTTTTTTGTACTTGTGCTGAATATGGAATAAAAAAACTCAATTCGTTAAAAATGAAAAAAACTAACTAGCCAGTCTGAGAGGGCTGGCGAAGGTATTTTAAGCAATGTTGGTAATACAGCAGCAGAATTATTTTTAACCAAAGGAGTACCTTATCTTGGTAAAAAATGGGTAGATATTATACATCAGAAATGTTACGAGATCCAAAATTGCAGAAAAAAGCCATTAACTATGCTTTAGATAAGCTTAATCCAGCTATTCAAAATGTTGGATATGAAGCTCTTAATCAATTGTCAACAAAGATCAGACCAAAGAAAAAATATAAAACAAACAGAAAAGACCTCTATGGTGGTGCAATTGATATTCATAAAGCTATTGGTAAATTACCAAGACCTAAGGCAGGTTACTCCAGGCAAATACAAATATATGGGTCCATATAATCCTTTACACGAACAATTATTAGAACATGATAAAAACACCGGTGAGGTTACAAAATGGCGTGTACAGCCATATAACACAATAGATGCAATAGCTGCTCATCATGATATTTGTTATGAGATGGGTAAAAAATTGTGATAGACAAATGGTAAAATCATTAGATGAGATACCTTATGGACAAATGCCAAAATGGGGACAAACAGCTCGATTTGTGATTAACACAAAACAAAAACTAGGACTTGGTGTTAAAAATCCAAAAAACGTAAAAAGCCGCCGAGTGAAAAATTGGCAAGAAAAATTAGCAAATGAATTGCATAAACCAATCAAAGGAAAATTCACTCGGTTGCGTGTTATTGTAAATCACATTGATGAAATACGGGCTTCCGATTTGGTTGAAATGCAACAATTCAGCAAATGGAATAAAGGATAAAAGTACCTTCTTATGGAAATAGATGTTTTCAGTAAATATGGATGGATTATACCATTGAAAAATAAACAAGGAGAGACTGTTAGAGAAGCATTCAAAAGCATCCTTAAAGATGGTAGAAAACCAGAATATATGTGGACTGATAAAGGAAGTGAGTTTTATAACACACATGTCAAAGAACTATTAGGAAAGAATAAAATAACACTCTTTTCAACAGAAAATAAAGAAAAATCTAGTGTGGTTGAAAGATGGAATCGTACTATTAAAAACAAAATGTGGAAGCAGTTCACTCTCAAAGGCAATACACAATATATAGACTTTTTGCCTAAAATATTAAAACAGTATAACAACACTAAACACACTTCAATAAAAATGACACCAACAGAAGCTAGTAAAAAGAAGAATGAAGTAGTTGTTTACTTTAATCTATATGACGATATGGAGCAATTATCATCCAAACCAAAATTTAAAATAGGTGACTAGGTTAGGATAAGCAATTATAAAAAAAAGACTTTTGATAAAGGTTATACACCAAATTGGACTAAAGAAATATTCACAGTTGATAAGATCCAAAAGGATCTCAATGATGACGAGATAAAAGCCAGTTTTTATGAGCCTGAATTATTAAAAGCCAAGCAAGATGTATTTAGAATTGATAAAGTTATAAAAAGAGATTATAAAAAGAAACAAGCCTTAGTAAAATGGAAAGGATATCCTGATAAAATTAATTCTTGGATTGCATTTAAGGATTTTTCAGATGTATGAACAATATAAAAAAGTTATTTTCTTAATCTAAATTATAAAATAATTTTTCAGATTTTTTTGATTCAAAAATATGTGATATGTTTAAACATAATATTGAAAAATTTTATTCCAAATTGTATTAGTGTTTGTTTAACAATTTATATTATTATTCATTCAAAATATTTCCTCGTTTCTGATTGGTTAAAACCACACGCATAATTCACCATAACCAGCTGCTGTTCACCAAATTTGGAAAGAAACTTCGTCATATTAAATCAATGACGTCAAAAGTGCAGCCCGCTGCAGATTATTGAACCGATGACCGAAAAAAGCTGGGGACGAGATTGTGTTATTTTTGTTGAGCAGAAAAATGGCTGCGAGTAGGTTTAGAAGTTTGAGAGAAGAAAATATTTTGAAAGAATAATAAAGCAATTATTGAATTCGGTTTTCGTAGAATATGAAGAATTCTACAGATCTCGGAGGACGTTATCCACCTCAGCCTTCGGCCTTGGTGGATAACACCCTCCTCGGCCTGCAGAATTCTTATATCCTACTCAGCCTCATTCAATAATTGCTAAATATAAAATCAACTGATGATTTGATGAAAATAAAATTTATGATAAACATAATGATAATATTTTTATTATACGAGTAAAAAATAGCTTAGGTGAAATAAAATTCATTTACTCCAATCTTGAAATTGTTTCATTTTATTACCAAAAAAATATTTTCTAATATAATAATATAAATGAGTTCTGAAAGTATAGATTTATATAATTCAAAAATTGGTAATGATTATAAAAGTGATAGTCAATTAGATCAATATGATTTAAATAACAGCTTTGTTGATGATTCTCAATGTAGTTTTAATATTAATTCAGGTAACACTTACGAAACTGAAACAGAATATTCATCTTCTCAGTATTCATCAAATACTGACACAGATTTTTCTGAAAACATATGAAAATATTATCTGTACATATAATATAAATGAAAAATTTAAAACAACTAATTGGTCTATTAAATAATTGTTGCTTAGCTTATACAAGAGTTCTCAAAAGGAACAAAAATAAAAAAAATTAAAAAGTTAGATTTAAAAAAAAAAGTTGAAATTATTGAAAATTAAAAAAGATAAAAAAATAATTTTCTTATGTAATAATATAATGAAGAAAGTTACTAAAATAGCAAAAAATAATTGATATAAATAAATCTATTAGTTCTATGAATATTCCATTTTTTCCAATTCCTTTTTCTTTTCCTTTTCCTTATTACAAAAATCTTACTAAAGATGATAATGATAATGATAATAATAATGGTAGTGATAGATGATTATAATGATAGTGATAATGATGATGATAATGAAGATCATAATAATGATAGTGATATTACTGATAGTGATATTGACGAAGATAAAGATAATGATAATGATAATTATTTGTTTAAAGAACATGAAATTAATATAAAATTATTGTCAGATATATTACATTCAATTATTGATACAATGTATCAAACAAATACACCAATTTTTTTTATAAAATTAGATCGAAAAGAAATTAATATTGGTTTAAACAAGTATATACTCACGAAGTGATCTCAGCAACAATTGCAGAAAAATCCATCCAAAGTCGATTTAATTGGCATCTCAATTCAAGCGTGGAAAACGTGCAAGCGGCAAAAAGCATGCGCCAAAGTGTTTACAGAAGCTTCAAACATGGCAAATCTAAATAACCTTCGTTAAATCCGCGTGACAAACAGCAAAATGGTCCTTTAGCACCGTTTAAGGTTACTTCCCACCTTCAGATGCCAAAAAAATCGGTCTTTTTTTTCATTTGACAACATTTAAGTCAGTCATTTTATCCAGCGTTTACAAGAGGAAAATGTTGAAAATCTCAAAAAGCGGCCGAGTTATTTAGAAAAAATGTATTTTCAAATAAGGTTAATAAACTACGAAGATGTCATAATCTTGTCGACGGGCGAGACCCCTCGAAGAAATTTTCGCGGCAAAAGCTCATTGCTCCTATTCATGTTATTTGCATATTTTTATTTACATCACGTACTTGACAAAATTCCCACATGGAAGCTCTGCACGCTAATAACTCTTATGGAAAAATCAAAAGCAGAAAAAAGTCCTTGGGTAAAGAAAAAAAAAACCGGCCCAAAGAAGAAAGAAATATCTCCATTTTACCAAAGAAAGATCTAGCCTAAATTTTTGCCTCTGATAAAACCTAAATTTGTCATACATAAGGTTAAAACGAGGCTCCTTTATAATACATTTGCTACCCTTGATACAAAAACATAAGCAATCGCCTCGAAGCGTAATTTTCAAATAATGAAATCATGAAACCTACCCAAGGGAACTCATTCCAGCAATAAGGGCATTTCTTAAGCTGTCCGTCGATTCGTTACTAGTAACGTCTTGTTTTTCAGTGGCAGGTTTTCCGCCTTTGACCTTTTTGGAAGAGGTTTTGTCTTTGCCTTTGGTGTCTTTGCCCATTGTATTGCGTCGACGTCCTGGATTTCACTCGACTGAGCGATATAAAAAACGTGTTGCAATGCGATGCTTTTCCCGGGAAATCTTGATCTATTGTCACAGACACTAGGAGGTCCTGTTGTTCCATTGGTTTGCGGTTTTATCAGGCGAGATAATCTCCAGGCGTGGCGCGAGTTGTTTACGAACCTTTACAAGCAAAAATCTCGCATATGATTTTGGGAGGAATACATCCACTTTGACCGATTCGGCGGATTGTCGTGAAATTTCGCCAGAACATTCCAGAGATAATGATGTTTAACATATTTCTCACGTGGCATCCATTTACGCAACACTTCTTGCACATTTTTAGCTACTCCAACTTTAGCTGTGGATATCTAGACAACCAATCAAAATATCGAAAAAGCCCGACATACTTTTGTTGATTGATGCCTTTTTAATGGTTCGTACTTTGGAATCCGATAGCCGATAAAGTCAATAGAAGAACCCTCGGTCGTTTCACGCCTTATCGGCTTCTGACACTTCCTGAAAGAAAACTTCGCTAAAATTGTATTTTTTTTCGTCAAGTACATTTATTAAGCTTTCTAATGATATATAGTTTGTTGGGATTTTATTTAAACTGGCGCGCGTACAATGTTTTTGCCGAAGGGCACCCGCAAAGGTGGGAAGTAACCTTAAATCAACAATCTAAATCGAACGTCTGCTTGTTAAAACATTTTCACCGTTCGATCAAAGTTTTTGAGGTTCATTTGAAATGAAAATTGAAAGTGCAGTTGGTAAAGGATCCACATGAAATGGTGGCTCTAACTGAGGTGAGCTTGTAAATGTAAATGCAAATGTAAATGCTTTGTTTATAGTGGAAGTGCACTTAACTATCCAAGCTAGTTTACAGGCACTCCACTGTTAACAAGGTGAAAGTAACAATTCAAACTTAACAGAAACATTATTAAGAACCCCAACTGGCGGGAGGCAACCAGTTGGCTATTTACAAAGCGTGGTGGAGTTGAATCCTGGACAACCAGAAACAAATCCAAGCCAGAGGTTAGAACGGGATTTGAACCCGGAAAAGCCGCATGCAAACCCAACGCTCTAACCACTGGACCACACTGCCTTGTTGTAAAATGACGCGTCTTGTTTCCTTGCAACCATGTGGAACTTTCTTAAACATTTTTTTAATTCCTCGATTTCACTAAGAAATTCGTTTTGGTGGGCGACCAGCCCTGCAAGAGAGAATTACTCCGAGTGAAACAAATTGTTGGCGTGAAGATTGTTTGACTTTCAGCAATAATTATCTGGAAAAACGAAGTCAAACACTGGTTGGCAAAAGTATGAACTCTTCTCTTACCTTTGAAAACAGGCCAAATTTTGTGGCCTTCTTTGCTTTCCATAGCACAGCATCATCTTGTAATCTCAATAATTCCGATTCATAAATGCTGGCGAGTTTACGCCGGCCACTTTGTTTTGTTTGGATCAAGCATTATTCACTCCGTAGGGAGTGAATAATGCTCAATTACTCCGAGATAGCGAACCAATCAGATTGCTTGAAACACCAAGATCACTGAGTAAGTATATACTAATTGATAATATAAAAAATAAAATCTTACTTAAATATATAGTAATTTAATAAAATAATATTATGGTTGATCACATTAAAAATATACATCAATTAACTGATTCTGAAATTGATGATTTGTATAGCATATAGTTAAATTAATGTTCAACATAATATTGACGATATTTATATACGAGAATTCAATACAAAAGTAGGGATAAGTAAGCTGAACAATAAACACATCAGTCAAGATATGACTGTTTATCAAATATATCCTGATTTCAGTATAGTTTATTTCGTAGTGTATTAAACATATAAAATTATTTTCTGTATATAAATTACATATTCAAAGCAGAATCTGAAAATATGTACAGCATTATTTATACAATGATGTTTTTAACTATATTTTCAGTAAAACATAATCGAAGAAGGCATCACTAACGGGAAATACATGTTGACTGAGGACAACACACTAAAAGACCTCAAATCTTTTCAAGATTTTCTGACCCGAAACTTCAAGTCATCTCTGCCACTGAATAAGGTCAAACCGACATCAAACCAGCCGGCTTTCCTATATGGGACTGCCAAAACCCACAAATTCCAGAACTATGAGCAAATAACGAAGGATAATCTGAAACTTCGACCTTTTGTCAGCACTTGTGGAACCTTTTATTACGAAACCGCCAAGTTCCTAGCCTCTTACCTACTTCCTCTCACTGAGAACGAATACAGCATCAAAACTACCACCGATTTCGCCGAGCGTCTAAGTAACAGAACTGTTGATGATGATGAAGTATTGGTCTCATATGATGTGTCCTCTCTCTTTACTGAAGTTCCGCTTGATGAAACCATTGACCACATCATTCATGAAATTTACACCAACAACAAGCTACCACAACTCAGCTCAAAGTTACTCTTCAGACGCCTGCTCTGCAATGTCACCAAGAACACAGTTTTCAGTTTTAATGGCAAGCTATATAAACAAATCGATGGATGCGGCATGGGCAACCCACTATCTCCAGTCCTTGCAAACATTTTCATGGCTAAATTAGAAGCTGACGTAGTCCGACCTTTCAACCCGCCATTTTATGATCGGTATGTTGATGATTGTTTCTCTAAGAAGAAAAAGAACGAGCCTGATGCTCTATTCGAACGACTAAATCGGTACCACCCTTACATTGTTTTCACTGTCGAGGAAAACCCCGACCATTTCCTCGATACCGCCTTTAGTTATACCAACAAGTTCAATTGCAGCGTCTTTAAGAAACCGGGGAAACTACCAACACATTGGAAATCTGAGGTCCCTACCAAGTGGAAAAGGAATTGCATCACTAGCGCACTCCACAGAGCCAAACGCATCTCAACCGATTTTGACAAGGACATAAAAACTCTAGAAACGTCTTTCATCAATTCAGGTTATCCGAAACGTTTTATTTCGCATACAATCGACAACTTTCTAAACGACTCGCCCCACGATGACAACATCATCCCGAATTTTCTCTTCGAAGAACGAAAGAAAGTTTTCATCAAGCTCCCTTTTTGCGGTAAAAACGAAAAACTCAGTAAGGCATTTATTGAAAAATCAACAAGTTCACTAATTTCAATTTTATTTTTATAATCCTGTGGCAAACTAGGCAAATCAAAACCCTCTTTAACAACAAAGACAAAAACACTCACAGATCCAAAGTTGTTTACAAAGGTGATTGTTCTTGTGGCGTTGATTACATTGGCGAGACAACCTAGCAGTACGAATTTCGGAGCATTCAAATCCTGCTCACACTTCTGAACCTGCAAAACACCTGCGGGAAAACCCATCACATGTTTTCACTTGGCGTGGTCTCTCCTCGGCACAGACTTTTCACAAGCGTAGGATCGTCGAGGGGCTAATGATCCAACAATTCCGCCCCAGTTTGAACAAACAAGACATTTCTTATGTCTCCAAACTTTTCCCTTTGGGAATTACATAAGATATAAATGTACGTGCGGACGGTCACCCATTTTTAACCCTGATGATGGCAAACAGCCGAAAACGTTTGGTTTGAATATTTTAATTTTTTAACTTTTAGCCTTGTATATAGAATATAAAGTTATTTGAATTCAACAAAATTGAGACAAGAAAAATTGGGACAAGAATTAAATTAGATCAACAACAATATTTAAATCGGATTTCAGATAAAATGTATTGTCAAACAAATTTGATTTATATAGAATCAGAAAATAAAGAAAAAGTTGCTGTTATTTACAAATTAAATTCTGAAAATGATTTTTGTAAAAACATATACAAATTATTTTCTTCTCATATAATAGAAAAATGGACTTTAATAAATATAAATATACAAATTTAATGTGTAATTTAATATCTGATATATTATTTCAAAACTTAAAGATATATTTCGAAGAAATAGTACATGAATTTCATGTACCTTTTAAAAATAACGGTAAAAAAATTTAAATTTAAATTAAATATTCATTTGATCATAACAAATTTTTATAAAAAAGATATAAACAAATCAAATGAAAAATTTATTCATGATACATATAAAGTATATAGTAATACACTAAAATAATGAATAATAAAATTGTTGAAAAAAAGTTCATGGTAATACAAAATATTTTACTGATGAAGAAAGAAAACAAGCTACAACAAGTTGCAAAATTGTTGAGACACTTTCATTAAAAAACACCTTTTCTAGCTTCCAATGCCCGCCGTATCTAGAATTTAAACCTTTCCCACTTGCTCTCCCCTCTCCCACTTTCAATGTTGACTGCTTCAGTTCCCAACATATTTTTGTCTTGCTAGCAACACTGATAATGGGGGGAGGGGGGCTGCAATGTGAGAGATAATAGGAAAATTAATAACGCCCCAAGAAGGTGAAGTGTCTCCACTATTTTTGCAACTTGTTGTCTGATTGATTGCAATAATTTTGCCAGTCCGGAATTGAATCCTATAGGGAAACGTTTCAACGTAGAAAAGCAGTAACTAAAGAAACAATCATTAAATATCGTATAAGCTCTGAAACATTTCAAAAGTTTGCACGCGAAGTGAAAAGTACATTGTACCAAACACAAAAGGATATTAATTATTGACATACGGTAGCATCGATTTTCGCGTGTTTGGACTTATTATCGCTAACAGAAGACTCCGTACCAAATACTAAAGGGAGCAAAGTATTTTGCACTGCACATCTGATGCTCCGAAAGTTACACATGGCTCGTATTATGTAACACAATACCATTTATTGTGTTTCTTGGTGACGTCAACCGGGATGGTGGCGTTACAGTTGAAAATCCTATCTTCGAGGAAGCAGCACAATTCAACAAGTACTTTCTTTTCTAATCAATCCAATACATTACCAAGTGATTCGTAATAAAGCTGACATAGTTAGAAAACCTGTACATATCGTCTATTCCATTTACCAACGGTCTACCATCCAAGCACAGTCTACCATCGCAACAGCAAGAAATATGATATCATATTATTTTCTCAGTGAAAAGTTGTGGTAGACCGTGTAGACCGTTTCATATAAATGTCATAATGTGTAGCCGGTACAAATTTGTTCACTTTTGTATCTCATTGTAAAACAAATCTCGCAAAGGATTTAGCACAATCGGGTGCTCTCGTTTGATCAGTGTGCTTAGTCGGTCATTCTAAAGAACATGGAATTAGCCTGTACCCGACACGTCACTTAGAAGACTTGCTAGTAAGCGTTACCAATTCCTTCTCTGGAAGCAGACTAGCCCGAAAGCAATAAGTAATGTTACAAATGGACCTCTATGAAGATGTATCTTTGTATAACAATGTTTGCTAAGAATTGATTTTTCGGAAAGTGGATGTTCCCTTTAAATGGCAAGCGATCGCAGTTAAAGGAGAGGTTATGTCTGTTTCTCATCGGTAAACAACAGCTAATTTCGTACATGTTGCGCGTGCTTTAGATGTCATGTGTCGACCGAAATATAGGTGTTTAAGGCAAATTATTTCGAAATCGGTTCCAGGATATTTCTAGCGTACTTTTAAAAGCGAAAGGATGGAAATCACACCTTTTCGTGTACCAAATTATGTGTATTTTCGACTTGACTCACAGAAAGCACTGAAATGCCTTCAAATTACGTCATACCGAAACCCCGCCAAAATCCAGTTTATCGCTGGCCATTTTCCATTCACAGCAGATCAGAGAATTAAACCCTTTTTTTTGGAAACACCATATTAAACGCAAACGATAGACGCCATCCCGTTCCAATAAACAAAGTGACCGCACGTCAATACAGTGACAGCCAACTCAGACAACAAGTTGCAAAATTGTTGAGACACTTTCATTAAAAAACACCTTTTCTAGCTTCCAATGCCCGCCGTATCTAGAATTTAAACCTTTCCCACTTGCTCTCCCCTCTCCCACTTTCAATGTTGACTGCTTCAGTTCCCAACATATTTTTGTCTTGCTAGCAACACTGATAATGGGGGGAGGGGGGCTGCAATGTGAGAGATAATAGGAAAATTAATAACGCCCCAAGAAGGTGAAGTGTCTCCACTATTTTTGCAACTTGTTGTAGAAAAAATTCAAAAAGTAAATATATGAGCAAAAAAGAATGGTCATGTGAATTTTGTGGTAAAATATATCTTTTAAATAATAAATGGAATCATCTTCAGACAAAAATTCTTGAAGAAAACATGAAAGACATATAGAATTACTTTTTTTATTAAAAGGTCAAATAAATTTTTTCGATTTTTTTGAACTTTTAATTTTGTTAGAACTATTTAAAAATATATTTTGTACTAGTAGTATATAGAATGAACAAAGAAATTGACGGTAAAAATGATTCTGAAAAAAAAATTCTAACATTAATATAATGAATAAATCTGAATTAGAAAATCTAACAAAATCACAGTTGATAAATTTGATTTTAAAACAAAATTAAAAAACTATAAAACGAAAACCAATACCTGCTCCTCCTTGTAGTGTAAAAAAAAAGGTTCGTAATTATGAAGAAAACATAATACAGCATCCTTTAGAATTTAGAGTTGATTACAAACCAATTCCAGCTTTAAGAACTAAAAAAAAAGGTTATTAAAAAGCCTGTACCACTATCAAGAAATATCATAAAAGAAACAAACAAAGCTTTAAAACGCTACACATCATATGAAATAAGCATCAAAAACAATAAAGATCCATTAATTCAATTACAAAGCACAAGAAATGCTGTTGAAACAATATTCATAGCTTTCTGACCTCAATGAAAGGACTAAAATTTGTTGAAACATTAAGAGTCACATTCGAAAAACAAACAGGTCATAAAGAAAAAGCAATTAAAACAGCTTATTTTAACAGCATAGCACAGACAGTAATAAACAAAACTCAAATTGAACTAGCTTTAAAATTGTCAAAACAAATTTCAAACAAAATAGCCCAATGGATTTCTGAAGGTTCAGTTTGGGTAATACAAACAGTTGACAATCATTATCTTAATTTTGTTAAATATGAACCAATAAAATGCTCATCTTATATTACATTGCCCAAAGAATTAAAGAGTCAAAAAAAAGGATTGATCAATTTGCAAAATAAAGACGATGAATGTTTTCGTTGGTGTCATGTTCGTTATTTGAATCCACAAAAAAAGAATCCTAATCGCATAACAAAAGCTGACAGAAAATTTATGTCTCAATTAAAGTATGACAAAATTGATTTTCCAATAAAACTTAATCAGGTAAATAAAATTGAAAAACAAAACAGTATTTCAGTCAATGTATTTGGTCATGAAAATAAACAACCATATCCTATCTACATATCAAAAGAAACATATGACAATCATATGGATTTATTATTGATCACTGAAGAAAACAAATCACATTATTTAGTGACAAAAGATTTTAATAGATTTATTTTTTTATCAAACAAAACACACAAAAAAAAACATTTTTGTATGTATTGTTTACAATGCTTCAGCTCTGAAAACGTTTTAACTAATCATAAAGAAAGTTGTCTTCAAGTTAATGGCACACAAGCAATTAAAATACCTGAAAAAGGTTCAAAAGTAAAGTTAATGAATTTTCATAAACAACTTCCAGTTCCATTTGTCATATATGCTGATTTTTAAGCTTTAACAGAAAAAGTACAAGGTTGTAAGCAAAACGATGATAAATCATATACTGAAGCTTATCAAAAGCACACAGACTGTGGTTATGGTTATAAAATAGTGTGTTGTTACAATAGCAAATGCAGCAAACGAATTCAAATATATAGAGGCAAAAATGCTGCTTACAAATTTATGGAAAAATGCTTGATGAAGTTAAATATTGTAGAAATATTATAAAAACCAAAGTTAACAAGCCATTAAAAATGACAAAAGAAGATGAAAATAAATTCAAAAAAGCTGATTCATGCCATATTTGTAACAAAAAATATACTGATAAAGGCATTCGAGTAAGAGACCATTGTCATGTGACTAAAAAATACAGAGTTTCAGCTCATCAAGATTGTAATCTGAATTTTAGACTCACTGATAAAATACCAGATATATTTCATAATCTTAGAGGTTATAATTGTCACTTTATAATGCAAAATATTGGTAAAATAGCTAAAAATCACACTTACAAAAATAAGAAAGGAGACGAATGTCAAATGAACATTAATGCTATCCCTAATAATATGAAAAAAATATATGGTTTTTATGCTTGGTAATAATTTAACATTTATTGACAGTTTTCAATTTATGAGTTCAAGCTTAGAAAAATTGGCAAATAATTTGCCTGATGAAGCATTTAGATACACAAGAGAAGTATTTAAAAATCATTTTCAGCTTATGAAACAATCATGTAATCATAAGGAATTTATCCGTTATGATTACATGGATTCATTTGAAAAATTTAATGAAACGGAACTGCCAACCAAAAAAGATTTTTACAGCGTATTAAATGATGAAAATATATCAGATTATCAATACAATCATTCTATAGAGGTATGGAATACTTTCAATTTAAAAACCAGTGGTGAATACCACGACTTATAGCTAAAATCGGATTTTTTGTTGTGGGCTGATGTTTTTGAAAATTTCCGGAACACATGTTTAAAATATTACAAGCTTGATCCTTCTCATTATTTTTCTTCTCTGGGTTTAAGTTGGAACGCAATGCTTAAAATGACTGACATTAAGTTAGACCTAACGACTGACATTGATATGTTTCAATTTATTACTGGGTTGCCTATGGCAAACCCAGTCGAGGTCTGTGTTTAGTTTGTTTGTTTTCTTTTTTTTCTTTTTTTTCTTTTTTCTTTTTTCTTTTATTTTTTTTTCCGTGTCGGTAAAGGTCTTGCCTGTTACTCCGCTGGTAAGTGGTGTCTTTGTGCATAGAGCCTTCTGCGCGTATTTTCTTAGGATCGAGAGGGTAGTGGAACCGCGTAGATTTCTCTGGTGGACACAGTAGAATCATTAACTTAGCCTGCAATGGCGTCGAAGGTCATGTAACGCGAATGGCGTTTTAGTGGATCCTTAAACAAAATATACCCTTATGGAGCTCAATAATGGAAAGTCAGCAGGAAGGGTTCACAGGCCTGTTGGAAGCGTGCTTGAGTTTCAACAAAATGAGCCCCAAAATCAGTGAAAACTTGTGACGCAGATGAATAATAAAGTAGCTGCTATTTCCAAAATGATGGAATTACCTGGTGATAAATAACGTCGAACGCGTCTTGGAGAGTAAATTTTGACTTTGCATAAACAAGAGTTGGGCGATTGTGATCTTTGTTTTGACTTCGCTCATTTCATTTCAAACTTTATAACACTTGACGGAAAAAGAAACTTACAAAAACCCGGTATCTTGCCATCATTTGACACAGATGCTTCACTGTTTGGCGAGTAAACATGCCAGGGTAACTTAATCACGGCGCCCGCTGAATTCCGGCCATGTCACTTTCGATTTTGCAATTTACTTAAACGTAGCAAAAATCTCCCAAAATGTTTGTCGCTGATCGTAACTTTTTGTATTCTATATTCACGGTTCAAAATTAATGTTGTTTTTATGTCGTAAATATTTTATTCTCGATCGACCGTCCCGGAAACTTCCTTCTGCTCTTTCCAAAAACTGTGTATCAATAGTTATTTGCTTTTTCATCAATATTTGTTCTGCATAAAGCAAGCTAACAAAATCTGTACCTTGCTGAGTTCGCATTTGTTAGCGTTAATAGTCGGTCAGATGCTTCTGTTTTTTAGGAGGGGTTTATTGTTTTGGTCTCCCATCCTAACACTAACCCCGCGGAACAGGGATTGACTTCAGTGAAATTTAGTATTACAAAGCTGTCAGATGCTCAGAGGGCACACTTGTGGTGAAACGAAGTTGTGAGGGAACTTGAAAATTATCAACATGTCAGCCCAGAAGCCAATGTTTCTCGCTTCTCTTTTATTTGTTATTCTTCAGAGACTGGAATGCTGTATTTCAATACCACACAATTCAGTGCCTTCAGATTTTCTGTAGCATGTACCACAGGCAACCCAGTGTATGCTTCACGGAAGCATCTCGTTGAAAAGGCATGAGAGGTGGAGCAAGCTAGAATTCAAACAGATATTCAAAAGCAAATAATAAATACATGAAAACATACGATGAAAAGGCTCCTTCAAAGTATATTATGTATTTAGATGCTAATAATCTTTGTGGTTGGGCTATGTGTCAATTTTTACCAACTGGTAATTTTAGATGGTTAACAGAAAAACAAATTGATAAGCTTGACCTAGCTAAATATAATGAAAATAGCAAAAAAAAGGATTGATATTAGAGGTTGATTTAAAATACCCAAAAGAATTACATGATTTGCATAATGATTGTCCTTTAGCTGCAGAAAAAATTAAAATTGCTAAAAATATGCTTTCACCTTATTGTCAAAAAATTGCTGATAAATATAAAGTATCATCAGGTCTTGTTAATAAACTAATACCTACATTAAGTAATAAAGAAAAATACGTTTTACATTACAGAAATTTGCAATTATATCTTGATTTAGGCCTTAAAATAACTAAATTTTATCGTGTTCTTGAATTAATCAATCACCTTGGCTAAAGCAGTATATTGACTTTAATACACATAAAAGAACTAATGCCAAAAACGCTTTTCAAAAATATTTCTTCAAGCTGATGAATAATTCAGTTTATGGAAGAACAATGGAAATTTTGAGAAAAAGAGTTGATGTAAGACTTATAACTGATGAAAATAAATTATTAAAAATGGCTGCTAAACCAACTTATGTTACTAGTAAAATTTTCAATGAAAATCTAGTAGCAGTGCATAAGATTAAAGAAATACTAACACTCAATAGACCTTTATATGTTGGTATGTGTATTTTAGATATAAGCAAAACGCTAATGTACGATTTTCATTATAATTATATCAAACAAAAGTACAATAATAAAGCAAAATTATTATTCACAGACACAGACTCACTTACTTGTAAAATTGAAGCTAATGATGTGTATAAAGACTTTTGGAATGATAGGAATAAATTTGATAACAGTGATTATCCAGAAAATAGTCCATATTTCAACAAATCAAACAAAAAAGTTATAGGAAATTTCAAAGATGAAGCTTCTGGAATTCCTATCACAGAATTCATCGGCTTGCGATCTAAAATGTATTCATATATCAAAGATAATGATCAAAATAATAAAACAGCTAAAGGAATAAAAAAAAGTGTAATAAAAAAATATCCAACATGAAAACTATAAACAAACGCTATTTAATAACAGACAAATGCATCATACAATGAAAACAATTCGAAGCAGCCATCATCAACTTGGAAGCTATGAGTTAAACAAAGTGCCATTGTCATGCTTCGATGACAAACGATATTTATCAGACAATGGAATAAAATCATATGCTTACGGGCATTATAAGATCAACTCATGAAGTTTACTCACAAAGTTTACTTGTAAAGTTTACTTATAAAGTTTACTCATAAAGTTTACTGACAAAGGTTGCTCATAAGTTTATCGACAAAACTATTTACCTTATTATAGGAAATTAAAGCCCCGTGAAATTAAAGTATTGGAAATTAACGCGACGTAAATTAACGCGAATTTAATGTAAAACGACTTTCGAATAAAGAAAATTAACACGAAGGAGTAGGTAGAATTTCACAATAAAGAAAATTAACGCGATTAAGGCACAGTTGGTGAGGACCACTGGAACAAATTTATTCAACACTGGATGCAAAATAAATCACTGAACAAAACGGAGCCCTCTTGTCAACAAACAGTCCTCAAATTTCTAATTAATGCAGGGGTTAACGGACAGAAAGAACGCTTGTATCTTTTTTTATTGCTTTTTAGGTGTTATGACAGTTATGAATGTCTGGAAGGGTTTCAAAATTAGGGTTAAAATAATGGAAATGAAGAGCGCGGAAATAAGCGCTACACTTAATTAACGTCGCGGAAAATAATGCTCAACATAATTAGCGCGACTTAAATTAACGCGAATTTTAACGATTCGCGTTAATTTTATGGAGCGTTAATTTCCTATAATAAGGTATTAGATCTTTTAAACGCACTTAATTTTTTTTAACATATAGAATGATTTTGTTTGCATCCTTAAAAATGACTTGTGATTTAATTAATGTATTTGTTATTTCAAAACAACCATTAAACACCATTGCTGAAACCCATCACAAATTTATAAAAACAGTTTTTTTGTTAACACAAAATGCTAAAAATGTGTCGATATCCCCAACTACCATACTACTAACCGGCACCACTCGCGAAATGCATCAATGCGCGCATGTTCACCTTGCCATTGCAGTCATTTTGCGACGCGGGAAATCCGACGGGATCTGAACTTGTGTGAAACAAATATGATTTTCTCCACGTTTCTTTGAATCTCCCTAATTTTTCCAAAAGAGATCTGTTCTCAGTACTAGCCCTCCTTATTTCTAAAAGTTCACTGATGTTCTAGAAACATGACTTCTTGTTTACTTTGAACTTGCCTGGATACAACAATTGTGAAAACTAGTGATGTCGCTGAGGGCGAAGCTCTCGATTGCTGTCAAAGACAATGAAATAGATTTGGCAAATATTGCGAAATACGGATAAAATGAGGAAAATGGAGGGAAAATGAGTTAGAAGACGTAGAACAGCAAGACTCGTTTTTTTTTCCGTCGGCGTCGCTCGGATTATGCGCTGCTTAAAGATTTCTGAGTTCGTTCCACAGTCGCGTTCTTACCCCAGTCCTTTCGCGATTTTTCCGTCGTCGTTGGTGATCATATGAGTGAGTGAGTCGGAGTAGTGTGAGTGAAGTTTGTGGCGTAGTCCTTACAACTGCCTGCCCTTCCCTCCATCATCAAATGATGAATATGCAATGTCTCGTATTGGTGAGTGCCATAAGCTTATTTTGGTTTAACATTGACTCGTTTAGTAACTACGTTCGTTTATCAATCCCTTAACATCTACTATTGCCCATACTGAGTAGGGATTATTTGATAGAGAAAGGCAAAACAAATCGAAATTCAGCAACTCACTGGAACAGCCAAACAGGTTGAGTCTCACGCAAGTGGTGCCGTAAGCAAAGCCCCTCACATGAATCCGTAGATATCTTGCAGGGTAAGGTTGATCACTGAATGAGATCTTTCCCGTTGGCGAGGAGCTGTGAGACTAACAAACATTCAATTAAATGAAAATTAGCAAAGGTCCCCGCTTTTTGAAACCGGCGACAAAGTTTAATAGTACATAAATGACATCTACTTCGAACCTCGACTATGTAGGAAAATCAATTTATGAGTTCGAAATATTATACTAATTTGAATTGATGGTTTTGGTACACCGTGGAAACGACGATGATGGTGATGATGATGATGATGATGACGACGATTATAATCGTTTCCCAAAATTTTAGTTCCCCATTTTAAAACCGTACAAACAGCTGCAAAGAGAGTGCAAATTTCTCTACCATTGTTTGTCTTGGATTGTTTTATGTCAAAAAATGCCAGAACGTGCCCTTTTTTATCTTTTATCCAAGTAAACCAACCAAAGTGGTTGGTTTCTGATGAAAGGTGTTCCTTGTAAAAGGAACAGCTGTTGAAAGGAACATCTGTTCCTATATCATACACAAAACGGCTGTTAGCAAAACCTTGACGTTTCTGTGAAATCCGTTATAGACTAATAATACGATCAATAATAAGTAGAGTATTTAAATGCTAGTCACCATCACTTCCATTTGAATAGTTGCTCATACAGACTCGTTTTGAACCGGTGGCAAACTGCAATCTGGAATTATGGAAATCTAGGTTTTTAGTCAAGTGCTCAAAGGGTCATGGTATTAACCGAAAAGAATGGTACAATACTTCAGTTTAATAACTCCCACGGGTTTCCCATCGATCTTCAGTTGAGTATTCGAACAACTAATGGGAAAATTATAAAAGATAAAGACTGAGACGCACTTACAGTAATATGGCGAAGTGATCTTCAAAACCATCAGTCATATCTAAAAATGCTTTCTCCGTATCTCCGTCATATCCGTTATACTTGAAGAAATTCACGGTACTCGAAATTGTCCCCTGCACTAAAACACCTCAACCAAGTAGGAAACGCAGTTGATGACGAAGAAATGCCGTTAAAAAGGAAAGTACTGTTCAAAGATCCTAATAATTATGCCAGTTAAGGACCTGGAAGTGCTGTCTCCGTCATATCCACCTTGCTTTAAGAAATTCATTGAACTCTAAGTTATTTCCGGCAATAAAAATATCACAGATGAGACGGAGACACACTTACAGTAACATAGGGGAGTAATAATCAAACACCCTAATCAGTATGCCATTGAAAGATCTGGAAGTGCTGTGTCCGTGTATCCGTCATATCTACCATGCTTTAAGAAATTCATTGAACTCTAAGTTATCTCCGGCAGTAAAAAATATCACAGATAAGACGGAGACACGGAGACGACGGAAACACACTTACAGTAACATAGGGGAGTAATAATCAAACACCCTAATCAGTGTGCCATTGAAAGATCTGGAAGTGCTGTCTCCGTGTATCCGTCATATCCACTATGCTTTAAGAAATTTGTTGAACTCCAAGTTATGCCCTTCAATAAAATGTCACAGACAAGACGGAGAAACGGAGATACGGAGTAGTAGTAGTAGTTGATTTATTCCACTTTAACTGTAAGTGTGACGATGCCAGTACAAGGACTTACCTTAATTCCGATGTTGCCGCTCAATTAGGCCTACAGGAAGAATACCAAAGAGTGTCAGTGAACGTGCTCAATGGAAGAGTTGAGGCTTTCGAAACAATACCTGTAGAACTTGAGGTGGAGAGTGTAGATGGGCAGTTTACCAGAAAATCAGTGCTCTAACAACAGACCGAGTCACCGGAAACTTGCGCATTATCGACTGGAGAAAAGAATCGAACAAGTGGAAACATCTCCAAGGAATTGCCTTTCCAAAACAGAGTACCGCGCGTCCGATTTTTGATATTCTGATTGGTAGGAAGACGTCCAAGGATTTCCGGGAGACCCAATTGCAAGACGTGCACCCTTGGGTTGGACTTGTATCGGAAATCCTGACAGCAAGATCGGGAACTGTGTACAGACAAACTTTATCCATGCCTATCTTGTTAATGGAGAAGCAAAGTTGGAGGAAATTGAGTTAACTCTACGCCGATTCTGGGAAATAGGAGCCGTCCACAAAGACGAACCTGTTCTGGGAGTCTAGGACAGAACTGTTTCTGAAAACACCCAAAAGTTCTTACGGTTCGTGGAAGGTCGGTATCAAATTGTCATCCCATGGAAAGAGAACACTACCTTACCTCAAGACAATTATGAAATGGCACTTCGAAGACTTGAAGGAACAGAAAATAGGCTTTTGAAAAAACGGAGATCGCTAGAGCCTATACAGACTGTATTAAGCAATAAACTTAAAAAAAAAAAAGTAAAAGTAAAGTGGTGCATTTATATAGCGCCTTTATCACAAACGTCTCAAAGGCGCTTTACAATGATCAATTTACCCCCAGCGGACTGGAAGCATATACAGGCGCAAATGGCAGCCGCTTCTAAGCAGTCCATGCATGCTGGTACTCGTTTTACCGACCTCGGAAGGATGGAAAGCTGAGTGAACTTTAGCGGGAAAGAAGGTCGCCAATTATTCCACTTTCGGCAGAACCGGGAATGGAACCCGGGACCTTAGGGTTGGAAGGCAGAGATCTTACCACTGCGCCAACCCCTCCGCTCTAAAGGGGTACATAAGAAAGGGGTACATCAGAAAAGTGGATCGACCCGCGACCAGGTCGTTTCTTCCTCACTTTCCAATTTTGAGGCCGGACAGAACTACCACAAAGACACGTATAGTTTTTGATGCCTCTGCGAGGTATCAAGGAGTTTCTTTGAACGATGTCATTTGTCAGGGACCAAAGTTATGTGACCTTTTTCACGTTTTGCTCCATTTTCGGAAACACCCCGTTGCTCTGGTCAGTGACATCGCAGAAACGTATCTGAAGATTGCGATCGTACCTGACGACCGTCCATTTCACCGGGTTTCTGTGGAGAGACTTAGACCAACAGCCGTGTTGTATTTGGTGTGAATTCGTCGCCATTTCTTGCTCAGTTCGTCACTCAACATCACGCGGAAACACATAGAACTGAGTACCCACTCGCGACCGAAACCGCCCTCAAATCGGCCTACATGGATGACACTATAAACTCGGTGACTGATGACCAGCAAGGAATCGAACTGCACAAGAAATTGTCGGAACTTTGGATACGTGCAGGAATGCAAGCTCGAAAGTGGTTGTCCAACTCTCCAGTTGTGCTGAGCGAAATCCCACCAGAAGACAGAGCTTCAGAAATTGATTTAGGGAAGGATACCTACCCTCCATCAAAACCCTTAGAGTATTATGGTAGGCAACAAAGGATGCGTTCACTTTCAAGGTTCGACCACCTGATAACTACTTTTACCTTAAGAAACGCAATTTTCTTTCTTTGGTAGCAACTTTGTTCGATCAACTCGGGTTCCTCGCGCCATTTATCATCAGACCCAAAGTCCTGTTACAAGACCTATGGGCTGAGGAACTAGACTGGGACGACCTTTTCGGAGGAACCCTGGTGTGTAGAAGTCGAAATTGGTTTGAAGAACTGCCCGAACTAGCTCAGATCAGCGTCCCACGATGCTTGCAACTACTGAAAGATGCTTCTGAATGATTCTTATGGTTCCGTTGTGTATTACATGTCAGAAATGTCTCTCCAAGTGGCCTAATATCCAGCGTTATTGTTGCTGCAAAGACAAGCGTCCCTCCCCTTAGGGCAATTAGTGTTCCACGCCTGGAATTGATGAGTGCTGTGCTTGTTTCAGGCTCAATAAAGAGATTTCAAAGTCGTTGAATGTATCGGATGCAGTTTTCTGGTCAGACAGCGTAGATGTACTCTGGTGGTTGCGTAACGCTAGTCGACATTTCAAACCATTCGTTGCTAACAGAATTGCTAAAATTCAAAGGTCATCCAGTTCTAATAAGTGGAGGTATGTTTCAACGAAAAACAATCCTGCAGATCTTGCAACTAGAGGTGCAACGGCATCTGGTCTAGCTTGTTCTGGAATATGGTGGCAAGGCCCTAAATTCTTGAAAGAGCCGGAATCTGAAAGGCCAGATTCTGATTCAAACGTCATCATCATCGCAAAAAGAATTCAGATCAAGAGGACGTTTAAGCAAAGCAGAAACCAATGAAGTTCAAGAAAGCACACTAACTGCAGCTACGATCAATTAATCACGCGATTGGCGTTTAAACCAGCAACGATTTTCAAGTTGGACCCGACTCGCGAGGGTTGACGCGTGGGTATCCCGTTTCCTTGACAACTGTCTATCGAAAGAACAGCGAATAACTGGAGACCTCACGATAGATGAAATCAGAAATGCAGAAAACCAAATTACCGCACAAGCCCAGCAACAAGCATTTCCTGATGAATATCGCATGTTGGCACAAGGAAAGAATCTGCCACACTCAAGCAAACTTCTTCTTCAACTTCGATCAGTGTTCGACGAGGACGAACTTGTACGTTGTGATGGACGAATCAGATATGCCGAGTTTTTTCCGTACGACACGCGTTTTGCAATTATTCTCCCACGAGGACACTGGGTGTACTACCTTGATAGTTAAACACCACCACGAGAAGGGCTATCACGCGAGCGGAACTAATCAAACCCTAGCCGATTTGTCCTCACCTTTTTAGATCATTGCAGCCAGAGAGGAAATACGAGCCTGGGAAAAGAATTGTATGGAATGCAGATGACGCAAAGCAAAGCCTGCCAGCCAAGTGATGGCGCCTTTGCCACGGATAAGAGTGGAAGAACCTCTTCGAGCGTTCTCCAGAATTGCTGTAGATTTTGCTGGCCCTTTTTTACCGTTCAAGGAAGAGGGAAAGCTAGACAAAAGCGCTATTTATGCTCATTCACTTGCTTGTTATCGAGAACCGTGCATTTGGAACTCGCAGTTGGACTTGACACCGGTGCATTTTTGAACGCGTTTTATCGCATGGTCAGTCGTAGAGGGCTTCCCCAGGAGGTTGTCTCAGACAAAGGGAGAAACTTTGTTAGGACTGAGAAGGAACTACGTGAACTAGCCAAAAATATTGACGAGGATAACATTCAGAGATCTGTTGCAAAAAAAGGTATCAAATGGCATTTCAATCCACCATTGGCCCCTCGTAGCCAATGGCCTCTCGGTCGAGTAACCGAAGTTTATCCTGGTGAAGATGGAAGAGTGAGAGTTGTAAGGTTCAAGTTGGACGCATGCAACACCCTCACTCGAAATGTCTCCAAACTGTGTCCCTTGGAAATTTGCGATCAGTGAAAAGGAACTTTACGAGAATGTGTTTAAGAGACATTTCACTGTCTAGAATTTTGTCCAGAAATCAGTCGATATGCAACATCGTGCATATCGAGGAGAGGGAGAATGTTTAAGAGAAACAAATAACGTTATTATCACATAGGTGTCATCCCCACTGGGAAAACCGGATTTGTTAATAGTCCATTTTACAGTTGTGTGCTTAGTTAGCTGGCCTGTGAATGAAAGTGAGGCTGGAGTTGACTTGTGTGGATAAAAACCTCACTGCCTTTCTTATTTAAATTCTTACTAATTAGCATGACAACAACATCATTAACATAACAAAAGGAGGGAGGTCTGTATCATAACAAGGTCAACACCAGCCACACTTTCATTTAAAGGCCAGGTAACTAAGCACACAACTGAAAAGAGGTCTATTGTTCACATGGGTGTCGCCCCTTCTGGGAAAAACCGTAATATAAAAGCTAGACAAATAATTATTCAAGTCTGTCTTTTTCTGTTCTTTTTTTCATCGTTCCTCAGTTAGTTTTCGTACGTACGCGATCGAGTTTAAGAAAGTTCAATATTAGGCATTTTTTTCGCTCGAATTATAGTTTCGTTTCGTTTCATTTTGTTTGTATATAGCTTCGTTAATTCTTTAAGTCGTCGAGTAGGTCTTTATGTAAAAAGTAAGTTTCGACAAATAAAGGTAATAAGTTAGGAGATTGTCAAAACAGGGGATACTAACGAAATTAACTCAAGTCAAATCAAATATTGGTTCTTGTGTAGAGGGGAAAACCGGAGTACCCGGAGAAAAACCTCTCTGAGCAGAGTAGAGAACCAACAAACTCAACCCACATATGACGCCGAGTCTGGGAATTGAACCTCAGCCACATTGGTGGGAGGCGAGTGCTCTCACCACTGCGCCAACCCTGCTCCTCTAATTTATTTTATTTTTTATTCCTGCTATAAATGTTAAGGCATCCTTAGTGCTCTCGTCAGCAAGGTATAAGCAGCTGTGGAAGGAAGGTGTTCTCTACTCTCCGCTAAATTATCGCGTTCTAAAAATGAGGGAATGTCATACAACGATCTGAAACTAGACATATGCCAGAAAAGAGACGAATACGACGAAAAGAAAAACAGATGAAAGGAGTGGCGTTTTTTTTCTCATTTCTAGCAGCGCTAGAGAAACGAAGCAGAGAAAAAGTCAAAGAGGTAAGCTGCCAAGAGCAAGATGACGACGATCAGAACGTGGTATTTCAAGAAAAATATTGGCGGGCAATTTCTTATTGGATTCCAATTCAATCTCCCAATGGTATGCGCGTCTCGACTGTCCCGTTGCATTCAGTCCTGTACAGACCGGGATGGAAGTAACAGCAAAGGCACTGCCAGTCTCTTGAAAAGGCAATGAAGAGGAATCTTGTGTACCGTTGTGCATCATTCTAAAAGAGCACAACAACCAGTTTCTTCAGACCAAAGTGGGCAAGTCCTTTTCTCACAATCTCCAGTTGCTGCAAAATCAAGTGATTAAGGAACCCATAGAGTTTTTACATGCAAGTGAACGTGTCGTCCAATTGCAAGCTGTTTGCAGTTTGTTTGCTTCAAAGCTGCGAGACATAATCCCTCTTTTGTGCGTTCTGGACTCCAGTTCCATGTGTTTGGAATAGAAACTTGTAATTTGCCGAAAGTCGCAACAAAAGCTCTTCAATCGCCGATTGTGGTGGCGTTGAACGATATCGAACGAGCCATGGGCAAATTGGGTTATGCTCTCTACAGAGGGGAGGTCTTCAAACAGGCGAATACTTCTAAAAATTCCTATCAGCATTGCTGTTCAGTCAAAAATTTCCTTTCACTGCTAGGCAGCAACGATGGGTTCAAAAGACAAAATTATCGAACATGTGAACAAGTTCATCGAAATCCTCGGCGATAAAGAGTGCGAGTTCATGAAACAACTAAGTGTAAACTTTTACTTGCTCGAGGTCCGCGGAGGATGGTGTTTTTCCATTAGTCAAAAGAAGATTATTTTGAATCCTATCGAAGAGAAAAACATTGGCAAAGAATCTCCAAGGACTTATATTACGTACGATCACACCAAATCCCAAGATCCAGGACACTTAAAGAAACGCACACGAAGAACAGGACATGAACAAACGAGACAACACTGGATCTCGCTCGGAATGATCCGAGAAGAAGATGCTCATTTACTACAGAATGTGCAGGGCCCGTTCCATCCGAGAATTGAGCGTGCAAGTGAGGAATATTTTACTAGAAAGAAAGAGGAAGAACAGAGGCATTTGCAAGATAAAGCGTCGAAATACTTTGCGAATGCATGGGTGTGGGAAAAGGAGAAAGAACTTCGATAGCTACAAGAGCAAGACAGCAACGGATATGAAAGTAAAACGCACTTTACATCACATAATCCGGGTCACCGAGGAAGCGCTCAAGTTGGACTTTAAGAAGGACGAATTATCCGGGCTAGCAAGAGTTGTCATTATGGAAAGAAGGAAAAGAGCCTTAGAGATGAAGTGGATTTCCCACATATGCCATACCCGTTTCTTGAGCCAGAAAATGAATACGAAGACGACGAAGATATTTTAAACACGCCTTCAACACAGACACCTCGTCCGAGCCAACAACTTCCGCGTGTTCAGAAACGCCATTCAAGAAAACAGCCATCGCAGACAAATACGCCAGTACCGGAGAAGGGTAGAACTACCAACTTTTTTCAACCAAGCCAGCAGTGACACTAGGGATTCTTATAAATACGAGACATAAAATAGAAAAGAAAAATCGAAAATCTTCAGAGCGAGAAGGCCATAATCAATCAATTTCTTCTCTATTTAAACACTACGGTTGACTAAAAAATTAGCTGTGATTCTACCAGCCTTCATTAGAACTAAACTTTTTTGCTATGGTTTACATTTCGAACTAAATTTCCTGGTTGCGCGATTTAAGAGACTGCGGTTCTCGTCCTTTTGAAAATGAAATCTGAATCTCTAAGAATAGCTGTCCAATTTCCAAACCCATGGCGATCTAGTCCCATCTTTAAATATTTATCCTCCTTAGGTGTAAACAGTAGAACTGTCCTTCCTCTGGAAGAATCGGGCGTTTTCGAAGCCTGATTCTGGCTTTGGAACTCAGTGGACGTAATGAAAATGTTGTCTTCTTCGGGGGTCGACCCATCGTCATTTTTTTCTTTTTCAGGGAAGGACGCGGATTTCTCTGAAAGTTTTGATCGGAGAGCCATGTCTAACTCGGAGCCCTTCTCGCCATAAGGTGACTCGAAATATTCGTGCGCCTTCGTCGCGACCTCTCGGGATCTTTACTTTTCAAAATGCACTCTTGCCACAAGAGAACTATGCTTCTGATCCTCGAAGATAGTGTCCTGCTCTTTACTACTAAGTTCTTGGAGGTGGCCGTCTCCACTATTTGTCGGTAACAGTAGGATGGATGTATTTTCTGATCGCGCGCGCGTTAAGCACAGATGGGCTCATCAGCTCGCCAAGTTTGTCGTGTTAGCCGCCATTTCGACTAAGACGTAGTCACAAGTTGGTTTTAGGTTAGGACGAATGTGGTCGATGTAGCTGTCCAAAACCTGCATGCTTGTGTCAGTAAGGAAAAGAGAGTCGAAGCCATATTATATATCCTGAAGTTTTAAACATTTTCTGATCGACAAATCCACTGTTGATCTTTGCTGTGTGCACCATAGATATACCTAGATATACCTCAAGAAACTTTGTTGCAAAGGCCAACTCCAGATACTGTACCCGATCTATCCTTGCATGCTTTGAGAACGTTCTCGTAGCGTGTCAAGTAGCGCTTAACAACCTCCAGAAGTTGCCTTGGATTCTAAGGTCGATATCGTGTTCATTTGTCCATTGCAGTCGCATCATTTTTTAAACTTTTTAGGGACTTTTTCAGATAGGTTTCTGTAGACGGCAAACCCCTCAACACAACCTCGGATGCCCCGTTTTCATTTCTGAAATCCATCAGTGCGGCACCGGTGTCCAAATAACCAATGCGCCCCGCGTGCCCGCGTGCATTAGTCCTGCATTGTATTAACAATGCAAATTTAAATAGTAGATTAGGTGAGCCCAAACTAAAGTCGATTATGTGGAGAGAAAGTTCTTCTTCGTCCTCGCAACATAATTTTAGAAACTTAAGACATTTGCTAACGATTTGTTGCGCTTGTCGGTCACTCTTACACCCTCCACCACTCCCTCTTCTCCAAGACAGAAGTTCTTCCACGATTACACTTGAGCGATCAAATACGGGTACAGATCTTGCTGTGAGGGTAGAACTTGTGTCGTTTACTTCCTTTCTGGGACTCGTTTCTTCTTGATTGGGGTCGTGTTGGGATTCGTTATCAAAATAAATGAACAGCCATGTTATTTCTTATTTCTTATTTTCGTGTTTTCTGCAACCTCGTTGAGATATGAATCCATCAAGGTTACAATCTTTCACTCCACAATGAAACAAGCCATCTAAATCGTCTTCTCCCAAGTGATGCCTCTTCGGTTTTGGAGATGCATTTGGAACTTTTGACCAATCTGTCTTTGCTCATCTTGAATCCGGAAATCAAGGTTTACTTACCTGCGACTTCTAAATTTTAAGCATTTTATTTTTCTAGGCGGTTTGCGGACCAATCAATTGGGATTTTTGCGTTACCTGCTTCAAATTGCCTATTTTCCAATGCCTCTTTTTCTTCCCGACATTGAAATCAAAACAAAGGAACAAAAAATCTTGGACACCTTGCTAATTGTTCAAAATTAAACAAGTTATCATTAATGCGAAACATCCGATTGGTTTAAATTCGCACAGGCCTGCCTAAACACGCGTAAATAGCTAGTCACATATTTTTCAAAGCAGATACAGAAACAGAAAAAAGAAAACGTGCAAGGACGGTGCCTACTATTGTTATTGCGCATACATTCTGCGCATCTCCAGATACTCGGATTTCCAATTCGTAGTGCTTACTAATGCAGGGATATTTTTGCGCGGTTTAAAACTATAGATGGTTTTCACTCACGTGACTTGGCGGCTATATTGGTGTAGAAAACAATACAAAATGTATGCATGGAATTTGCATAAAAATAGAGTTTGGTTCCCAAAGGAGAGAACGTCTATTGTTCTTGTACACCAACATGGCCGCTGTGACGTCACGTGAAAACGATCTATTCGGAAAAAGCAGAACTTAGCAAGTGCTCTTGCTATCCAAAAAGAAAATTGGGCGTAGCCACGCCTTCTTCAGAGATAATTAAGCTTTAATTTGGAAGAGAACGCCATACATTGTTTTGTATTTTAAAGCTTTTTACTGATATTGTTGATTAATTATCTTTGAAAAATGCATGGTTACCCCTAATTTTTCTTTTGGATTTTAATAACACTTGTTGAGATCTGCTTTTCCCGCATATCCATACAACAGCGCAACAATACATTTGAATTAGTAGGCACCGTCTGTAAAGTGCTGCTATGACCAAAAAGTCAATTTTCATTTTTATTTGGATTTCAAAACCATGTTAACTAAACAATAAGTGACCCAAGTATGAAGCCTTGATTAAAAAAAAGATACCTGTTTATTTTTACTGGAATTTTCCTCTTTAATGGTCCGCCATTACTAACTTTAAAATCTTGAGAGAGCTGTATCGAGGAGAAAATGACGTCAAAGACTCAATAGTTTGAGAATGCAATGCGTGTGTACGCGGCTGAATTTATATGCAACACGGGAGTGTCGAGCTTTCAGACTTTTAAACTCGTGTTTTGAGCTTTGTTTTTAGTATTTTACTAACTTGGTATTATATACAACACTGTAATCAAATGGAATTTTTTTTATGGATTCTAAAAGCATTAAAGGAATCGAACGCCTTGAATGCATCACAGTGTTTACTGAAGTCGCATCTAAGTTGCCTGGAAATTTAAATTTATTTTGTAATCAACTCTGCAAAGGTAAAAAAAATTGGAAATGTGAAAGTAAAGAATTATTTGAATGAAAGCTTGCTGTCTTTTTTGTGCTTCATTATTTACGGTTAAGGTTCTTTCGAAAAGGGTTTGATGTGAACAATCAGAAATTTATTTAATTGCATATGCTTCGTGACACGGATTGCGTGTCTTGCTTGCACGCAAGCAATTGAAATAGGAAGGGTTCACGAAAATAAACAGGTCTGTTGGAAGCGTGCTTGAGTTTCATCAAAATGATCCCCAAAATCAGCAAAAAATTGTGACGCTGATGAATAATAAAGTAGCTGCTATTTCCAAAACGATGGAATTACCTGATGATGAATAACCGCGTCTTGGAAAGTAAATTTTTGACTTTGCAGAAACAGTGGTCAACCTTAAGAGTTGGGCGATTGTGATCTTTGTGTAGAATTCGCACATTTCTTGTCAAACATTATACACTTGAAAGAAAAAGAAAACTAACAAAAACAAAAACCCGGTATCTTGCCATCATTTGACATAAATGCTTCACTGTTTCGCGAGTAAACACGCCGCGGTAACTTGATCACGGCGCCCGCTGAACTCGATTACTTGTGCAGCCAAAAGTACATTAACAAAATTGAACATAGCAAAAATCTCCCAAAATATTTTTCGCTGATGGTAACTTTTTATATTCGCGGTTCAAAATTAATGTTGTTTTCATGTCGTAAATTTTGTTTCTGATGGCAAAATATATTATTCTCGCAATCGACCGTCCTGAAAACTTCCTTCTCCTCTTCCTAAAAACTGTTTATCAACTGTGTATTATTTACTTTTGCACCAATATTTGTTTTGCATAAAGCAAGCTAACAAAATCTGTACCTTACTTAGTTCCCATTTTTGAGCGTTAAAATATAAATTTCGGTCCTATGCTTCTGTTACAAAGTGGTAGATATTTTAGGTCACCCATCCAGATACTAACCCGCCGGACAGGGAGCAACGTCAGCGAACTTTTGTATTACAAAGTTGTCACACGCTCAGAGTGCAAGCTTAAACTTGTGGTGAAAAAAAGTTGTGAGGGAACTGAAAATGATCAGCATGACAGCGCAGAAGCCAATGTTTTTCGATTCCCTTTTATTTTCTTCAATCTTT
>OX421458.1:13650608-13655608 GCA_949126865.1 Montipora capitata | reverse complement strand
AGGCGAAATAACTTGCGACAACACATCAAAGCGAATAAGTTATACACAAAAATGCATCAGGATGTTTAAGACCTTGATCTGTTCGTTCCCGAGGTTATACACATGCAAATTATGATTAGAATCCTATTGAAGAAAAAAACCACGCATCACATGTAAAATTCCTGTGACAGTCACAAAGGATAGTGCTAATTTACGAAGTCCTTACCTGGCTACAAAGGCGTCTGCGACTTCTTTCATACAGGTTTTTTCCCTCGTTAATTTCTATTAGCCGTTTACAGTTAGATTTTCTTGTGGCAATAAATATCTTTTACTACGTTCGATATTTCCCGCTGTAATGTGAGTGTAGACGTTATGTCAACTTATAGGTGGCTTCCCCAAGTGACGCCATCGCTGCCATGTTGGTAGACGAAAAAACAGATCTCTTATTAGCTCCTTTTGTTTGTCCACCAGCAATTGCACATTACACCCTTGTTATCTGTGTCTCTAGAGATTGGTTGCATAGTAGTTGCAAACCACCAATCAATAAAGATCAGTTTTCTTCAGAATCATCTCGTCTGTAATGTAACGATAACTTTATCCACACAGAATTCCATATTACCATTTTTTTGTTCAAAACTCGCGACCAACTAGAGATTTCCCCCAAAACAGAGTTAATAGATGAACTCTGCCCAAAATACTCCTACAGTAGCACATTCGAGTTGCCCGCATTGCAGCGATGGCCAATTCCTTTAAAATGAAGAACTTAGAATAAAAAGACACAGATTATTCAGCCCAGGCATACTAGGACAAATTCAGATACTTAATACTCACGTGATTCGCATCCATATAGGTACAGGTTCATACACTGATGCAAACGCCAGGCGCGGATCCTAATCCGAACCATACGGGCGTGAAGAACGGGGTCGAAAGACTGGTAACGAACACGAGATTTGTAATAATTCTTCCGAACAGTCTTGTGTTCTCTTTCGGTCCGAAAATGCTGAAAACAAAGAGAGAGACAATGTACGAAGTTTTATTAGTCACGTTTGCTAGTTTATTCATTTTATTCACTACCATTTTGTTTTCCTTCATCATTTATTTTATTCCATGTCATTCAGTAACTTGCGTCTTTTGCATCATTACGATTGTATTCCACTCTATTTATTTCCAAGTAGTTCCATCTAATCTCCCTTTTTTGTTTGCACCACTCCTTTTTTTAAAACAGGTTTTAATGTCAATCACCTTTATGTGAGTGTGAAGTGAAGTTCCTTAGTTATCTTAAGAACAGTATGTTGTTAATACCAGACTGTTTTCCACGATTGCGATTGTCTTCAGATAAGCAAGAAACAAGATCTGTTCAAATTTCGAACAAAAGGTGCCCTTTGTCGTAAAAACTGCTGTTGCAGCAATTGTAGTGACGAAAGTCGTAAATGCGACTTTCGGTGAATTGGCTGTTTTCCCATTGCCATAATGCAATGTACGTTTTGGGGGGTTCTTTTATCCGACACTTCAATGAACTGGATAGCCATTGTTTTAATACAAGTAACCCCCCCAAAATGAACTGCATTATGGGATTTGCGAAACTAGCGAATGAATGAAGAGAGATGTAGAGTGACTCGGAAATGCTCGGAAAAAATCCGAATGCTCCTTTGCTGGAGTCGAGCGTACGACCTTCCGATTACTAGTTCGGATGCTCTACCACCGAGCCATATAGGAGACAGAGGGGAGTCTCGTGTGGAGAGCTAGGACTGGAAAAAGAGATGTTGCTGGGTGTTAGATGTTGCTGGCAAACTCGGCCAGTTATGATCACATATCTTCGGTAAGCAAGTTAATTTAAAAGAGCTATGTCGCGTTACTTTGGGGTGTTTAGGGGAAATCTTAAGTTAATCACGAGTTTAAAACTCATAAATGGTAATTTGGAATTCGTAAAAAATACACAACAACTTTGAGTTTACAAGACATGTTTCGAGCGATTATCGATCATCTTCACTTGCAAGTGTTCGTTGCAGTGCGATCTTGAATTTGAGTCAATCTTACAAATTGAACTTTATGTCAAAGTTAAGCGTTTTTGCGTTGACTTAGAGATTAAGCTCGCTTTTTCTTCATTTAAGATTCGCAACATATTCAGTGTGAAGGATCCCGTGCCTTTCGATCTCCGTTCGTGTGTCGTGTATATATTCACTTGTGCAGGATGTAATGCCTGTTACGTTGGGGAAACATTCCGACACATTTCGACGCGCATTCGTGAGCATCTGAGAAGGGACAGGACTTCTCACATTTTCCAACATTTGCAACACTTACCGGTAATTTAAAGTTCTAACGGCAATGTAGATTGACTCAAATTTAAATTCGCACTGTAACGAACACTTGCAAGTGAAGATGACCGATGATCGATCGAAACATGTCTTGTAAACTCAAAGTTGTTGTCCATTTTTTACGAATACTAGTTTGTCTGCTTTCATCCAGATAATTTGGGATTCCATTACTGCTTTCATAAGCATCATTGCGTCACAAACAAGATGATTCTGAGCAAAAACGATCTTTTTCCAGGTGATTTGCCATAAACTTGAAAAACGTCGGACCGATTTTTTTCAAGATTACCCATTCAAATGTAATCCGTTTCAATCTTGTCCATATGTGTCCATCCATGCTTCTCTTTCCTTTTGCTGTATTTTTTTAATGTTGTTCAACAGCTTCAAGTGGTTCCGGCGATGTTTCATTCTACTTTTTGGGCAATGCCATTTTGGGTGTCATGAAATTACATCATTTTGTGTGACATAGCCTCTTTAACGTCGAGAAGACGAACGCTAAAGCAACTGTTGATTTCACAATTCAACCACAAGAGGTGAAAAAGAGAAGCAATTGGCAAATCCTGTTCTTAAAGTGTGTCACACAACAACCGGCCCGAGCACACAATTGTCACACGCAAGAGTGTTCGAGGCACACATACTGTTACAATGTTAGTTACCCTGTAGAAACCATGTTCATCCAATACTGCTGTCCATAGTCGACCATCAGGACTAAAATCCACACTGTAATGAGTCACTCTGTGATCCCATTCTTCGTTCGGTTTCGAGTCATGTCCCCATTTCCAACCTTCCAACGCTGCACCGGATATTAGCTTCATTTTTCCTGCGAAAAACGAATGGGTTAGGGGGTATTAACATGTGACCGGGACGAACTCAGACCGACACGAGTTTGCATCGGCCTCCATACATTTCGTTTACATGAGAGACCACCCTGACAATAAACTCAGACCGGTCTGACTTCGTCTCGGTTGCTGGAACGAGACTAGAAACTCTCGTATCGGTCAGAGTTCGTACCGGTACGTCTCATGTAAATGACAGCAAATCTCAGACCGGGTCCAGAAATTTCAAGCCTGTATGCTTTTGGGTCAGTGACAAATTAATTGTTTTGCCTGTGCGTTCTGTGAAGGTCCACGAAACGGATGGCCCATGGTTCAACAGCCATTTCAAGGCTCTTATATCCCGCCGCCAAAAAGCATTCGCCTCTGGAAAAACCGTAATTTACAGATTGCTTCGGAACAAAGTGAATCATGAGCGCAAACGATGTCGCAAAGCTTACTATGAGAACAAATTAAAGACTTGCGGGAGCATAAACCTCGTAATTGGTCGAAGGAAGTAAAGCGGCTTTGCAGTACCATCAAGATATCTGGTCGTTACAAAAATATCGAAAGCTGCACCCTGAACAATGGCTCATTCTCGGAATATTTTAAGCTTGAGCGAGGCGTGAGGCAAGGTGATCCTCTCTCCCCTTATCTCTTTGTTTTGGCTATTGAAACATTGGCGATTGCAATTAGACAAAATTCCGAAATTAACGGAATCCTCGTCGGAAAAGAAGAAACAAAGCTTTTGCAATATGCTGATGATTCCACAGCCATTTTATCAGACGAAAATTCGGCTACAGCACTTTTCAAATCGCTAGATTTTTTTAGAAGTGTTTCTGGTTTAAAGATCAACTGCACAAAGACAGAAGGATGTGGAGTGGATCTGCTAGACACAGCAAATCGAAACCTTTTGGAATCAAATGGCCAGATGAGCCGATAAAGGCGCTTGGAGTATATTTTACGTATGATATTAAGTTACTTCAAGAAAAAAATTTCATAGAAAGATTGGATTCTATTAAAAAACTTATTAATATCTGGTCGCCTAGAGGTCTTTCCATTTATGGTAAAGTGACAATCATAAAATCCTTGCTAATCCCTAAATTTGTGTATATATCATCCCTAATTCCGACCCCCAAGGAATTGGTAAAGGATTTAAACAGGTTGTTATTTAAATTTCTATGGAAAGGGACAGACAAAGTTACTCGAGCGTCTACAATAAACGATTTTGAACACGGAGGCTTAAAAATGATTGATATAGATAGTATGATTACATCTCTAAGATTAGCATGGCTAAAACGACTATTTAGTGAAAATGGTGGAACATGGAAAAGCTACCTATGTTACCTTTTGGAACGGTTCGGTGCTTTATTCTTCTTTAACTGTAATTATGATTTGAAAGATCATCCAAAATTTTCTCAATTTTACTATGAACTTCTGAGTTGGTGGACTCATTTTCGAAATACCTTTGATTCAGAACGCAATTGGTGTTATATAATTTGGAATAATAAAGAGATACGTATTGGAAATAAACCTGTTTACTATAAAAAGTATTTTGAATCTGGAATACTTTTTGTCAAGGATCTGTTATTTCATTTGAACATTGAAGAATCATTTAACTGTGTCACACGCAAACTTAGCAAAACAAATCTTTTAAAGTGGGCAGGACTCCGTCACTCTATACCAATTAACGTTAAATTAGATACTCCTCAGAATCCTCCAGCACCTACTCCAATCTTAAAAATAAAAAATAACACCTTTGATGTAACGAAAAAAAATCAAGAGATTATTACAATTTATTAATCAGTAATAAGGCGCAATTTCCAAATGCTACTATTAATCTAAGAAGTGAATTCCACCTGTCTCTTGACCAGCTGAAACAAGTCTTTATACTTCC
>OX421458.1:13605608-13643108 GCA_949126865.1 Montipora capitata | reverse complement strand
TGTAAATTGGATGAAATTACCGTGTTTAAATAAAGCTATCTATCCTATCCTATCCTATCCTATCTATCTATCTATCTATCTATCTATCTATCTATCTATCTATCTATCTATCTATCTATCTATCTGTCTGTCTGTCTGTCTGTCTGTCTGTCTGTCTATCTATCTATCTATCTATCTATCTATCTAGCTGCTAATTATGATTCCCGAAACCAGGCACAAAGCATTTCGTCCCGGTTTCGGGTAAACGGCTGCAGAAATTTGTTACCGGTATGAGTTCGTACCGGACTCACCAGCATTTGCCGTAGTGCTCTTCTACCAAGACTTTTTAAACGCTATGTAAAATTACGAGGTATTAAGTTCTTAGTAAAACATTTAGTTATAAAAACGAGCGATAGAAAATAAGAAGAACGACGTTTCGACCCTTCCACGGTCATTTTCAATTTCAAGTTCATGGATAAAAAATTCCGCATAAATACAATTTCTAAAACAATGGAATGAAAGGTAAAAAGCTAAGTATTTACATACAAACAATTAAAACTGACGGAATGCGAAAATGAAGTGTAAAGAGAATGAAAACTATTAGATGGAATCACTCTGTTTGTTTAATTTTGGCTTAAGGCCCCGAATAAAAAACATTTCAAAAATCAAGCACTTCCTCAGGATCCTAAAGTTCTCCGCGATTTTATGTGGTTCGTTTCCATGCTGTTCCCTTACATGCATGGTTTCCGATTAGCGATTGTTTGTGTTCCTCCACACGTTGATGTAGGTGTCGGCTTGTAAAGCCGACATAACCTGCATCACACAGATCACACTTAAAGGAATATACAACGTTTTGCTGATTGACAATTGGAGGTTTAGGTTCCTTAGCTTTAAGCTCATCTCTGATCTTGTAGCTTGGAAAGACAAGATGTATTTCGGTATTTATCTTTCGGCTAAGATCACTAAGTTGCTCGCGTGGTCTGTTGCTGATCTCTGATCTTAGAAGGGCAGGGGTATTCTAACGGGAATTTCACATGCTTGTTGCGGGGGGCGTATGCTCCCCGTCACCTTCATTTCGACGAAAAACCTGATGGTGTTTTGTATGAGGGGCTCTGGGTAATGCAAACGTGTGATTTCCTTGAGGCGCTCGCCCTCCTGATGATAAAGTTGCCAGTTTGAAGAAAATTTAAAAGCGCGATTCAGCATTGTTTTCAACAGAGTGTGTTTGTACTTCATATCAATCTTGCTATAGTAGTGCAGAAGCAGCCCAGTGTCTGTGGGTTTTATGTAAACCTTTCTGTCCAACCGGGTGCTATTTCTGATGATTTCAATTCCTAGGAAAGGAATTTTCCCGTTTTCTTCAAGTCTACTGTAAAACTAACGGAAGAGTGGGTTTCATTCAATGTTGAGAGAAATGTGGAGGCAGCTTGGACATCCGGCATTATGCTGAGAGTATCGTCAACGTTGCGTTTGTAGAAAGTGGGCATCAAGTCTTGTTTTGGATTGTTAGATGTTCCTCGATGTTACACATAAAGGCGTTCTCCATCAGCGGTCCAAGAGGAGAACCCATGACGACTCCATCCACTTGTTCCTACAGAACCCCCTTGAAACAGCTGGTTTTGGTAGAAACTTCCAACAATTCTATCAGGTCTGTTTCAGTGATATTAAGGTTGTACTCTTTATTGAACCAATCGTCTTTGAAGGCTTTTCTTGCTAGGATTCCAATCGTCTCGTCCACAGGTACGTTGGTAAATAGTGCAGAAATGTCGTATGACACCAAAATGTCATGGTCTAATTCCCATCTCCTGGAGATCATTAGCGAAGGAGAAGATGTCACCAATAGTATGTTCATTGGTAGATAGAGGCTTTAGCTTCTCATCTAGCCACTTAGCGAGCTTGTAGTTATAGGTCCCGGTTGCTGACAGGATCGTTGGGTCGTTTTGCTTTTTGGCGAAGTTCCTCTGCAACGACATTTTCCTCAAAAGTCTGCCCTGATCTTTTCAATTCAGCGGTTCTTGTGCCATCAGCTCTTGCGAAGGTTGGTGTCAACCCGAAGTTTTTACAAAGTCTCAGGAATTCAATAGCGGTATCGCAACTGCTTTGCTTTTGGCTACCCTAGATCTGTTCCAAATGCCGGAACAAGTGCAGTTGGTTATCGTGTTTTAAACATGTTCAAGTTCATGGATAAAAAATTCCGCATATATACAATTTCTGAAACAATAAAAGAACAAAATGCGAAGACGAAGTGCAGATAAGAGGTGAAGAGAGCTAGCGAAAACTATTAGAACTGTTAAGCAAACAGCTTTGCGCGGATGGAATCACTCTGTTTGCTCCCCGTCACCTAAATTTCAACCATCAGGTTTTTCGTCGAAATGAAGGTGACGGGGAACATACCATACGCCCCCCTCCCCCCCGAAGCAAGCAGGTGAAATTCCCGTTAGAATACCCCTGCCCTTCTAAGATCAGAGATCAGCAACAGACCACCTGCATCAACATGTGGAAGAACACAAACGATCGCTAATCGGAAACCATGTAAGGGAACAGCATGGAAACGAGCCACATGAAATCGCGAAGAACTTTAGGATCCTGAGGAAGTCCTTGATTGTTGAAACGTTTTTTATTCGGGACCTTAAGGCAAAATTAAACAAACAGAGTGATTCCATCTGATAGTTTTCATTCTCTTTACCTCGTATTTACACTTTATTTTCGCATTCTGTTATTTTTATTGTTCGTATGTAAAAAGAAGGCTGTTCAAATTATTACTTTTTCTTGTTATAATGCTCATACTTCCCCGACTTTCAAACATTTGTACATTATGAGATTTCTTGATGTTTATTATTATCTTAATTGTGTCTTTATGTTTAAATTTTATCATAATTTGCTACCTTGGCTTCTGTTTTCCACTTTTTTTTTACTCCTATATCAAGTAGGCACAACTAAGACTAGACTGGCTTCTAATTCGTTCTGCCAGGACTAATTATGGGAAGTTCAACATTCGTTTTAAGGGGGCTGTTCTTTGGAATAAGATTGAGGAGTCTTCATCTTCGCTTTTACAAAATTAAGTGTTCCCCAAAAAAGTATATTATTACGTTATGTTAATTATCTTATTTATACTTCCTCTTTACTCCAGTCCATTTGAAGTGACATCGTTTTTCACTTTTTTTCTTCTTGTTGTTGTGTTCTTTGTGTTTGCCTGTCTTTTATCATTAAATTTGTGCCTCCCTGAATCGACTTTTTTCCGTTTAGACATAAAATTCTTTATTGGCCTCCTTGCTAGATTAGCGTCTTAGTTTTTTCCTAGGGAGCATTGCACCTTTCTTAAGTCTATTACTTAGTTTTTGTATCTCTATTTACGTGTGGTACAAATAAACTATTTTTGTTGTCGTTGTTGTTACTGATCTTTATGTCAGCCGTATCTTACCCAAGTCCACCTGCGCCCACTCTCCGAAATGATATCCAAAAATTGTACACCAGGGTGCTGCGTCCGCGGCCACTCGATGAGGATGTCCGTAATCCTTATGCTCCGTCGAGACCAGAATATTTTGAAGCTTGAAATCTTCATTTCTAATCAAAGGTTTCATGCAATCTGAATACGGTTAAAATAATGACTGCGTTGAGTTATAAATCTCTTGCAGAAAAAGGGTGGGTGTATCATCTACAGGGCACACTGAGATAAAGACATTCAAAATCCGTAAATGGTTTGAACCTAGAGTCGCTATATCCCCCCACTTTTTTCCAAATTTTTTCCTAAAGTGTGGTTTTTTCCTAAACCTGTCCCCCCCCCCCCCCCCCCCTCAACTTACAAACGTACTCTGCGGCCCTGCATCATAATTAGGTGAATTGATCGTCCGGGTGAGTGTAGTCCTGAGAGGGACTGTATTGGGTGACAATGACTGACGTTTCGACAACCTAAGCCGATGTCATCTTCGAGGTGGACGTAGTGGACCAATCACATCAACGACCAGGCCCGGGTTGCTCGAAGCATGGTTAGCGCTAACCAGCGTTAAATACCATGGAAACGTATAGGATTTGATACCTCTTAACCAACGGTTAGCGCTAACCAGGCTTCCAACAACCGGCCCCAGAGTGTTAATTCAAACTCCTGACGTCACATAAATCACGTGACTCTGAAGATGACTTTTGCTCAGATTGTCGAAACGTCAGTCAATGTTATTTTATTTTAACAAGCCATTGCCTGACCCAAATGAGCGCATCTTGTTAAGCAATTATTGGTGTTTCATATGGAAGCATAACATGGCCCTTTAATTCACGTTGCCATGTTACCACCAATAGCGTAGCTCCAACTCTACTATAAAAACTACACGTAACCCACAATTCCTCGATTCGCTCTGACGAAGGGCTAACGCTCGAAACGTCAGCTTTTAGAATCTCTGTACGGTGGCCAATTTACATTATCAACTCCGTTGATAAAACCAAAATTTGTGTAGTACTTCCCCACCGACTCAGCACCACAGTTTCTTTAGAAACTACCCCCTACACAGGAGTTTGTTAAAAGTGTTGGAACCGGATTGAGCCTCTCCAAACCAGCAAAGTGACATGAGAAACAAGAGACGGCCATTGGCTATTGCTCATGCGCTATTGCTCATGCACATGCTCATTTCCAGAGTCCCTGTTTCTTTAGGTCATTCGGTAAGGGAAAACGAGGGGCTCTGGTGACGAGAATAAAATCAGGACCACCAGGGACGATAGACAGTTTAACAATTATTGGATGAGGTTGAGCATGATAGAAATAATTACCAAGGTCAAAGTTTGTGTTATCTGCCGAGGCCGAAAGCTGATGCGGATAACACAAGCTGAGGCCATGATATTGTTTTATTATGCATATTCCTGAGCAGCACTTGTAAAGACAAGAGGACCGACTCATCCATTTCTATGGATGAGCGGCAAATCAAAGAGTGTTTCTGCGGTTGGCAGTCTTCTTCTTTCCTCTTCTCTGCTGATTAGTGTGTTAAGTGACGTCACTTATGCAAACATAAAACTATAGTCTGTAGGTATGACGTCAATTCTACATACATAAAATCTATTGTCTGTAGGTATGACGTAAGAGAAACAGAGCAAGATTTAGCTGCGTGCTTATAGCCAATGAAAATCGAGCTGGTGACACCAAATGTATAGTAACTGGTTTTATTGGACAACTTGATAAAGGTAACTAACCACCGAAAGAACGATTTGTGAGCAGACGTTCCGAGCGTTTGCCCTTCGTCAGAGTGAATAGTAAGTTCCTAGAGGGACGTAAGAAGACTTGAAGTATGCCCGAGATCTACTTGGAATGTGAAATGGGTTTAGTCTTAGCTGAAGTACCTTACTTTGTAATCTTAGAAACGAGATATCTTCAAAGAAGCCAAACTACGATCTCAAGTCTAGTTTTATCCTCCTCAATGCGTACTTGGGCAGATCAAAAGACGATAAGGACGGGGGGTGACAACTCTAACAAACGCTGTTTGAGCAATACAAGGTCTTAACTTAAGAGTCGTCCCGGAAATTTGGATCATCCTCCCGAAGTTTTGGGATACATTTCAGGGAATTTTTAGAATTCCCGGGATATATTCTAAGATTTCATGCCTAACTTACCGAGGTTAACCTAAATAAAAACGTGAAATAAAATTTCCTTCGATGTCCCGATTTCTTTCTGCAATGTTCCGGAATTATCGCGTGTTTCCCGGAAAAATTGTCCCGATTCCCGGAGAAATCTCCAGATTCCCGGAACAATTTAGACTTTGTCCCGAAACAGCGTTTGCTAGAGTTGTCAACCCCCGTGTAAGGCATCAAGAAAGTCTTAAGTTCACTTGACTTTCTGTCGCACTTATGGCGTACTTGGACTCGAGTATAAACTCGACTAGCCTCTTTCATTCAGTGGCCAGAACAGGACCGAAGCCAGCTCTCTGAAGACTAGCCAAACTGCCTTCTCAAAGAAGACAAATAGAGATACAAAAAGGAAATTAACTTTAAAGCGAATTTAGCAGGACGACACCCTATACAGCTCTTTGACCGCATCTTAGGGCCCGCTAAATGCCTTCACAAACGAAGACGCATTGATGCAGAACCAGTTTTTCCTGAAAAGTTTCTTCCATAGTGCAATCGTTTTCCACGCAAGATAAATGTTCCTAAAAAAATCGGAAGCAATTTTGCTTTTTGGAAACCAGATTTTGTTCCGGAACAAAAATTGTGTAATGCGCGCAACCGCTAAAACATTTCGAAAAACGCTGCCACTGAAGAGATGTTTCCGGAACAGTGCCACCTTCTTTGGGAAAGCGTTGACGGCTTGTTTTTTTGGTCATCGTCGCTTGATTAAAAATAAAATAAATATTTCAAACGTTGTAACGATTACTTTTAAAAACTATGCTGCCTAGCATACGAAAAGTATTTATAAAATGGGCTAGTTTAAAATGTTTATCACCGCTGTTCGTGTTTTATTTTTAATCAGGCGTTAACGTGTAGAACTTTTATGAAAAAAATGATAAAATCACTTACACGGCGTGTCCTTCTTTTGCATAGGCATCCACCCGCCATTACTGGGCAGAATCATCAGGCAGAAAAAGGAAAGGAAAACCGCTTGCAACGACAGCTTCATAGCAGCAGTGAATAATCAAAGCAGTTGTCATGGCGTCAGAGCGTATGTCGACAACAAAACAGAACACAAAATAGCGCGCGCTCAAATTCACCTTCCTTGGTAATTTAGCTTTTCCTGGAAGCAACTCTCGGGTCTGAGAAAACGATATGAGGTTTAAAGGGGTCCACGACCTTCACCAAGGGTAGATTTAACCCTTTCATTTCCAAGATCAAAACATTTATTCCCCCAACTAGTACTATAGACCTCTTTGTTGGGTAGTCATAAAAATTAAGTGTTACATCGTCTTAAGGACGTTCGCGCCAATTGTTTCTGCGCATCCTTACTGCGCACGCAAATGCACACGCCACGTCATACACGAGCGCGCGCGCTAAGTAATAAAATGAGAAATGGTAGGGCAAAAGGCCATTGCTATAGCTTTGCCTGGATTTAACGGTCTTGGACGTTCGGTGACCCCAATTTTTCTTTCCAGAAACGGATTTTATTTACAATTATCTCCACGTTGTCCAAAAATGAACAAAAAATCAATGTGGGAAGTTAAAAAAATTTCAAGATTTCTGCTCACGGGATATCAAATCCTGCCATCTTGCGGCGGCAAGACGCGTGAAACTGTGGTAGCTAAATGCGAACTTGATTTTTAAGGAACCTCACCAGTTGACTAAATTCACTTAATAAGTCCACTTAAACAATATTTGGCAGAGAAGATTTCACTTCAAAGATTTAATTGCAATATATTTGGGTTTACAGACACTGGCCTTATTCGCTAACGAAGCCCGATTTTGTCACATTTTGGGTGTTTTTCCGGGCATGTTCTCTCCAAAACGAAGTCGGTGACCCCCCATTTTTTTTACATTTCTGACATAACTAACTCATCATCTTACAGTGGTAAAAGTTTCAGAAAAAAATCAATGTTGAAAAATTTTCGCGCGAACGTCCTTAAGCTGATAATTATGTTCATTCTCAATACCTGTGAATACATGCTGATCACTCCTTGGAATCAAAGGGTCAAGCCACCTTCGTCAAATGGATGGGCCAATGCTCGACTAATCAGTTTCCAAACTACCAGCGGCGGTTCCTTTACTTTCATTAGCTGATACAAGCAATACAAGCAGCGTCGCTCGCTACAATCACCCACCGACGCACTTCCTTTTGAAGCTACCCTCGTTACTTACATGAGCTCAGTGCCGAAAAGTCGAAGGAACTTAAGCCGTGACTCCAGATTTTTAGTCCGACAACCTAAACTTGCCTCAACACGGACCAATGTCTTTCTTTTCCTCTCTTGTCGCTGACAATGTAAGCCATATCCTTAAGGATGGCGAAAGAATCGCATTTTTCCGGCCTCCAGTAAGCAAGAATTAGCATTCGGTGTCATGTCCTTTCTGTCGAGGTCACGCACGGCTATGATGGTGTCAGGGAATTCCTTAGGAAGAGAGGTCCTCTTTTTAGATAAGTCAATGGCTAAAACCCTCAGGGTATAACTCGCTCTTAAAGCGTCAAAAAAAGCGAGGAGCCGCAAATATGCTGAGCCGCGTAGTCGCGTGGCTACGTAGCTACTTACATTGATGCTTTAAGAACAAGTTATACCCTGAGGTTTTTTGCCATTGTTTGAACGTGGCCATGTAGCCACTTAGTCGCGTAGCCACAGTTTGAGGGCTTCCGCCTAACAGAGAAGCCGCGTAGCCACGTTATTCTAAAGTTAAGCCTCAACTCGTAACAGCAAAAGAATGATCTCGAGACTTATGCAGACGAAAATGAGGATTTGTGTGTGTTTTATCCTCAGACCCTCGAGACGATTCCTTTTGTCTCAGAGTAAATTTTAGTGTGCTTCTTCTGCATGTGCAAGAGAGCATTGTTATAATCAATCCCGTCTTAAGAGCCTGCGCGCTTCCAGTGCTGTAGAGCTACGAACATACACTAGAGGATCGGATGTCTTGAAATGCAACCGGAAATAGAGTCGGCGGCGAGTACAATATTTGCGAACTTCAAAACCTCACGAGTGACCATAAATCACGAATGCACGAGCAAGTTCGTAAAATTTTTTAATTAATTATATACTCAACAAAATTACTTCATCAATGTGTTTCCATAGCAACTTCCGTATTGCACTCTATAACCTATTTATGCATTCGTTGTTGACCAATCAGAAACGCGTTATTGTGTTGAAGTATATAATAACGGAAAATATGACAGTGAAAAGATTTTTCTTTTAGTTTTTACATGTAGGTTCTTTTTTATCTTGTGACAAAATTGTAAGCACAAGTGTAAGGATACAAGGCGTATCTCAAAATAGTTACTCTTTATTTGGATTGCGGTCGATTCGCCCCTAACTCGTTTCAACCGACAGGCATTGCGAGCCGGAGAACAATTTTCATATATGAAAATCCCGCCAAAGCTGAAATTCATCCAATCAGATCGCTACGATAAGCAACGCGAATATCCATAACAAAAACAGACGGTCGAAAAGCCTGTCGGTTGAAGATGGGCCTTTAAAAGAACTTGTCACAGTAAGCTGTCCCCTATCAAATTTAAGACTATGCATTTTGATAATCAGCTAATCAGCAAACTATTAGCCCTTAAAAAGTGGCAAATGATGGTATGGAAAAAGCGTTTAGATTACCATCTTAATCGGGCTCAATTTTTCAAACAACTTCCAATATTCAGCGTCAATTTTAAAAAACGACGATCATGCGCTAATGACAAAAATGATGAGTTGTAAGCAAAGATTTCCCGAAAGATGCGAATCTGAAAGTTTACTTCATGCAAAACAAGCCCCCAAACGAGTAAGGGACGTCATCGACACAAAGACTATTGCCTTCTGTTCCTGGGAATCGAACAAATGTGCCTTACGCCGAGTATCATTCTTCACTGCACATTCAAATTTGAAGATAATATTGTATACTTTTCCCATGACGGTGATTTAAACGATTGTTTAGAAAACAATCCATCTGTCCTGAAACTAACGAAAAAAACAGTTATCTTAAGTCTAAGGCAGCCCACTCGATGTCTTTTATCTCTAAAACAAGTTTTTGCGAAAGCAACGTTTCCCGAATTATTCCCCGTTCACGCTTAAACGCAAAAAAGTAAAAGTGTATCTGAATTTTTCAAGGCGTCAAAATATTTTCTTGTTTTCGGGCTGCAAGGAATATTTCGGAAAACAATGCTCCCACAAGAACGGTCTCTCGTTTGCGAAGTCCTGATAACATTAATTGAAAAAGTGAACGAGAGGCAGTATTTTGGGCCCTTGTAACTTCTCTATACAATTTAAAGATTACCATAATAACAGTAATAGGTATCTAACATACAGATTCTATAACTCCCGCAAAGAAAACTAGATAAAATAAAGTGGCGAATTACAACATCGGTAACTGTAATAAACATTCTACGAGAAAGATCGAATTGGAGTTGCAGCCTCACGAATTACCCACAGAACTGCATAGGGAATGGGAGGTCAGCAGGCCAAGAACCAATCCACACACTGCACAAGGGAGGGATGTGCGGCAGGCGAAGAACTCATACACCTTATGCAAATTAGGCTGGAGGGGTAACAGGCTGAGAAATTGTCTACAAATTTAACTGCAGGTGAGAAGCGTGGCTGGCTAAGAACAAAATGTAGGTGGAAGGGAGGAGTGACTGACTAACAACTTATTCACAAACTGTACAGAGGGGGCACGGGTGGCAGGATGCGAAAATAGAAACATAAACTAGGTGCGACGGGGAGGGAAAGGTCTACTTTTGTAAGGGATAAGGGTGGGGTAGGATGGAGCAAGTTTAAAAGTTCTTTCATGGTTTCTGTTTTTCGGGAGGTTGTACAACTGATGTGCCTGGCTGCAGTGTCTGGGATTGTTGCTGTTGTTGTTGTTGAAAGGCAGCCGCTTGTGCTTGTTGCAGTTGTTGGAATTGTTCTTGTTCAGCCTATAAACAGGATCAACGAACACAATGTGTGATTCTTGGGTTGTTTTGTAAAACTGACATATTTACAGAACCCAATTAAAATATTTAGGGGAGTATGTGAATACTCCAGTTGTTTTAATAGTCGTTCAAGCATTTGAACTCCACAGGCGGGGACAAATTTTTAGCCCCTGCAATCAAATCTTTATTGGGCGTGCTGTTGTGTGACCACATTCTCCGTCAGAGGCAAATTCCAGATCCAATTTTGTATTTCATTAACTAGCGCTCTGCCCCTGGGAAGATCGCAAAACCGTTGACAAAGACTAAAACTTGACTCGGTTGGTCAGTTCTTTATAAAAGGAATTCCAAGTCAGATTTTTTTCAACCTGTATGTGTTTTGTTAGTCTCTATCTTTCGTTCAAACCCTGCGAGGAGAAGCTTTCATTTCCGCCAGGCTATTACCATATGATCATAGCTCATAGAGGAGACCTTCTAAATTTTTTTCTATGATGTATCGAAGTCGTTCGCGCATCTGATTGCTGACCTGCTTTGGCCAGATATGTACAGAAGTGCAAGGAACTAGTAGATTCACGAGGATTTCAATAAGCGTCACGAAGTGTACCCTTGCCCTTCTACCCAACTTTACATGTAACATCACTCGTGTCTTAAAATACAGATAATTAACGTCACAAAGTGTCCCCCAGATGCTGCTTTGGCAGCAGAGAAAGATATCCTGAAGTTATTTGTCTCAGGCACACAAACAAAGCAAACAAAACCAAAGAGCGAGAAAATGGGAGCAGTGATAGCTCAGTGGTGAGAGCACTCGTGTTCCACCAATGTGACCCAGGATCAATTCCGGGATTCGACACCATATGTGGGTTGAGTTTGTTGCTTCTCTACTCTGAGGTTTTTCCCTGGGTACTCCAGTTTTCCCCTCTCCTCATAAACCAACATTTGATTTGATTTGAACTGATTTCAGTTGATTTGTCTTCCCAATAAGTAAAGCACTCATGCTCTGCTAAATAACCTTGAGACTTAAATACAAAGATTATTTATTTAAGTCTCTGCAAGCCGGGCATTACTTCAAGGCCACGAATACCAATCAGGCATAGGATACAGCTGTTGCTCAGGCACATTGCACAACGTGAACAATGAGGAAGGATCGTGAAGAACTTATGACAGCATAAATGTGTTATCCTAAGTAGCGTGCATAATGTAAAAGACAAAAATGAGGCTTAATGTTACTGTGAATGTGATGAATGAAGTAACCTTTGCTCATCAACAGCATCAGGAACTTCTTTGTGCATCATCCAAGGACAGAGAAAAATCTCTGAACTGGGTGGGAATCAAACCCACGATCTCCTCCTTGTGATAGTGTAAATTTTATATTTGAAGAAGCGGCTTGGAATTGACAAGAAAATTGCATCTGTTTCCTAAAGACTGTAACCAGTGGCTTTCTTAACTCCTGTCCACGGAAATGGAGAAAACTTAATACCAGTGCTCTAGCTTGGATCATTGCTCATGTTAAGCACACTTTACCTGCGCTTGCTCTAACCTCGCCTTTTGAAAAAGTTCTTGCTGTTGCCTTAACAGTTCCTCTTCTGGAATTCCCTAAGGAGATAATGGCAACCAAAAACTGTTTATAATGTAAACTGCACACATTGATAATTACTAATGACGGGAGGACTCTTTCGCCAATCAGAGTAAAGAAGCAAATTGTGATTCACTCCTAGGAGTGAATGGGTTAATCAGTCCAAAAAATAATTTTACATGTAGTTTTTGGACTGCTTAACACATTCACTCCATAGGATTGATGCCCCCATTATTATTATTATTATTGTTGTTATTATTACTGTAATTATTATTATTATTATTATTATTATTATTATTATTATTATTATTATTATTATTATTATTACATGGTAATAATAAATAGAGGATATTACATGGCTGCGTGGAGATACGAAATTTCTCTTCAAGTGTTGAAAAGAAATTTCGTATCTCCAAGCTGTAATATTCTATTTTATGATATAAACACCAATGAACTACTAATTCATTTCACGAAAGGCATCGAAAGCTGCATTTTTATATGTAACCATAGCAACAGTGATCTTTTCACATATGAAGATAACATGTTTTCCCGGGAAAGCTCGCTTGATATTACATTGGTGTTTATATAAATATAATTTATTATGGACAGGTATACTGTAGTTTTTTGGATACAAGGTGCACACCATTATAAGACGCACCTTTAACTTTCAAACTTGATGGAATTTATGTCACAAACTGAAAATCTCATCAAAATATTTGATTATAAGACGCATCTCAAATAGAGGAATTGGGTTCAACTCGATCATCGCTAGTAACTGTTATGCTGTCTCAACTGAAGATTGTAGTGTAAGACAGTCAAGAAAAGTGGCAGAAGGAAATTCAACTAGAATTTAGAGAAAAACTGTTAAATCCTGCCGTTATTAGTACTACTTCCTTGCTGGTGTTTTTGTTGTACATGTACAATGCTAAGAATTGAAGGCCATCATCATGAATGTTGGTGTGAGGCCACCATTCTGGTATCACATTAGGGGGAAGACTGGGCGAGTTTAACATACAAGATGGAGGCAATAGATCCAAGAATCATCCCTGCATGAGTTTTGTTGCAAGAAGATACTCAGCTTTAAGGCGCACCTTGAGTTTAGATCACATTTGGAGCCTACAAGCAAATTTTCTTTGAGAAAAAGTGCTGCGCCTTATAACCGAAAAAACTACAGTAATACATGTACATGTACGAACTCAATAGAAAACATCAAACAACTGAACTTACTAGGTTCTCCAAACGTGTGCTTGCCCTTCTTTTATTCTACAAAAAACAAATTTCAACAAAATATCAACTTTGGACGCTTCGAAGGAACACAATAAAGAACCAAGATACAAGTCCAATACCGCCACACTGATAGGGGATCCGTATGGACCGTAAACTTGAACTGACAAGGCCTCATGCCCCTACCATCTAAACGTGCAGTACTGCAAGTTCTGTGGATGATATGCATGCAGTGTATTAAGGACAGTTCACTTCTCTTTATGGTCTGTGTGGACCATATAGATTGTAAGGCCTCATCCCCTTACCATGTAAACATGGAGTAATGAAGTTCACTCCTCTTTACAGTACGTAGTTCAGTCTTATAGTGAAGACAAAATGAACGGGGTATTTGCAGTAGTTAATGGTCTGTTGTAAACAGTGTGGGTGTATTGGACGACACTCAAAAATAAAGCCAGCTTTTCAACTTACAGCAGCTTGAGTTTTACACTCTTGAAGAACTGATTTAACTTCTTCAATGTATGAATTAAAACCAAGACCCTGGAAAGAAACACAGACAAGAGTTACATGTAGTTATATACTATTTATTGTAATAAAGTTGACAGTTACCTGTGAAAATACATTGATCGTGGTCAGTCTTACAAAGATTGTTTCATCCCGACCAAGGGACTCATCAGAGACCTTTCTGCTTGGCAAACTCATTGGGCATCACGCCCAAAGTCCTGTTTGCTAACAAAATGATGACAGCAATCTCACCTTATATCTCATAAGGATTCCAGACCGCGCAAATTCACGAGTGAAAAATTGACAATAAAGTTGACAGTTACTTGTGAAAATACACTGTTCGTGGTTATTTATTGTAAGCTTCAAGTTTTCATGCATAGAAATTCTTTAGTTCTACGAACTTAAGTAGAAACACTCTGGCAGCAAATGATAAAAAAATCTGCTAATCTAATATTATATTACATGATTATGACTTACTGAGTGATAAATGGTGAAGAATAGATGATATGATGATGATGATGATGATGATGATGATGGTGATGATGATGGATGATGAAGACCATCATTGTTATTATTTCATTTTTTTCTGGCTACAATGCTGTGCCACATAACCCAACCTGGCCTGCATAATTTCAGTTCTTAATTCCACCGAGGCAGACCAGTGTCCATTTTATGGAAAACAGCACATTGATGTTAATATTATGTGGGATTAACAAACTCATGTCCACAGATCTTCCTTCATGTTTATTGTACAGTGCCTTTAGGCTACATGTATACCTGCAGAGCTTGGAAGACATGTTCCGGGAGAATAGTCTTTTTCAGTTGACGGTTGCATATCTCATTTGCTTCCGATGACACCAGATGAATGAATTCTGCATAAGACAACAAACTTAAACTTAATGAGTTGCTATCATTCTTTGACACTTAAATCAAGAATAACTGAGTCCTAGCCTTTTCTAAAGCAATAATACTTATTATTGAAAACTGAACCACCAACATCAGATTTCCAGTATTTTCAATGGCTTGCCGAACACAGGCTAACATTTCATATACCTGCTGTACCTAATATGGTCAAGGAGTGTGTCAGCAATAAAGCAAACTGAAAACATTTTTGCATCTCTGAGAAAAAATGGCAGACAAAGATATTTTGGACAGGAATTGACCAAGGCAGAAATCGATGCTTGCTGGATATAATATTATTAATTTACCAACTCGGCGCTATGTGCCTCGTTGGTTATCTATCACTTCATATCCAGCACGCCCTCGTAGAATAATTATTGTTAATATCTGCTAGGACAGTGGATAGTGTCGAAGGTGGTCTCTGACTGGCTACTCAAACTCCGAATATCCTTTGTTAGTATATACTAAAACAGTGGATAGCGTTGAATGCGCGCCCTGATTGGCTCGTCAAACTCAGGGATATCCTGTGCTATTTACCTCCGAGCAACTCAGGAAAAAATGGGGTCCCGATTTGCATTCGTGACAAGTGAAGAAAACGTCCCAAATTAATTTTGTGTGGTGTATATTATCTCACTGTTTTAGTATATACTAAAACAACTATTCACCTCAGTGTCGGTGAAAATTCATCCGGTTATAACCTCCCCCGGATATTAGCCCCCCTATAGTTTTCCTTGTTTTCTTAATACTAAGTGCTCTTGCAGAACCCTGAACTACTTCATATGCAAAGTTAGAAAAGATAGCGGAACAATAATAGCGAAGAGAATTAACTGCAGGAAGCCTCACCGCTGTTCGACTAGACATTAAAATTTTTTAATAATGACAGCGAAGATGAACTCTGAGCTTCCAGTTTGTTGCGTTCCCGTTACATTCACGTAGTTAAGTTTTGATTTTGTTCCTAAAATTGAAATGTATTCGATTTATAATGAGGCTTGAAAATTTAATTTAATTAAATGAATTAAAAACGTATTTCCATCAACACTGCTGTGGCTCATTTCAAAACCTTTTTTTTATTTCCCTTATAAGCCCCTCCGTTTATAAGCCCACCCAAAACCCCTTACGAAGTTGTATCAGCCCAGGGATTATAACCCGATTTTACGATTTATAATTGAAAGCGTAAACATTAAATTAATACAAATCACCTGCTGTGCCTAGGGCAAATCAAAAAAGAAATTCTGTGAATAAACCACTTTATGCTTTGCAGACATTTAACTGCTCCATATCTTGTATCACAGCTATAAATTGATGTTGTTTAAGAGAGATTATACGCTATTTTTATCGCTGAGACTATTAAAAGCAGGAAGATAGTCTAGCACCGAGTGATTCTATTTCATGCTTGTTTATTATGCGGACTAAAAAAGTCTGAGAACCCTGCAAAGCTGCGGCAAACTAGCTCTCTCTTAAGTGCTGCAGGTCTAGGATTAACCATTATTCTTAGATACATATTAATACACTTACCGTCAACTTGACTTTTTTTTGCCGATGGCGCAAAAAAATCGCTTATTCTTTTCATTTCGGTGAGATAATGCACGAATGAAAGGTGAGAAAGACTGATACGGACAGATGCTCTTTGATCAAAGGTCAGGGTCAGTTACATTCTCGTCACCAGAGCCTCAGATCAACCCAAGGCTATGGGAAACTCTATGTAGGAGAACATGTGCCGTAGGGTTCTTATAGCCAAATATTGGCTATTTGAACCTTACGGCGTTTGCTCACACCTCGTGCTAACACAAATGCACCAATTAGAGACGCTTTTGTTTGTTCTTCACGAAAACCAATGAGAAGACACTTTGTTTCAGGGTTCCCCAGAGCTCTTCTCTCCCTCAGTCAAGAGAAGAGCTCTGGGGTCGAGATTGGGTCAGTTATTATAGCTGGCAGGGGAGGAGGGAAGGGATGGGGAATGATGGATTATGATTTTATTATACATGTGTACGACAGGAATTATCTCTTTTTTTTTTCGATGGTATGCATTACCTAACTGAGTAAAATAAGGGTCAAGTCTTTCTTTAGTTAATAAATGGAAAAAAATAGATTTTCACACTTAAAAAAAATATTATTTTGTGTTTGAACTACCGGACGTTACATGTCAAACAACCGGACATTGCATCCGGCGTCCGGCCTGAAACGAAACCCCTGTGTAAGAGTACAGACAATGCTGAACCACAATTGACAGAGTCAGAAAATACCATGATACTCTTTGTTTGTGCCCCAAATTTTACATAAGCATTGTTTCCAGTTTTTCTTGGGACTTACAATGGCCCCAAACAGAAACAATGGTTATTCAATTTTTTTTTTTGGCGGGGAGGGGGAACAATGAGTATTATGGTATTTTCGGCTTAGGCCAATATTGATCTGATAAATAACCCTACAAACCTGTACAACAGTTAAGAATAAGTTCCCGAGCATCATTTGACACCCGCACATGTGGAATCATCTCTTTGATCATCTTGTTGACGGCAGCTTCAAAAAGATTAACAAGCATGCGTTATGTAGTAGCTGAGACTTTGAAAAAAGAAAATTATTAGAAGCAATAAAAAATAAACAGTAAAGCCTAATTCTTTACAAAACAAGTCGAAGATCATTGGCAGACAAATTAAAGACTAAATTGGTTTAATACAGAAATAGCTAAGAAATAGTATCTTTTTGTTTTTTTCATTAAAATTAATACTGATTTCTGCTACATATTGTATTGTAACAAATGTATCTCTTCTGCCCACAGGCAGGCTTCTGGTCTAGGCCATTCTTGTGTATGTACCTCTATGTATGATGGGAAGAATAAACTGAATAATTTGAATAAATCCCCCGTCTAACTAAAACTTTGGCAAAAAAAACGCACTTTGGGCACAAAATAACGCCCAAGTCCCTCTCTGAAATTATCCCTTTATCGAAAAAAAGTGCTAAGATTATATATTGCAATAACAAATACACAATTTACTACAAACCTCTCGGTAATGTAACGTCATCGTCTGGAACAGCTTCTGCCATCTTGGATTTTATGATCTTTCCAGGCCCGCAGTTGGTTCGCAGATTTTGCCGAAGTGGTTAGCTATGTCATATATGGGATACTCTTGTGCACAATCCATTGCTTGCCCCACAGGTTACCCAGGGGTTAGCTTGCACTGAGTTCATCTGAATTTTACCTGAGGCGCTGCCAGGGTAAATTCCGACAAAGCGACATGGCCTAAAAAGTAGCGACATCACTTAAAGTGAAATCACGACAAACTACATCCTTTCTTTAAATTTCCGACAGCAAAGCACCGCCCCGAGACCTTTAAGGGACAAAGCACCCCCCCCCCCCCCCCATTCTCCTGGAAAAGGCGGCGAAATACGAGATACAAAAACCCTCAACTTGGCGCGCAACATTATTTCGTTGCAAGTTTGGGTCGATGTCTCCCGTTTTTCATCTTGCATGTTCAACTTGTCGCGCAACAAAAACATTTGTTGCTCTGTTGCGAGTTGAAGAAAGTTGTTACGAAAAGTAGAGCGCGGATCTACTCTGAGCAACAAATTTTGGCTTCGTTGCTCGTTTTTCATCAAGCTCACAACTTGTCGAGCAACAAATGTGCTCGTGTACTAGCAAATCAACCAATCAGCGCCCTGCATTTCTTCAACCCGCAACAAATGTTTTTCTTGCGGGTCAAGTTGATCACGTAAGGTGAAAAACGCGAAACATCGACTAAAACTTGCAACGAAACAATATTGCACGACAAGTTGAGGGTTTTTGTATCTCGTCTTTCGCCGCCTTAAAACACCAAAGAGCAGTTTATTAAAAATCCGGTTGATGAATTGTTGCAAATAATCGGAGGCAAGACCGGAAGTGAAGTGAGGTAACTATGTTTGGGAGTACGGTAGCGCACAAACGAAAGAACTGAGCTTTCTGGAGAAAAAAAAATCATAGACAAAAGTATGAAGGATGAACACGAACCTTATGCAAGTAGCACTGCAAAACTCTTTCAATGCCACAAAATGTAAGGAATAGAGATACAGTACTATTGCTTTTACCTTACCTTGTCGATCACGTGAGTGAAACCCAAGAATACTGAACGAAATTATATATACAATGAATCATATACTCAACTGCGGATATGAAATCAAGTAAGGAAGCCACTGACTTCGGGAGCTGGTCATTTGTGGGTTCTAACGTCAGTGGCTTCATAGCTCAGTTGGTCAGAGCGTCGCACCGGTATCGCGAGGTCACGGGTTCAAACCCCGTTGAAATCCTGAATTTTTCAGGCTCCTCTACGCAATTGCTAAAATTGCGTCCATGCATAGTTAGTGGAGGGGAATGGTTATGAAAGGCGGCGAACGTCAAAGATTTTAAACAATAGGCGCTCTCAGAACTTGAAGGTACCAATCACGTGATCGCGAAGGTGCACACAACAAATGATATGGCGGACGACATTCCCCTCTACTAACTAATTACTATGGTCCATGAGTGCGAGGATCATAGCTTTACTTGATATCATTATACTGTCTGCATAGTTCAGTCTCTCTTCCTCTCGCCAGAGACTTTCCCTGCAGAACATGTACAGTTGTGGTCAATTGGAGGCCGTCAGCTTTGTTCACATGGGCAAAATATGAAAGTTTGTGCAAATGTGGACACTTTACGATGGGTGTTAACTACAAGAGAGAGCAAAGACAAACTCATGAGAACATTTTCCTTTAATCTTTATTTCTTTCAGACTACTTGGAAACAAATGTCTTAAGTTTTCTTTTAACATTCTTTGACAAACAGAATCGAAAGGAGACCAATATATGATATGGGGCTAAACATTTACCATAACCAATTTTCCACAATCGATTTCTCAACTTCCCAATGTCAAGAGCTAATTTTTCACAAGTAAGATTTATTTTTTCAGCTTGTGTAAGATTTTCTGCCTTGCACAATAACTTCTTCGCTTAAGTTTTCAACAGTTTCAAGGTCCACTTTTCTTGCCCCTATTTCTCGCATCGGCGGCCACGGTTATTTCCTTTAGCGCTGGGAATTGCTGCCTCATTAGGTACTACATAGTGGTGTATGGAGACACATAATGTACCAACAACGTACCTGCCTCAACCGTAGGCCGATTACGAACAAGGAATTATGGGCATCTACACAAGTTGGAAACGTTTACAAAAATGGCCTCCGACTAAGAAAGAATAAAAATTACCCTGTATCTAGGTGACCGTTCGTAAATCAGGTTTTGGCTTATCTTTCATATACCGGATCCGGAATAATTAACGTACATAAAACTAAAGGACAAAGCGAACATAAATAATACCTAATCAACAAGGCCTAATAAGAATAAAAATGGTTCTTTTGTCTTCCACCATTGTGGTCCGGTATATGAAAGTCTACCCCAAAGTTTGTATTTTTGCAAGGAAAAAAAATCCCGGCAGGTTTCTAGCCTTCCCTGCTGGCGTTTTTGTGGCGACTCGTCTCTCCTCCCCAATCCTGTAAAAACACCTGTAGAAGAGGCTACAGGATAACTGCCGGTCATTTAGACACTGCAAAAGAACCCCTGAGGGAGACCCCTGGGAATTTCCGTGCTCTACTTTCTGTGTATATTAGGGGAATTTTTGTTAACATTTTTGCCTCGTTAGCACAAAGCTATCATTTTCTAAATAATCAGCCGAGAATAAAGTACCGAATATTGAAACTGCATTGCATAACTTGATGAGCCATCTCTGAAAAATTGAACCCGCTATACCAAATAATCCCTCGCAATGATGCTTTGAAAATTCGAAATTTTGTAAAGAATGTATGCGGCTCACTAGGGGTTTGCCACCCAAGAATTTGTCAGTTTTTGATGGCTAATAATTGGCTCGTTATCAAGTTTAATAAGCTCTTTAACCTTTTGCACACAAGTCAATTGGTAATTACCAAAATGCCTTAAATGAGCAAACTCGTATGTTAAAATGTAAAGATTGACGTCAGCAAAGATTCCCCTGCAGTGTATGATGGGCTCGCTAACGTCCCACAGAACTTTGTAAACAACGGTTGTGACACGGGGCCTACAGTTTACTATGGTTCCCCTCCCACAAGAATATTTCGAAAGTTTAGCTCTTTTCAATAAGACCCCGGAAGTTAAAAACCGCAATCTGCAAAGAGATGTAAAATAAACAATTTTCTCGCTGCAAATGTATATAACTATCACCAACCACATTAAATTGACTATGGGCCTTAAATATTTTTATTAATTCAACCTACAAAATTTCATCATGTCTACCTTTGTCCATAACGGAAGATACCGACTAGATGAAGAGTCTATTGCATAGGGTTACAATAATAAGAAAGCTACAGTGTAGGAAAGCTATGACCTGGGATGGAAAGCACAAAAGTCTCTGCTCATCTGTTTGGCAGATAACATCACTTTGAAAACTGCTTTTAAATTATTAAACAGGGGCACCCAACGTCAATTTTCGGAAAATATCTGTTCGGAAGACGATTTGAGATCTAGAATTTTCGGAACATTTGTTGTAAAATCTCTTGGTGCCTGCCTCTACTAGGATTTTCGATCATCTGAAAAATGGTATAATTGCCCTTTTTTTTTTACGGATTTTTACCCTAAAAATGTCACCTAGAATTTTCGGGAGCCTTTTTTCTGGGTGAAATTTTCGAAAAGGTAAGCTTTGATCCCTATAAATTTCGGATCACTAGACTTTCAGCTAGGAAATCCGAACAGATGATATCTACCGTTTAAATACTAAAATACGTTTAACAATGCTATGTTTAAGTGGTTTTGAACTATATTCTCGTTGGGTGCCCCTGATTAAATACCTACAATTAAAATGATCTACACTACACTTTGTGGTTATAATATTATTTCGTTTTTGTAACTCTGATTAAGGTCTTTGTGAGGTAGAACGATTGAATTAAGGACTATAAGCTCTCCAGGAATTGTGACATTGCGACCTGGAAAAGGAGAAAAAAAACTACTTTAAAGTTGGTCATGCATGCTCACACAAACAAGGGTCCCTTTTGCAAGGCAGCATGGTCCAGTGGTTAGGGCGTTGCGTTTGTTTCCGGTTGTCCCAGATTTAACTCTACCACCTTTTGAAAATAGTCAACTGGTTGTCTCTTGCCATTTGGTGTTTTCAATCATATTTCTTTGAGATTATTAAAAGTGGGGTGCCTGTGAAGTAGCTTGATAGCTAAAAAAAAAAAATCGTGTTTTTTTTTTCCAATTGGCCAAGCATTTCAAAAAATTAAGTGAAAGGAATCAAATGGAACGAAAATCTTTCGGAACTATATGCCAAAATTTTGATTATACATGACAATGAGGAAGAAGGGAAAAAAGTTGTGTCCCATGCACTTTCTGGTTGTTTTATTTCCTTATTTGACAAGAAACTTGTGAACGTTCTTGGATTGATTTGGTCAACCAATTTATGCTAGGTTGCTATTAAGCAGCTAATTTCTCATTTTTTTTGGGGGGGGGGGGGGGGGGGGAAGCCTGAGCCTGTAAGTACGTGAAGTGCGCGCTGTTTTGCAGATGGCTCTTCATTACCTTGCTATGAATATTGCCTTTCTTACCTAGTATAGTAATTGATGGTGTCAGTTTTCCATTGTTCCCAAATAGTGATTCTCCATCTGGCTTAGCAAATTCTTCATTAGGGTTTGGATCACAGCGGCTTCCCTCCACTCTCGACCACACCCCAATGGAGCAATTCCAACCAATGATACTATACAGGATGCAGCAATGATCCTGTCAAACAAAAGAGAACGTACATGTTAAGTTTACACATTACAGACTGTAGGTACCGCTAAGGGGCTGTTTAGTGTTAGGAACAAAGTTTCAGGCTGGCGCTTTTTATCGGGGTTGCCTGAAAGGTAAGCATCATGAACATTGTTCTTGTCATTGCTTAAATTTTTTTTACTCCAAATAAGACTTTGGTTACCAGTTTCCTCTGGTGTTTCAGACACTTAAATACAAAAAGGGTATCTGCGACATACAATGTACTGTGGAGTCAGGATGGCTTAGCGGTTATTAACTGCATGTCCAACCTCTGCAATCCGGGTTCAACCCAGGCCTTGGCCATGAGGTCGTTTTATTCAATCTCTATCTGACTCTGAGGGTTTTTCTCCAGGTATTCCAGTCTTCCTCCCTCATCAAAATCGACTCTCAGTCAACTACACCCGGCTGTGGGCATATACTGTACCTTTGACAGGGATAACCTCTGGACTGATAATCTTCCCTTTCATTGAATTGAATGAAGAAAGTTGTGATCTTCATTATTATCATACTAAATTAATAACCCATTGACTCCTGGGAGTGAGACTTCATAGATTTTAGTCTGTCTAATGTCAGACGATTTTAACCCAATAACTCCTGGGAAAGGGGCTTAATAGGTTTTACTCAGTGTCTAATGCCAGACGATTTTACTGGGGCAGTTCAGGTGTCAATGGGTTAACAGTATTTGTAAAATAAGTAAACTATAGACCGTATTCATAAATGGCGGTCACATCTATAATTCTTTTGTCCACATGCAAATTAGCCTACCAAGCCTCATTTTAGAGCAAAAATTCTTTTCAATTCACTGTATGGTATCGAGGCTTGGTAGGCTAATTTGCACTTCGACAAAAGAATTATAAATTGGCCGCCATTTATGAATAAGGTCTATAGCCATTGCTATTAATGTGTATAAATCGTAAGGGAACTTTCAAATGGACCAGATTGAGCAGCATTTACTCCAGTCCAGTTTAAATGCTAACTTCAGTCTTTACCTACCTACCATGTTAATACTTAAATGTTAAGTCCAAGTTACTTAAAAGTCATTCACCTTAAGTTCTGCTCCATCAAGCAGAATGGTCTCCCTAACTCTTGCACCTGGGCCAATGAGTACATTGCTTCCTACAGACACATTGGGACCAAGCTAAAAATCAAACAAAATTAATGAAGTACACGTACATATGTCAGTGACCTTCAATGTGAACTTTAAGTAGAGTCCTCATTTTCTTAAAAAATTAATTAAATCAGTACTTCTTACCACTGCCGTGGGATGAACTACTGCACTTGGGTGAATGTATACATCTCCTAAAACATGAACATCCACATAATAAAATTATTATTGTTTATCCCCTGGAACCCATTTGAGATTAAGACTTATAGATTTTACTCTGGCTAGCGCCAGCCAATTATTTTACTGGCTGATTGGGGGGCTTTAGGAGTTAAACTACACATAATTATGTTCCCTTTAAACATCACAAATCATCTGAAGGGCTATGCTTGAAGCAAAAAAAATATATTGGAAGGCTATGACTGACTTTATCATTAATATTAATTTGATAGTTTTCACAATCTGTAATGTTGGAAGGCTACAGCGTATGTAGTCTGACTAATGGTTTCCCCACTGGATTCGCATACAGTTGCACCAGGTTCAAATCACATGCACGACTGGCTAAATTTGAATGACGTTATTTAAATACATTGTATAATTTAGGCAAAGTTAAAACCAGCCAATGCAGCGGTTTGCCTAGGATATTTGGGGGGGGGGGGGGGATCCAGGGAGCTTTGCAGGGGCATTGCCATGTGCTTTGGCTTGATTTGCTTTTTTACTTGCTTGCTAATTTTTTCCCTCCCTCCCTCCCATATTTTGTGGTAAGTATAAATTCCACTTTCTGGTTTTGCTCAGAGATGTGTTGAGATTGGGAGAGGGACTCTGGCTCGGTTTCCATGGTGACCTCCTTGCAGCTGAGGAGAGTGCTGCTTCCTCTCTTGCTACCAGCACCTACCCCCTGATAAACTGGCACAGTGTTATAACTTTGAGTATCTCAAATATTCTTCTCTACCATACTTTGTGATTATCCTGGCAACCAGTTATCTGTAATCCTTCAGTTGGGGTTTTAATTGCTCAGTTGCCAGCCTGGTCGACAAAGGTCTAATGCTTGCAACAGCTTGCACATCTTTCTTACAGTCGTGGCTAATTTACCTTACATGATGTAATTAACTGATTTGCTAAAACTAAACTTTCACATTGCACTCCATCCCCACCAACGCAGCACCACCATAGGAGAAAGGTGATATTGATATTAGAAGATAGATTATATAATTATTCAACAGTTACCCTCCATAATTTTTAGAAGTATTTTATTTTACCAGTAACAAACAAGTTAGGGCTTAATTTCTTTAAACTCTAGAGCTCAATAGCAAAAAGTGTTCTACATGTTTATGTTATCTAAAATCACTACTCAATAAAGAAATTAGACTAAATGTACTATCTAAGGCTTCTAAAACGTCTAAAATGTTTAAAGTTTCAACTGCGAATATGGTTGAAAGAGGGTTCTAAAATGTCTAAAATAATTATTGTCTACTTGATAAGTTCTAAAATTCAAACTTAGAATGTAGTTGAAAGTCGGTTCTTGAATGTTTAAAATGTCTCAAGTTTTGGAATAGTTTGCGATCTTGAACAATTTTAGAATTACATATAATCCTCTAAAGTCAATACTTGCACCTTTATGAACTACAGCTGTATAGCACGTCATTTAAATCACTAATTCTCAGTCTGTACCAAAACAGATAATAAGTGTATCTTGATTCTACATACACGTGCAGAATATGTTTTCCCAAGTTTACCTATTATATGAGGCTGGTTCACTCCATTTTGTGCAAGAAGTTCAGGATGGGTCTTGTTATAGAGTGAAAGGACATTTCTATTTGCATAAATTGCAGACCTGTCAGGAAACAAAAAATAGAAACCTGTAATTTTTTTTTTTATCTTCACTGTGGAGCAGGTTTTCGCACAGTTCTGAGAACAATCTTGCTTGAACAATGTGGCCTTCGTTTGATACTGCAATCTGTAATGTTATACATTTGTATCTCACAATCAGCATTAATTTCTTTCTACTCTGCTCAGAGATTTTTCCCTTGAATTGGTATGCCAGTTTTCCATGAACAGAAAAAACGTTTTCATTCTGATTTGAATACATTTGATTCCCCCAAGAATTATTAGAAGGGCACTTGTGCATATACATTGTAATATCTAAAACTTGGGACTTTCATATAGCATTTATTTAATAAATAACCAAACAAAAGTGGACCTCATGCAATCTGGCAAATCAGAGGGTTGTCAAATATACAAAAACTGAGTCAGATCAAATTTTGGTTAAGACAACCTACCTAATACGCTGAAGTCTGGAAGTTACAACTGGCAGTGGTTTAAGAATGAAGCATGTAAAATTAATGTATTTTAGCTTGCAACCGGAAGGCATAAGTCTTAGAGTGTATGTCGGCGTTATTCATAGTTTTTGTTCTGACATCCTGTAAGATGGATTGTCAACAGCAAGAAACGACCCAACTCAGCTTGTGTATATTGAATTTTATTGTCACAGTGTAACAAATCAGCACAATGAGCAGGGACGGCTTTGCAATAAAAAATCAAAAAACATGAATAATTCTCATACCCAGCACTCTTGATACTTGTCCAAAAGTTCCTTGTTTTGAATGCATTAAGTGTCCCTAAGCTGGCTAAATTGGCAAGAACATCCTCACCCATTCTAATGGACTCAGCATTCGTATTAAACGGTTCCTCACTGAAATCATACATTCAAAAGAGTGGACAAACAAAAATTATTTCAGCATAGTATTCTCCTTCTGCAGCCCTTTTCATAAAATGTGTCAGTTGTAACCTCTTTTCTCAGCACAATTTTTGCTATTGCTACAATGTAGTTGTACCTCATCTTGTGATAATTTTCCTGAAGAATTTCACCCATGAGTTTGAACAAAGCGGTTGGTGAGAAGATGTAAATACCGCAGTTGATGACTTCACTGACAAACGTTTCTGGCTTTTCTACATAATGTAACACCTACAGAGGAGAAAAGGAATGGTAAGTTAATGAATCAGCAACATTATGAGTACAATATTATGATTATTACAGGTATGTCAACTCTACCTTTCTCTGTATTAAAAGAGTCTCCTGGTACTTACAAAATGCATCTCCTAATTTCCTGTTTGAAGCACAAAATCAACCTTTTTTAACGTGACAGCTGTCTATTTCATTACCAACCTTGAAAATACCCTTTAATAGTGAACACTTACGCCTACTTACAGTACCTTGACTTGCACTGTATTTGCAGATTTACGTATACTAAAACTAAATACATCTTACTCAGATAAAGAACACTTTTTTTTTAAATGGCTATTTGTGGAAATTTGATAAGAGAACTTTCAATCTTTGCTCTGCAGTTCAAAGCGTTCTGCTGTTTCTCAAAGTGGTATTGCTGTCCCTGGGTAGTGTGCATCATAGTTTTAGAAAAAGACTGCCATTGTGATCTCATTCATTATTGTACAGGTTTATTACAGATGCAAATCTGTATTGTATGTCTGTCAATACCGGGTACTCTTCAAGACACGCTATAATCATGGACAAAGTTCCTTATGACTGTCATGCAAAAGTTGTTATTATCACCACGATTTCAGAATTACTTCCTTGAGCAGTAGCATACATGTAATGAAATTATTACTCTAAAACTCCAGTGCAGTTCCTCCCTCCCCAATCCAAGACAATGTTGAAAAAACCGTTGGTGAATGTTTACAACATTGCAGATGGGGTGGGGGTTTGGAAGAGCTGAGCACGAGTAGTATGAATCTCATGCGACTGTTTGCCTCACGTGCGTGTTAAGAGTCACAGGTGCAAATTTGTCCCCAGAATTCTGTCCAAGATTGCAGCACCCTACCATACATGTATCTATTTGCACCAACCTTGTGAGTGTTAATGTCTTCCACCAAAGAGCCAAAGTTGTGAGCTTGTCTTCTATTAGCCTAACAGAAAAGAAACAAATAAACATTAAGTTAATAAATTTTAATGAAGGTACCTGTACATCAAAATCAATGGGGCGGTTTTCAATTGAGTGTCGAAAGTAATTAGTGAATTGCTTTGGTTTTGCATGACTTCACTCAGTGATTGGTTCAAAGTTCTCACGCCACTTTTTCAACTAATCAGAAGTGAAAACAAAACCAATTACAGCTAGCATGTACCGGTTCATGTAATTACTTTAAGTTTTGATTGGTTTACTGGATTGCCACCATCCTTTTTGATCGGATAAAGTAACTACTTTGCTTTTGTTTTTACAACACTCGATTGAAACTTGCTCTATAATAATAATAATAATAATAATAATAATAATAATAATAATAATACTTAAATTACATGTATTTAAGGGTGATGACGACTCAAACAAATAAGGGTGTGAACATGGTGGAGGGTGAGTTTTATGCAAAAAAAAAAGTTAGGTACCTTATACCGGTAATTTATATGGGGAAGTCGAAATGGGGTCATCACAATTTGACAGATCATCTCCCTGTTGCAGTTACTGATCCTTGTTGCCATAAATAATGACACATCTCTAAATTAACAAGTGCTGCAGCCCATCCAACTTAAGTGGAAAATCATTTCTTTTTAAAATTTTGTTTAACTTGTGTTTCTCATTGCTTGGTACCAAAAACACAATCATTGTTTATATTCACTCATAAGGATAAAAACATAGGAGAATCATCTCTTTGAAAAGTAGATATAAATAATTCTGGATTAGATGACATGTACACTGTATGTATCAGTTTTACTGGCCCAGAAATGTCTTTGTTTGAAAAGTATCATAAAATTAATAGATCATTGATTAAGTAGTTTGACAATATTTTTACCTCTGTGGCCAAAATTGAATGCTCTTCTAAATGTTCCTTGTGAAATTCAACAAATTCTCGCAGAGGATAATCACCCATGATATCAGCATTTAGGACAACAAATGCTTCAGGATTGCCCATGGATATCTGATCTCTAAAGTGGTATAAGCCACCAGCTGTACCTAGTGGCTGGAACTCCTGTAAATATCTGCAAACAAATAAATTATCAAAAAAAAAAAAAAATTACCAGTATGTAATTTTATGATTTATGGCTATCACTGTGGGCAGGTACATTAAACATAGGTCACAGACCTATCACAAGTCATAATAATTGTTTTACACTGTACCAATACAGAAACAAGTCCCTAACTGTTTACAAATGCTACAGTAACATTAGGCCTACTGTACATGTAAAAACTTTTGTCTAGGCAGAATTAGGCCTAAGGTTTGCTTCCTTTACTGGATATTTATGCCATAGGATACTTTCTGTATTGATATACATGTAAACAATGACTTGTGACCTGGACCTGTGTTTTGTACCTGCCATTATCACCATCAGCTGCATGTAAATCTCCCACGAGAACACTAATGATGTTGTCAATAATAATAACACATGCATAATAATAGTAACAATAATACTATCAAAATCACTAGAGTGGTAAATCTGCCGTTAGAATTTTTTAATGCGGGTTCCAAGAAACTTATCACGTGATCCGCAAAAGAAGTCGTCACATGACATAAAAAGGTTGTCACGTGGTTCGTGTAAAGCGCGTTGGCCGTCATGGCATTCAACAAGAAACACTTTTTTGGATCACGTGGCATTATTTTTCGGATCACATGACAATTTGTTTAAGATCACATGTTTAGAATCGAACCGCTTCGGATTCAAATTTCCAACGGCAGTTTTACCACTCTACTGGTTTTGATAGTAAATTATTATTGATATTATTTGTTTATAATATTAGTAATAATAATGATGATGATGATGATGATGATGATAATAATAATTTCAATGTAGTTAAAAAATAAGGAAAAGAGAAAATCATTATTATAAACCACTGTACCTGATAGGAATGTTAAATTCTTGTTGTGCACCTGAAATGAACTTAGACAGACTTTCACTTGATTGATAAAATCCAATCAAGATAATTTCCTTGAGGTCTGGAATCTGAAATCACAAGAATCATACTGTATGTGATTTGATCAATCTGTGTTATACCATACATTGTTAGTCAATTGCGCTACATGTATTGCACACGCAAAATGAGAAAATATGGTGGTCCTACACGTAAAACAAAGTGAAATCTACATCAATCAATATTACACTTGTGGCACCAAAGACATAAAAAATCACTTTCACTGACAAACTAGTCTTCTTACATGTAACCAATGTGTTCAAAATCCAGTCAGTGTAAAACGCAGACTACAGACTGCAGACTGCAGACTGCAGACCAGGGGTAAAATGCAGACTGAGGTTATAACGGAACTGTTGAAAAAGCCCAAACCCCTTAGAAATGCTAACCTTATAGGCCTAATTATTAGGCCTAAAACATCATTTAGGCTTAACTGTTAGCATTTCTAATGGATTTGGGCTTTTAACCTCAGTCTGCATTTTCCCCCTGGTCTGCAGTCTTCAGTCTGCGTTTTACACTGACCGGTTCAAAACCTGCTTGGGGAATATTCTCGCTGCCACTGGCAGCTACAATCATGGACAAAAGTGTTGGGAAGGTAACTTCATTTTACAAATACCCCCCTCCCCCTTTTCAATGTTGGATTTTCCAGAGAAAAAAAATGGTGACTTTTCTTACCTGAAGAACTCCAACATTGAATATGGGGGAGGGGGATCACAAGAGCATGGTATTTCCTAAATACTTCAGGCAATAGTTAGAAAAATCGAATTAGGTGTGAAGTGAGCTGATGCCCGCAACCTTCCCAACAACTTTTGACCACGATTGTAGCTTGTCTTGCTTACTCACACACCTAAAACTGTCAACTATGCTAAGAAAACTTCTCCAACCCTGCATCCTCATGATACAACCTCTACATCCACTACAAAAACTTTGTCCTTTTTTAACCCACTGATCATGACTCCTATGAGTGAGACATAATAGATCCTACTCTGTCTAATGCCAGATGAATTTACTCATCAATGGGGGTACTGGTTCAAGAATCAATGGGTTTTTAATGAAAACGTTATCTTGCCATAACCAAAACATGAAACTAAATATGGCAAAGTATTTGTATGAGGATTGTAAAGCAATAACCTTTCATATACTGCATTAAATTTAACCCTGAGAAATCCCACTGTGTTGTACGTTTGGAGAAAATTGTTTGCTAAAGCCTCCTAGAATAGTAAAGACCAAAATAATGTGTGCCGAAATTAATCAAAAATTTATAAATACACTTTAATAAACATGAGGCAATGCCACCCAAAGTTCTACTGTTTTCTTTCACAATTTATTTCAGTTTTACATGTACCCATGAAATTTGAATTGATTTGAAGAGTTGAATGTGCCGTGGACGTCCTGTGATAACACAAAAAAGATTACGGATTTCAATTTACAAGTCTTAAGTACCTTCTTGCAAGCTTCAATATGATGATATACCACTGGAAATCCCCCGATGGGAAACAAAGGTTTAGGCAGTTCCAGCGAGAGAGGTCGGAACCTCGTCCCTGCAATCACGAAGGAAGAAAAAGTTCAGCCTTACGTAGCACGTTATGCAATTCAAACGTTTACTACCAGCTGTAGTAGGCGGCAACGAATGGTTGAATTGAAATTATGCGAACAACATTCTGGAAGAAAGATTTTACCTTTCATTGGACCACCAATCAAAATCACAGCCTTGATCATAGTTTTTCCTGCAGATGAATCCTTCGTCGACAAAAAAATCGATATTCAGAAATCGCTATGGATATTTTCCTGCTTTCACAAGATTGCGAATTAATAAAGTAACCAGGCGTCAGTAAAGAACATAGCCTGTCCGGTCCCCACTCCGTTTTAGAAGGCGGCACGGAAAACACCACATTTTATTAATTGCCTAGTGTCTTAGTTCTTTGGAGAAAGTTTGGCCACATTTGGATAAACCTGAAACTGCTTTGCAAAAATTTTATAGTCCATTTCCGGTTTTACATCTACCGAAGTGTTTATCTCCCTGGGGTAGGGCAAGTCAAATTCATAAATAATGTTGTGTGGGCCATTACCCCCTCCCTGCACTTGTGTTGTATTTCTTCCTCTCTAGGGTACTGTAAGAAATACCCGCGCTTTTTACATGGCATTGTGGGTATCATTTTTTTCACACAACGCACGTGCAATTGGACATCTTGGACTTGGACGGAATTCGAATTTCCTTCATCTGGTCGCAAACTCTGTGCCAAAATGGCAGATAAAGGAGGCGATTCAAGTGAAGAAGAGGATCCTACAATTACTGAAGATCTCGTTGTTACGAAATACAAGATGGCTGGAGATATGGCAAACCGTAAGTAAAGATTTGTCGCTGAACTATTAAGTCTGGATAAGCTTATAGGCATCATTTCAGCTGTGAAGCAAACCAATGCGATATAGGTTTCGCTTAAATCTTGCCTTTTCAGAGTCAAGAATTCTGAATGTTCCTTTCCTTCAAGAAGATGGGTTTTATTGTTATTACAGGTTATTTACTAAGACTTCCCTTCGTATCAGTGTAATGAGACTCAATTTCATTTTTCGTTCAGCCAATTGCTGTGCCTATTGAACTCAAATTATACCTTCAGTTGGTGGAACGTTTAATTGGTATTCAGAAATTAAAACAACAACAACACGTACTTTTGTACTTCCAAGCGACTTAATTTTCAATTGAGATAATGGGGCTTTCGCATTCTAAACTTTTCCATCAAAGTTGTACGCTTGGGTTTTGTTAGATAGTTATACCATTGTTATGATAATGATGTAATATTTCTTACTGGTACTTTCCATCTTGGTATATTAATAATTTCAGTTAATTGTAAACGCCAAGGTTCTTGCAAATTATAGTAATTATTTTACAAAAGACATGTTAGTTGAAAAGAATTTTGGCCAATAATTTAGCTGTGAGAATCTTCATTAGTGAATGTTTGGTTTGTGCTGACATGTCAAGCAAGATATTAATATGAATCAAAGTTTAAGCCAATTCCACATCATGAACTTTTAATGAAGTGAATTTACATTAATATTATTGACCACATTATGCACAATCTGTGTTTATAGCAATCTTCCTTCCAACCGGCTGTACAATGATCAATTCTAAACAAAATGCAGCTATAAAATTGTATATAATAAATAAATTTAAAAACATAAAGAAATGTAAAAAATTCAATTATTTTATTATTATTAAGAATTCATTTGCATTCTTGCCAAACTAGCTCTGAGAACTCTTAATTCCAAAAAAAAATTATATCTGTACAAGCAAGTGATGCTTATAAAATGCTTCTTATCAAGTAATATGTGATAATCGTTGTGTGCTTAAAAAACATCGTTACTTTTATCTAGGACTTGTTTTGCCTCCAAATGGGTACAGCTGTGCTTAGCTACTTGCGAAAACCTTAGTACATATGTACACACTGGATCACATAATTTCGTCTATGGGGAGTCTCCTTTTTGTGGATGTTTTGAGAGAGTCCGATGGATGGAGAGCCTTAAACCGTCTTCCATAAACATGGACAAAACAAAGCAAGCCTGATCTTTCACATGTTTGTTTTTATTGCCATGCTTCTTTTGTCACATGATCACATGCCAAATTAAAGACTCTTTGGATAATCTGCCACCAGAGCTTAGCAAGTTCAGTGATCCTCTACATGTATATATGCACATTGACTTATCAAACCTACATTGTATGTGGGATGCATACTACAATTTACATGTATATGTAGTATAATGATTTCTATTTGCTTTGTTTCATTTAAAGGTGTCCTTCAAAAAATAATCGAATCTGCGATCCCTGGCGCAACAGTTTGCACCCTGTGTCAGTTAGGAGATGATCTTATCAAGGAAGAAACTAGCAAGGTTTTTAAGAAGGGGAAGGACATGAAGAAAGGTAATTTTTTTAGTATTCTACGGTAGGCAAGGAGAGTACTCGCCTCCCACCAACGTGGCCCATGCTTAACTCCCAGACTTGGTGTCATATGTAGGTTGAGTTTGTTGGTTCTCTACTCTGCTCCGAGAGGGTTTTCTGCGGGTACTCAAGTTTTCTCCTCTCCTCAAAAACCAACTTACGATTTGATGTGAGTTGATCTGATTGCCCCTAATTAGTACCCCGGTGCTAAATAATTTTACAGTGCAGACCAGAAATAAGCATCCCAAAAAACTAGTGTGAAACGAGCATAAGAAAATTGCACACATGCGTCTTCATTTGTAACACGGGCATCGAAAACGTGCCTTCATCAAAGGTAATTAGTACATGTATGTATGAATTGGCCCATTGTCTTTCCATTGTTTATGTTTTATTGTTAGGTTCAGCGCAACAGTGAAGTGTTTGACAAAATTACAATGCGTGTTTCCAAGTGAAATGCATTTGCTTCTGCTTCATGTATTATTTCTGACATTTGAAAATTACTTTCGCTTCTCACTGCATCAAAAAATAACATAATGAGGGGAATAAATACATGTATTTCCCTGTGATTAAAACATAAAACTGGGCCATTTTCCATTCAGAAGACATAGCTAAAATTATCAATATGAAATCGTGAAGGAAGACTTGAACGAATGGCGCTGTGATTTGCGGTGAAATCGATTTCACAAAAGGCCATTTACGCCATATGTAATATTTGATCGAATATTTCAAAATAATTGTTTTCATGTGTGCAAGAAATGAAAGAAACTTGCAAAGGCGTCTTGATACTGGCATTGTGTCTTTTTGACCAACGAGGCCGGTTTACTGTAAGATTCACTGGAATGCATTCAGAGTTGAAAACAAAAGCCTTAAGATATCTGCTGGATCAATTTTTTCCTTAGTTTAGTTTTATGGAGGACAATTACCGCAGGTTGGCTGGTCCGTCATACAAAGTGAAAGTTCAAAGCATGACATCGAATTCGAAACCCTATGTGACAGAGAACGCTGAATTCGTTCAAAGATACAATGTACAAGCACCTTTCGGTGCTGGCTGTTTTATTTCCTTTCAGGTATGTGTGCAAAATATTGTTTGTTCAAAATAATGAATGGTGAAGGCAGTGAAGAAAATCACTGAACAGAAGGCACTTCTTGTTGGTCTGCTTTTACCATCATCTTTAATTTTGTTTTAGAGCCTGGAACCGTATGTTTGCTTTGGCAATCAGAGCCTCACTGTAGTTATCTCATGACGACCTCTGTGGTGCCATTCTCGGTATTTGAAGTTCGTGAAAAACTTGGGATGTTACGAAAACTCCTCAGTAGCACTGCTTTCTTTTTTTCCTGAAATAATAATTATGCTCGACAAATTTTCGGGGAAGCTCTTTGATCTACAAGCTTTTATTGCGAAGAATTTTCGGAAAGGTCAGAAGCTACGTCTACATAAGAAGAGGTGAAAATAATGATCAGGGGTCAGCTATGGGATGACAAAAGAGTTTCAATGTGTTTCATTAAGTGAGCGTGAAAAGAAACTTAAACTTTGTTGGTTCGTTTCGAAACTCACAATGGCCAGTTGACACTGCTCTTCAATCACAGGAGTTAAATATTCATTTTATCATCTGTCTGTTGTTTCGTGGAACAAATTATGAACATCACACCTAAATACGAGTTTGAATAACAAAAAAAAATACACGCAAATTTAAAACCATGTGTTCACGAAAAACATTCTTTGTCTGCGTAGAACACTTACTTCTGGTCTGCACTTGAATAAAGTTCAGTATCATCATTTTTTAAGCTTATGTTATCGACTTAGCTTATTGTGGCTATGGTGATGTGATCATGGCATTATACATTACAGGAAATTTAATTAAAGCAGTCTTAGAAGAGGCTCTCCATATCATGATTAAACTAGACGCTCAATGAGCGTACACTGGGTTGCCTGTGGTACGTGTTGCTCAAAAACAACTGAGTTAGGTGGTATTGAACTGCAGCGTTCCAGTCAATTTTTTCAAGTCGAGGGTCATTAAGACCATTTAAGGGGTCACCCAGAAGTCGTGCCAGCAGGGGCCCTTTGGCTCACACATTAATACGATGAAACATCTTTTTCTGAGGTTAAAAACCTGGTTACCAGCCTATTAATCATTTGTCAGAAAAAACAAATTCCTGTCATCTTTAGAAAAAATAGGCGCGCATTGCGTATTTGTGGTAGTGCAGTAACACATCGCTTCATTCCATATTGTCAACTGAGCTGCGTTTTGTCTTCCAGGAGATTCAAGTTGTCTTTGCACAATATATAGCTCTAATAGTACACAATATTGTTTTGGTATTGTATATCATTGTGGTGCCATGGTAGAAGTCTTAAGCAAATAGCCCCCTGAGAAGACATGTGGTTACTAGCAAAGTACTAAATTAAACCCAGAAAGACTGAAGAAAATTAAAGGGAATCGAGAAACATTGGCTTCTAGGCTGACATGTTGATAATTTTCAAGTTCCCTCACAACTTCTTTTCAGATCTAGATCATTTATCAACTGGAGCTAACAGTTCCTACAGCGTACGGATTCCTCGAGGTGTTTTCAGATGTGGTTGATGGAGCTTTGACAGCCCATGCATTTTGATCAATGAATCAATGGGCACAGTTTCAAAGAAATTGATCATTTTATTTTAAGTACATATTCGAGGGGAGGGATAAGACTTTATTTTTGTGCAATTTAGAAATCTGAAAGGGTACTGCAGCAGCAATTAAGAGGCCATAGATCAAATATTGATTCTTAAATATTACAGTACCACTCAAATGTAAGTTACCAGTCGTGTCGCATTTCAGGCGCGACGTGAGAGTCACTGAAGCAGAAATTTTTGGCATAAATTTAGGAGACTCCACTAAGCGAAATCATTTAATTTCGCGTAGCCAGTAATGGTAACTAAGCTGCCTGCGACAGACGAGTCGCAGACGATCTCAAATACCCCAGACAAACTTTCCCTTCTATCTGTAAATCGATCTTAGACAACGAAACGCGAAAGAAAATTTGTCAATAAAATAATGACCTTGTGTCGCCAAAGAACATGTAGTAAAAACCTGATCTTATGCTGGTCTGTTGTTTGATATACAAACACGTAAGCTTACAGTATGCAAAAAGCTGTAAAGACGTTGTTGTACCGCCTGTGCGCTTCTTTGACTGTTCACTGTAACTTTTCAATAATTTCCGTCTCCACGTTTCACTTTTTCTGAGGCGTATTAAACTTTATTACCTCCGCAAGTTTTGTTTTAAATTAAATGATCGCGGACCTGACATTGCAGATCGTATGGAAACCAGGTTAATCTCGGCAAGCATCAGTGACACCAGCAAGTTGTCGAGTAAATAAATAGCACAAAGTTTCCAATGAAGAATGAAGATTTGGTTGTACGTTTCACAAATTTTGTTGATCAATTGAAGGTTTTACTTTTCTTATTTTGTACAGGGTTTGAATCAAGCGTCAGTTCGTAAAAATTCGAAGATGGTGGATGTCAAGTTTACATGTAAAATTGTGATAAATATTTGCATAACCCCAGTACCATTGGAGCGTGTAATTTGCGTCTATCAACAAACTCGAACAGCAAGCACTGGAGACACCACAGGCGAAGCGTACGCGCATGAAAATAACAAACTTAAGGCTCGTTTACACAGAGCGATTTTATCACGCGACAAGAGCTGCGATCGATCTTGCTGCAGACCAAAAAACTTCGAAAATATGCATGCGTGCTCTCAGATAAGGGACTTCTCGAAGGTCTCTGGGTTTTCCGGATTTAATTACTGGGTTGCCAGTATGGCAAACCCAGTCGAGGTCTGTGTTTAGTTTGTTTGTTTTATTTTTTTTCTTTTTTTTCTTTTTTTTTTCTTTTCCGTGTCGGTAAAAGTCTTGCCTGTCACTCCCCTGGTAAGTGGTGTCTTTGTGCACAGAGCCTTCTGTGCGTATTTTCTTAGGATCGAGAGGGTAGTGGAACTGCATAGATTTCTCTGGTGGACACAGTAGAATCAGTAACTTAGTCTGCAATGGCGTGGAAAGTCATGTAACGCGAATGGCGTTTTAGTGGATCCTTAAACAAAATATACCCTTATGGAGCTTAATAATGGAAAGTCAGTT
>OX421458.1:13593108-13598108 GCA_949126865.1 Montipora capitata | reverse complement strand
GTTTTAAAACATAACTCTTAACTACCCCTAACTTACATGTAACTGGATCTAAGCCCTGTTCCCCCCTGGTCCCTGAGCAGTTTCTATTAAACAGCTCCTCCGGTTGGAAAACTATCTGCAGTAACTTTTGAGCGAAATTCCCTACACTACAACTTTTACTTTTTAATTTTACGATCCAGATTTTACGATCTAAATCCGGATTTCCGAATCAAAAGCACTCTATCTATCCAAAACCCATTTCTAATTTGATGAAATTAATTATAAAGCGAAAGCAGTTTTTGCACAGAAAGCAAGAGAGACGCCAAAGTTTGAAGCGGTATATGTGATGATTAACGAAGAGACTAATATCTTCTTTATCTTGCTATACGAATTGTAGTTTTTAGATCACACAAAAGAAAAAATTCTCAGGTGTGCAAACACTGACGCATGACGGTATGCAAATTCCAACTGTGAAACAAACATCGAGTTGTGCGTAAAAAAAACATTGAATTCCTTTTGACTGAAGGGCCTAAAGCGATGGGGTTGTTTTGAACGCTTTAATAATTGTGGACTCAAAATAATTTTGCTGTGTAAAGATTTCAGGTAGACAAAGCGTGTTACAGTTGTAGGTTTTCCTGACATTCCATCACGTGTCGGATAGTCTGAATTTTAATATGCCGACTCGAGACAAACGAAAACAAATGTTGATTTAAACGACAACTGTACTACATGTATATCTCTCCCCTTGCCAAACTGCTTACGATTCACATTTTTGTGTTTCCTGAGAGCAAAGTTAACAGTCTAATTAATTTCGGCGCACATCAGTGAGCTGTATGTCGACTTTTCAGTCAACAACGACTAGACACTTTTACGTCTGATAAAATGCGTGTTTGTTATGCGTCTGGGGCTTTCACAAACAAATCCAAAAGGACAATTAAGAGCACGGGCGATCCTCCAGTTGATGTACTTACAGATTTTTTAAACTCACGCGCGACGCGATTCCTGTAGCACGCAATGCGATCTCTGTAGCGCGCAATGCGATTCCTGTAGCGCGTGACGCGATTCGCCACAAAAATCCCCCCGTATCACATTTCAACCCACGTATACAAATTTGTTAAGCTCGAAAATTACACAACGTGACAATAAAATTCACAAAGGCTGGAAATACCCACAAAAACCTTTTCCAGCGAAAAATTTATTGAAACAAACAACATATTTGCTGTTAGAAGCAAAAAACCCTTCCTATTTCCATTGCATGCGTGCAAATAAGACACACAATTCGTGTCACAAAGCATACATGTATGCAATTAAAGAAATTTCTGACAGTTCACATCAAACTCTTTTCAAAAGAACCTTGACCGTAAATAATGAAGCACAAAAGATACAACAAGCTTTCATTCAAATAATTCTTCACTGTCACATTTCCAATTTTCTTTTACCTTTGCAGAGTTGAGTACAAAATAAATGTAAATTGCCAGACAACTTAGATGCGACTTCAGTAAAACACTGTGATGCATTCAAGGCGTTCAATTCCCTCAATGTTTATTAAATCCATAAAAAAAATTGCCATTTGATTTCATTGTTGTATAATACCAAGTTAGTAAAATATTAGAAACAAAGCTCACTTGATATCCAACAGCAAAAAATGAAATGTTCACAGAGACTTGGTTTTGTAGTTAAATATTCATGATAGGATGTAAGTGCCACTAACTTGTATGGCTACCGTTCCTATAAAAGATCTTTAATATTTAGATTTTTACTGGAATCTGCATTTCATTTCTCTGTTTTTTTATTTATTTTATTTTTTATTTTTTTTGTTTTCCGTGTCGGCAAAAGTCTTTCCTGTCACTCCCCTGCTAAGTAGTGTCTTTGTGGGGGGTAGAGTCATCAGCGCGTATTTTTACTAGGCTTCAGGGGGTGGTAGAAATGAGTAGATTTTATGTGGTGGACACAGTAGAATATTTAATTAACCTGCAATGGCGTCGAAAGTCATTGTAACACGAATGGCGTTTTAGTGGATCTTTAAGGAAAATATACCCCTATGGAGCTCAAGAATGGAGCTTCAATCGGATAAACAAGACAGGCAGGGAAAAATAAATATCTGGAGTCTTAAAAGGGACGAGTAATGGTCTTTGCCGTCGGATATTACAAAGTGAGCTTTGTTTCTAATATAATTTTACCAACTGTGCTATTATATTATGAAACCAAATGGCAAATTCTGTATGGGTTAAAAAGGAATCTAACACCTTGAATGCATCACAGTGTTTACTTAAAGTCCACCTCAGTTGTCTGGCAATTTACATTTATTTTGTACTCAACTCGGCTCTGCACAGTGTTCAGGTAAAAAAATCATTGAAAATGCGACAGTGAAGAATTATTCGAAAGAAAGCTTGTTGTCTACTCAGTCCCTTCTGTTTTTGAGTAACACGTACCACAGGCAACCCAGTGTATGCTCATCGAGTGTCTAGGTCTCTAATTATATTAATTTTTACTTCTCAGGTGTTGCATTCCCTACCTGCATCTCCTTAAACCACTGTGTTTGCCACTATTCACCTCTTCTAAGTGAGATGGACATCACCTTGCAGGATGGAGACCTTGTAAAAATGTATAGATGCTTCACTAACTTTATGTTTGCAAAACAACATTTTTTTTATTTCTTCTTGTCCTGAGATGTTTTAATGACTTTACTGTAGCCTGTTACATTTTTTTCTTTTTTTCTAGAGACCTTGGTGTTCATATTGATGGTTTTATTGCAGTAGTAGGGCACACAATTGTTGTTGGAGCTTCAAAAGTAAGCCTTTAGCACTTAAATGTCTTCTCTCATCTTACCGTAACCCTTTGTACTGAGAAAAGACTTCTGGCCAATTTCAAGACTACTTTGTGGAAATTTATTGGTGTTTCAGACAGAATAGTGTCATGTGTGATTTATGCACTCACTGAAGACCATCAAATGGTATAATTATATGGCTGATATAACATGCTCTGATTGGCTAAGTGCTAGGGCATTATTCTCCCGTAATGCCCATGGGCCGATTATGGATTATGCACGTTATTATTATTTTCTTCTTTAGGACCGTTCTGTTAGCCATATAATACAAATGTAAACAACTTAATAACCTCAATAGCAAAATCTCAAATCTTGGCCTAGCTGTATTGACCTCGCTCTTGCTCCGTCAATACGACAAGGCCTCAGTTTGAGATTTTGTTGTAATGACTTCACTATCGGTTATAAAGTTGTTATTCCCAACACAGAGTTACACTCTTCAGTTACCTGATGACATTGATGGGTAAGGCACTACAACTGCCAGACAAAAGAATATAGTTAAAATTCTTTTAAGAAAGTAGTAAATGTAAACCTTTCTTGAAACTTTGTAGAAAAATAAAAATGATTGTAATGTCTCCTGTTTCAATCTTAGGACAATAAAATAACAGGTCGAAAAGCAGACGTTATCCAAGCTGCTTACCTAGCTTCTAAATTAGCAGAAAGACTTGTCAAGGATGGTAATGAGGTGAGAGGTCTTTTGATGCAGATTGACAGCTGTCCAGCAACAAAGGCAGCCTGCTGTCAAGTGTGTATGATTAATTGTTCTCTTGTCATACAGTACCGCTCAAAAGTAAGTTACCAGCCTCTCATGAGACAAGAGTCTCGTCTGGAGAGACAAAACTTTTGTCTCGTGAGTAGTGTCTCGTCTCTCGACACTCTCTAAAGACAAGCCTTTCATCTCACAAGGTGGTTAAAAACACTGTTCATGTTCACAAAGAAGTTCGCTCTCCAAAACGGAGCATGTAATGGAAAATGCGGTTGGTGGCAGTGTAGTATTGGGAAATTCTTCCATTCCAAAAAAATTATTGCATGTCAACATTCAAACCACGACTCTGTCCGTGAAATCTACATACTTTGATTCAAAGTTAATGTCCAGGAGAAATTTTTCGATAAACTTGTGCTACAGCATGTAAAACTGTTGTTGTTGCTGAAAATGTTAATTGATCAATAATTATTAATTATTTTCTTCAGTACATAAGCTTAAATCCATCGAACTACCTTAGTAAGTTTGTCTTTCAAATTCAAGTTTATCAGGCTCCAATTGATTGAGAATGCGGCGGCAAAACTGATGCACATTTCAGCTGCGCAACAGCGCTAGCTTATCTTGTGTAACATGGACCTTGAGAGTGAGAGGTTTGAAAAAAAAATGTTGATGACATAGCTTTTGTGAAAATGACTTCAAAAGGCTTTCTCTTGTTATTGTTCATATTGTTCATCCCGTTGTTTACGATTTCACATCCTGTACAGTGTACTTTGACACTATAATTTTTGTGGCTACTTTGTTTCCGTTTTCTTTCTTTCTTGGTGGACTTCGGTGTCTCGGAAAGCCATGGACAGAAGAAGCACAAAACAATCATGTGCAATAAATCCTTCAAACTAAAATGAAGTCGCAAATCGATCGCCTTGTTTTGCTTACTAAATGGAATAATTGATCTGTTGGCATTTCAATTACAACAAAATGGTGCAAAATGTCTCGAGAGAGACAACACTGGTATCTTACCTTTAAGCGGTATTGTACTGTACCGTTGATCAACATCGACTTGCAATGCTGGTGGTTGTGGATCAGAAAGCAAAACCTACTTGTCAAGAATGAATTTAGCTCTTGTTATGCTTCATGTCAAAGTGCAAACCACTAATATTTTACAGCAGCCCTTTAATGGGTTCCCCATTGATGAGTAAAATCGTCTGGCGTTAGGCGTCTGGAAAAGTTATAAGGGTTCACAAAGCACTGACTATGACAGTTAGAAAAGGGGCAGGGGTTTCATTAGAAGCCAGTCACCAGCGGTGTACTGCCGTCTGTTCGTCAGAAATTTGCCTCTCACTGCCAGTTACTCTGCATTGACTGTCACTCAAACCCTTGTAAAAGACAGGAGTGATGGCCGCTTATATTAATAATTAGCCCTGGCATCTCACTGTACTTCAAAAGTTATTGAAACCCCTGAAAGGGATATGACAATCTTGATGAACAAAAGAAATC
>OX421458.1:13570608-13588108 GCA_949126865.1 Montipora capitata | reverse complement strand
CATTACTGTATATTTGTTTTCTTCAAAAAAAGAAATTGTTTGAAAATGTTTTTAAAAATTAATGTTAATCCCCAAGGTGTTAGGAAAAGTCAACACTTCAGACCTCCTGTGCAGTTTGATGCGGAAGTACATCTGGGTATCTTCACTTTATCGCATGTTGAGTTCGCCTTTTATTTGTAGTTGATGCGGTTGTGTTAAAGGAATATGTGAGGCGATATCCTTACTAGGCCATGAAACGAGGAGAGAAGTCGAAATGGGAAAGTTCTCCCTGGGTAAAAAGTAAGAAAAAGACGAGGCCAAAAAAAAAAAGAAGGATTCCATCGACGAAACAAAGAAAACTCTGTTTCCTGCTAGCGACAAGGGCTAAGTGTGCAATCAGGTATAAATAATCTATGGGTAATGATGCAGTGCTGAATGTCTTCCTGCGAATTCAAAACTGTTTTATCACAAACCCTCTTCAGGGGGCCTTACATCGATTTTCATTGGTCGATGGCATCATAGCAGCATGACCGCAAACACACCCCCATCGACAAGGTGTGAAAACGTGTAACATATTTTCTGCACGAAAACTGGGGGTTTATTTTTCCATGAATAGTTCCTCTTCAAATTAATTTATAGGGTATGTAGATTTGTCGGATTTTTTACGAAATTTGGCCAAAATGATCGTTGGATATTGGTGCATGAAACTGTCTTGGGCTTTAAAATGTTTGAAATATTTTTACTTTGACATGTCTCTGCATGTCACAAAACTGAAAATTTTCTATCGGCCAACTTCAAAGTTTATTTGTCATCGGAAGCAATAGGGAGTTCCTAAAAACCTGACACACTTTGGTGGGCTATAGAGTGCGATTGAAATAGTACAGTTTGTTTGGTTGTGTGTGATAATGTGAAGGTGGGTAATTCAGCAAAGTGAACATGTTGGTTTAGACTTTAAAGCTTCGCGTGTGCTAAAGGAGCTGGAGTTTTACCAAAAATAATGCACTTACAAAAGATTTCCTGGAAGGCACCCCAGAAAGTTAGCAGTAACCTTAAGGAGGCTCAGCCGGAACAAAAACGGTTTCAGTTGTAAGAACTGGTCGTGAAAAGGATCGACTTACTGTCATGTTAGCTTGTCTTGGGGACGGTTGGAAGCTTCCTCCCTATGCCCTAGACGGAATAGAGGATGACATCCTGTGGCAAGATAAAGACGACGCTAACCCCTTTCAGGGTTCGTACAGGTCATGGAAAACCTGGAAAGTCATGGAATTTAAGAATTTCATTTTCCAGGCCTGGAAAGTCATGGAATTTTATGGTCAGTCATGGAAAGTCATGGAAAATTGTAAATGTAGATGGTAAATTAATCACTGCAGTGTCAAAGCAAGGATAAAATGGAATAAAGACGAGTTTCTATCAAACAATCGGAAGTTTCACTGAGTTGGGCGGAAAGAGGTTGTTAATTTCTTCAAATTTGATCTGAGTAATATCCTAAAATAGGATAGTTTTGAAAATATTCTTACGTGACAGCTGAACTTTAGGTGATGGAAAGTTAGAGAAGGTCATGGAAAAAGTCATGGAAAGTCATGGCATTTGAAGTCCTTAAAAGAGTATGAACCCTGCCTTTGATGATGAGTAGGATGCATTTGATGATGAAGCAGGATGAAATGTCTACTCAAGAACTTGATGAGGGCAAATATTATCATATTTTTGGAAGCAGTGACAGCGACAGCGAAAATGATTTGAGGGATTTTAACGCTTAGACAATGTAGTAAATATTGTAGAACGCGATTCATTTGTAAATATTTGCAAACATGTTAACTGGAAGACTGTTTTCCTTTCGAAAGATGTGCAATATGTTGACTTCATAGTTTTATCAATCCAGAAATTTTAAAAAAGTTGTTTTAATTTCGTTGCGTTATTTTACTGGTACAGAAAACTTTTTTCTCGGGTTTAGGGTGTGGCCTATATGCGGGTAAATACGGTATTTTGGATTTAATTGCTGTTATCTCAAAAGGAAACTTGGTGACCACCTTTTTTTATTGCTGAAAAGTGATTAGAAGGCCACAATGAAATTTTCGGCAATGTTTAAAAAATTCTGTCAAGCGGATTCAGAGCCACCTAAAAAAATTACAGAATTAAGGTGGCTCTGAATCCGCTTGACAGAATTTTTTAAAACTCTGCATAAAGTCTCATCTTGCCCTTCTGGTTACTTTTCAGAAATAAAAAATGGGGGTCACCCAACTTCGTTTTTGAGATAATAAGCAACCAAAGACAAATTAGAGGGTTTTTTTACAGGGCTTGCCCATTGCCACAGTGACATATTACGTCACAATAATGACTGTATCTTGTTCAGCAATAATTCATGTTTTATTTCATACCACAATATTGCTAATTCATGGTACAACTTTGTGGTGCCAGTCCTTCTAATAGGAGCGTCACTTGGAAGCGCTGGTTTGAGCCACCTTAAGCGTGGCTTGTCTAATGCTGAATTTTCATTTTTGTTGTTTTACTTGGCATAAATTTTATTTTATGTTTTCTTAATTAATTTATTCTATTCTTAGCTGTTGTTGTATTTTGTACAGGGAGTGTATAAAGTCTAGGTTTTACCTTGATTGTGGCCCCTTTAAAGAATACTGCAAGCTTTTATTTACTGGCCTTTGAGAATGAGCATGTTAAACCACACCTTAAACTCAAGTGTCCCATGTGGGTGAATGAAGAGATTTATTTATCAGTTACACTATGACTGAGAGCTCAGCCTCCACAGAATACTACGAGGATGTCCAGTGGTGCCATATTTGCTGTGGAAGAGATTCATGAGAGATTTATAAGTTAGGACTTTAGTTTACTTCAGCAAAATATCTGAGCTTTCCTGAGCCAGAGTTTTACTGATTTTTAATTTTTTTTCTCAGATCTTTTGAAGACGAAAAAAAAGCCAAAATGGGTGTCGTGGAATGTGTGAAACATGGTCTTCTAGAACCTTTCAATGTTCTTTGGGAGAAAGAAGGTCAGTTGAGTATTGTTGTTGGTCTTCACAAAGTAATGCATTCTTATTTGCTGGTGGTCATAGCATCAAAAAAGAATAATCATAATTCACAACTCATTGCCAATTATTGATGAGCTTGGGAACTAGTGCCTTAAAAGTCAGTGGGAAGGGGCTTGTTGTGATCCAAGCACTGCAAGGTGGCATCCCTTGCAACCCGTAAGCGGGAACCACTTTGAAGCAGCTGCTAACCAGCACCATCACACCGGAACACAATCCAGTGGAAAAAAAACATTTACCTCCACGACCAAGTAGCCTTGGGACGGGAAGGTTGGAGCTCAATCAACTCTGCCCCCCAAAATAAAGGCACGCCCATTGGCTCAAAAAAGCCTCAAATTCTTGAGATTAACCTTGCCTAACTTACATTAATTAGCCTCATTTTGACTTTGTCAAAAGAATGAGCCAGTTCTTTCTTAATCGGCTGTAAAAAGAGTAACTACAGTAATTTGACCCTATTTCAGGTGAATATGTAGCTCAATTCAAGTTTACATTGTTACTTATGCCAAATGGACCTAGCAGGTAATCCGTAAAATTATTTATCTTTCAACAGAACATTCATTGTTACCAGTACATGCTTCATTCACTTGATAGCAAATGCCAAGTACAGTTGCTCCCAAGAAAACTTCATACTTGACAAGAGAAGACTAACCTTTGTCACTTCTCTAATTGACCATGGTTGTGTTCTTATTCTTGTGTAGGATAACAGAAGGACCATTTGATCCAGAAATAATACAATCAGAGTATTCAATACAAGATGAAGAAATTAAGGTATCCATTGTAACTGTTAATGTTACCAGTCCTGATTTAGTTGAATCTTTTTTTGTGTATGATACATGTTAGTTAAACTAAGTTTTAAGAAGAAGATCAATTTGATCATTTCATTTAACATAGGGACCTGTCATTTGTCTGGTTATGTTTGCTACTAATTAATGTGATAGAGTTCTCTTAGCAAATCGGGAAACTGGCAATTGTATTTTTGTTTGTTTTTGTTTTTGTTTTTTTTGTAAAAAATTGCCCTTCCATAACATGTTTTGTGGAAACAGGATCGGTTTTTACAAAAGTGTGTTACTCATACCCTACAGTGTTCGTTCAACTTTTCTTTCCATCTTACCTGCAATGCCATTGCAAGAGACATAGTACATGTAGCAGCCCTTGTCTAATATTGTGAAGCTTTGCAGGAGGCAAAGTTGTTGTGGGATAAGTTGCAGTTTCTGCAATTTGTCATGGGCATTGCAAGGTGAAGAGATGCTGACAGTGAAAAGCACCAAGCAATGAATTCACTTGCAATGCCATTGAGCGGAGCCTCGAGTTGAATGAAAGATGCCATTTTAACATCACCTGGACCCCCTCATCCTTTTTCCCAGAATTCCTATCATGTGCTTTGTTGTTTGTCAGGAAATCTTAGCAACATCAAGTAGGAAAAATCAAAAGAAGAAGAAAAAGAAGGTGGGTAGAAGCTCTGCTTGTCTCTTTCAAACATTGAACAAAGAGTCAAGTGTCCTTAACATCAATATTATTTAATTTTGCAAAAGTCAAATATTAGCACCCTAAGGCCTAGGGCAAACGTCGAATCTAAAGTCGCGTCGAATACATTTAAATAGGCGCGACAAAGAGTCGACTTCATTTCAGCTTGGTAGCAAACGTCGCACCTATTTCACCAGTTGGCTTCATTAAAACACAGGAATAAGCACGCGCCCCCGTGCTATTCACCCGAGTCGAATTTAATTGCAGCAAACGTCCCATCATTCATGCGCCTATTTCAAAATAAATAGGTTCGATGAATTATATTCGAGTTAGATTCGACGTTTGCCCTAGGCCTAGATATTATTTTCATGTTAACTCCTTGCCGTGATTGCTTCTAACACGTGGCACAAATTGGCTGAAGTTGACAAAAATTTTAATTAATAGTTGTTTGACCCACAGCCGAACTCCTGTAGTACATGTAAGAGGAAAAATATTTGAGGTTGGGGGCACTTAAAATGAACTTTAACTCAAGTCTGATAAATGAAAGGGGCAATGGAAAGGTATGCGAGTGTTTTGTGTTGGAGTAAGCAAAATTGAAAGGTGCATGACTATCCACCACGACAACTCTCTAATTAGAAACCACAAGGCTTTGTATCCTTTAATTTCTTGAGTAACCCTGAAGCTGTGCCAGACTGCTATTTTCATGGGTCCTTTTGTCCTGTTGCTTTTGTTATCAGGGCTTAGCTGCAATGTTTGTGTTGGGTCATACTCTATTGTTTCACTCTCCAAATCACAGCCCATGTCTGGAAAGCTACAGGGTTTCCAATTTCTTTTATGTGGTACTCACTGGATGGGTCCCTACTTGCATTGAGCATTTCTCAAACTGCAGGCTTCTCCCGAAATTGAGGAAGAATCCTATTTATAACAAATGTCTGTTTTTCTATTCAGCCTTTAGATAAAGCAAGCGACGCTGAGGCAGTTGACACAAAGAAAGATATATCAGAGGATTGATGAATGACTTGTAACATTGTGGATTGTTTTTAAGTTTTTTCTGTCTTAAATCCTACACAACTGTGGCAGCTACTTCAGTAAAAGAACATTACCACATCAAGCTCATATTGAAAAAAAAATCGTTTTATCTATACTACGCTGACTGAATGTCTGCTTTAGACATCAGCCCAGGATTAACTGGTCCAATAAAGTCTCTGTTCCTGTAATTTCAGTGTTATAATTATTGTATTAATTTTCATAAATTGGCAACCACTATTAGTTTTACTGTTTGTTAGAGTGCATAAGAGGATGGCTATAAATTTTCTACCTTTTTGACCATAAATCCTCTATTAAGCCCCCCGGGGGCTCATTTATTTTAAGCACATTTGAGTGGGGAGCTTACGTAATTTAGCGAAATGCATTACAGGTAGCAAAAAAACCAAGAAAAAGACTGGAGTTACCGTTCCCTACTTCCTGTTTTGTACCAGGGCAATGACTGTCTAATATGAGATTTCAGTGAGGTTATATGTATTGTACAAGTTATTTGAATTTTTTTTATTTTATTTATTCATTTGCGGGAACCAAATCCAAACATCAAAACTCCCAGCGTTAATGATATCTTAGTATGTTGAGGAAGCATGAGTGATGTATACTTTATGGTGCAGTTGATATAATTTGTTTCAGTCCTTCACATGGCAATCATTCTCAGTTCTTTAGATCGTATCTCCAGCCTAAACATGTGTGTGTAAAATGTGACAAATGAAATGATAGGATGATAGGGAGGGGTAGTTTTGTCTATATTTGGTTGCTTTTTGATGTAACCCCATGCCCTTCCCCAAAGTAGATTTGCATGGCTGAATGATTGAAAAGACAGTTTGCAACTTTCATCTCCAGTGGCCCTGGTTCTTTTGTGCTGTGTCTGTTTCAGTAACTACGTGTACTACTTTCATTATTACTTTTGTTCCAAATTTTTTGGCTGCAGTACGTACCTTTTTTCTGCAAGGTCAGAGAGAATGTATTACTATGTCTTGCACACAAGCAAAACACCCACATTCTCTCACGAGGGAAAAATTATCCTCTAGCACCAAGGATGTGGCTACGTACGCGTAAATGAGGAAGCCAACAACTCCCAGATCTGGAAACAGGCATGACCATTCCAGGGATGGGAGGTGGGGGGTTAGGGGTGGGGGTAGAGGGTGAGGGGTGGGGATAGGGTGTGAAAGGTACAATAGCTGAAACATCCCAAACCTTTCAAAAATGCTAACCTTAGGGCTAAACATTATCTAAAGCATAGTGTTTAGGCCTAAGGTTTGCATTTTTGTAAAGGGTTGGGTTGTTTCAGCTATCGTACCCTTAACCCCTGGGATAGTCATGCTGCTGGAAACCAGCCCGACTGTGGTGCTGACTGTCAGAGTCACAGCCCAAGAACAAGACAAAAACGTAAGTCTTGTGATTTGGAGAACATGCAGAAGTATGACTTTGACTTTGGTCACGTTTCAAGTCCTGGCTAAACTGACCCCCATTGATGGGTAAATTTTGTCTGAAATTTGAGTCTCGCTGATGTAGATCGCGACGTTTCGACTGCATACTGCTAGTCTTCATCAGGCGATGAGGTCGACTGGTTACGTGTCACCTTTTAAGCAGCATGCTCCGCTATGATTGTTTGGTTTTCAGCAGCTGTGATTGGTGCATTTCGATCCTCGCTTTTTCGGTGTGTTCCTTCGGCGGTCCGCTGTCTTACGGTTCTGCTGTTGATGTGTTTCTTGATCGTGGGCATCCATGCTTCCGGAATTTCTATTCCACTATCTCTGTTGATGTTTTTAGGGTGAAGTCTTATGTGAATTGCCTCTTTGACCCTGCGTGTATACCAATGAGGATCACGATCAATAAACTTTCCTTCGTTCCAAAGCGGGCTGTGTCCGATGTTGTTAGCGTGTTCTGAAACGGCGGAGGTCTGGGTACGGGCAAGTCGTATGTCTCGCTCATGTTCATAGGTCTTCCAGTCTCGCCGATGTAGACTTTACCGCATTCACACGGAATCCTGTAAACCACGCCATCTTGTTTAGTCGGCTCGGCAGCGTCTTTCGGTCGTACTAGATGTAATCTTAATGTAGTCTCCGACTTGAAAACAGCGCGTATGCCTTGTTGCTGTTGGCAGCGGCGAAGTTGTTGGGATAGGCCTTTGACATAGGGTAAAACCGTAGCAGACTTGTACCCGATCGTGGGCTCAGCACTGCTACTCGGTTTCCTGGTCTTGGTGATTTTTGTGCAAGAAAGGAAAAGGGTAACCATTAGAGACAAGAAAAGAAGACAGGTGCTTCTTCTCCTTGGAGATAACAGAGGGTTTTGTTACAATACGTCTGGCGCGCTCGTAGAGGCACTTGACAATACCGCGTTTTACTGATTGCGGGTGGTGAGAATCATACGCTAAGTACTGATCAGTGTGCGTAGGCTTCCTGTATACGCTGGTGGTGAGAAGGCCGTCCGGTTCTCTTGAAACTGCGGTGTCAAGGAAAGCGATTTGTAGTCTATCTCTGTCTCCATGGTGAAGCGAATGGAAGGCTGCTGGTTGTTCAGATGGTGTAAGAAGCTATCAACGTTTCCGCGATCAGGATTGTGAAAGTGTCGTCAACGTAGCGTTTCCAGATCCTAGGTTTGTAGACCGAAGTAGTTATTGCCTGTTGTTCGAAACTCTCAATGTATAGGTTAGCAATAACAGCGGAGACCGGGCTTCTCATGGTTGCTCCTTCTAATTGTTCGTAAATTGATCCGATATACTGGAAGTCATGATGTGGATCTCAATACGAAATTCAGGAGGTCAGCGATCTGAGCAGGTGTTAGTGTCGTGCGGTCCGCAAGGTCGTCCTCTAGTTTCAGTAGCGCGGTTGGTACAGCGGCGTCGATAGGAACGTTGGTAAACAGCGACTCTACGTCGAAAGACACCATGATTTCGTTGTCTAGGATAGTCTCACTGCTAATGGTGGATACGAAGTGAGCTGAATTAGTCACCGTGAAACCCGAGTTACCTGTTCAAGGAGATAAGATGTTAGCTAAGTAAGCAGATAAATCATATGCGAAGGTGTTAATTAACGCATGACACGATAGGTCTTAAGGGTACATCGGCCTTGTTGCGGCGTTGGTGTCGAGGTCTGACTTTGTTGTAAACGGCCTCTGGTAGATATCCGCTTCGCTTCAAGGTTAGTAGCTTTTCGGACAACTTCCAGGTCAGACGGTCTGTCGGGTCTTTGTTGAGCAGCTGGTACGGTCCGTTCTCGATAAGGATAGACATCTTAGTGTGATATGTGTCGGTATCCATGACTACACGGGCGCGCCATTTGTTCGCTGGGAGCACCTTGATGGACTCGTCCTCTTTTAACTGTTTAAGGGCATCTTGCATTTCCTTCGTGATGTTGGGCTCTGGTGGTTCTGCCTGTTGAAGGGTATTGTTAACAGCTCTCCTGACAGTGTCTGCTTGTTCAGCGTCGAGTTGTCTGGTGGCTGATTCGACATTGGCGATAATCTCCGTGGCGGGGATGTACGCAGGAGTTACGGCGAAGTTCAGTCCCTTCTTCAGCAGGGCTATCTCGGCATCGTCGAGGGACCTAGAAGATAAATTAATAACCCAGTTAGTTTTGTCAACATGCGGCATATCAATTGGTGACGTAGAGGCCTGTTTCTCGCGCAGAAATTTATCAGATTTCTGCTTATGTCTGTCTTTGGTGGTGTTAAAGACTCGCTGGGTGTTGATCTTGATCTGTTCTATTATCCTGTTAGCGTCGTTTGTCGAGAGAGCGGATGTTATGCTCTGTGCTGTGGATTCTGCTTCCTTCTTTGCATCTCCCTCGCCCATCGGCGAGACTGGAAGACCTATGCAAGATAGAATCAAAGAACGTGAGCGAGACATCCGCCGTTTCAGAACACGCTAACAACACCGGACACAGCCCGCTTTGGAACGAAGTAAAGTTTATTGATCGTGATCCTCATTGGTACACACGTAGGGTCAAAGAGGCGATTCTTATAAGAACAGTAACAGAGATAGTGGAATAGAAATTCCGGAAGCATGGATGCCCACGATCAAGAAACACATCAACAGCAGAACTGTACGACAGCGGACCGCCGAAGGAATAACACACCGAAAAAGCGAGGATCGAAATGCACCAATCACAGCTGCTGAGAACCAACCAATCACAGCGGAGCATCCTGCTTAAAAGGTGACGCGTAACCAGTCGACCACATCGCCTGATGAAAACTTTTTGGTCCTATGCTTCTGTTACGAAGCGGTATATTATTTTGGTCACCCATCGAGATTCTAACCCCGCCGGATATGAATTAACTTCATTGAACTTTTGATTAAAGGGACACGGTCACGGTCTGCGTATGCTCGTGTAGCTGATCGAAACTTGAAAAAGTCAGCCTGACTTTTTCAAGTTACTAGCAATCACAAATTTAAAATGGCGTCTAGCGGAGGATCCGGACATGGCGGTAAACGCATCAACTCAGGGCGGAAACGAAAGGTCGAAGACAGAGGGGAATTTGCTTTAGATAAACTTGATTTAATGCAAAATATATGCAGAATTCTTCAACTTACCGATATTTCCATAATGGCTGTCGAGCGTGACAAGTCTCGGAGAGAGTGAATGCTACTTCGCATGTCAACCCGTGACAGTGTCCCTTTAACAAGGCTGTTGGACGCTCAGAGTGTACGCTTAAACTTGTGGTGTAAAGAAGTTGTGAGGGAACTTGAAAATGATCAGCATGTCAGCCTAGAAGCCAGTGTTTTTCGATTCCCTTTTTTTTTTCCTCAATCTTTCTGGGTTTAGTACTTTGCTACTAACCACATGTCTTCTCAGGGGGCTATTTATCTAAGACTTCTACCATGACACTACAATGGTATACAATACCAAAACAATATCGTGTACTATAGAGGTTTTGCACGGCAGCCAGGTTGCATGGCAGGAACAATAGATTCTTTTTCTTATGGGAGCAAATGTTCTTTCTTATGCAAACAAATTTATTCTCCAATTACCTTTTATCACAGAAATAACATAAAAGGAAAGGTTAATATCTCTAGATCTTCTTCCCGTATGTTATTGGCATGAACTCTTAGACATGGTTTTTTTTTTACAAAGCAAGGCATAATCTGGTCCACCTTAGCCCATCCGTTGTTCCCATCGTGCGCGAAAGCGCCAGAACGACTCGAGCATCCGCTACGAGCTTTCCTACCTTTGTCCTCAAGAGATGCAGAACTACAACGTGTCAGAAATCTTTTTTTATTAGAACAACCAGAATCTGGAACCTACTCACTGGCAGAATGGACTTAGCTAATGCTACTCTTACTAGTTTCAAATCTTTTCTTTATGACTACTACTCTCGTGCTGTCAGAATGAACTACAGTCTGGACAATCCTCGAACTTTTAAAACCATCTGCTTGAAATGCAACTCCACAAGATTTCTAGACGTACCAATAATGTGCTGCATGTAAAGTGTTTTTTTTTTCTTTCCTTCTTTTTACATATATTTATTCCTGGGCCCGCAGTAATTGGCTACTCAGCTGTTGCGATGTCCTTGCCAAAGTTTTGTATATATTGTCCGTATGTTTTTGTTTTGTTTTTGTTTTGTTTTTGCTTTTGTTTTGTTTTTGTCTTTTGGTATCATAAAGGCAAAGCTAATAAAATAAAATAAATAAAATACACCATTTTCATTGTTTCTGCCATGCAAACCTCTATTAAAGCTACATGTTACGCAAAGACAACTTGAATCTCCTGGAAGACAGTTGACAATATGGAATTAAGCGCTGTGTTACTGCACTACTAGAAAAATAGGCAATGCGTGCCTATTTTTCTAAAGGTGACAAGATTTTTTTCTTTCTGACAAATAATTATTAGGCTGGTAGCCAGGTTTTTAACCTCAAGATCTATTTCGTCGTGTAATGACCCCTGACTTGAAAAAATTGCTTTCATGAGAAAGAATAATTATGTATAGAAATAAATAGTTAAATCTGTCAGACAGGTTTTTCGCAAATGGCAAAAACCTCTATTATTATAAGAAATGAGATTTTACTGCCCCATCAGTAAAATACGGTTAATGGCACGTGACCGTACTAAAAGGGGCTATTCATGACGCGTTAGTTATCTTCGTGTTCTGTGTAGTCGGTCGTTCAAGGTCATAAAATCAATGGTCTTGTTGTAAATAAAACGAGGACATAACGACTATAGTGTACACATGCATTGGCCAAATCCGTTAAGGCCTCATTTATAACTGTTAAAGAGCACTTGTAATACCTACCTGCTACATTGTAGAACCTGTACAACTGGCTACTTTAATGGACAGAGTCTAGCTATAAAAGCCTCAGTTAGCCGTCCAAGGTTTACACGGCAGTTTGTCTTCTATAGTAAACCAACTAGCTGTTTGCAATTTTCTAAAGTTTCTCCCCTCCCTCCCTTTGGAGATGCGTTGGGTATATCGCTTTGCCTTCATTAAAATTGGGTCACTCCTGCGAGGTGCGGTTAATTAAGTCTGCGCAGCGACCTCCCCCAAGCTTCTTGGCTCGTTTGCCTTTGTACATTGCTCGCTAACCAATAATCTTGTCCGCACCTGCTGTTTACCACTCAGCTCGTAGTGCTGGGGAGATAAGTGAGGATGTTCTATATCACGCAATCCGGAAGTCGCATAGGCTAACCAGTCGCAAGGCAGCCAGTTCCCCTCAAAAACCACCAATACGTCCGTTGTCTCGTTCTATTGCGCCTTGCGTTATGCGTTAAAAGCTAATTATGTTGATACCAAGGAACAGTGACATTAACTGAAAAACTTTCAGATAGATCTTTTTCAAAAAATGGTGACTGTCTCGTCTTCATATTGTTTACTAGATTTTGAGAAAAAAGCCTTTGAAATGTCTACTTTCCAGACCTCCCTCCAGGAACTCGGTCAATATATTTAGCATTTTCACCTGATTTGCATTTACCAACACAACAACAATTTTGACCAGGATTGTAGGTATTGGTATATCAGTATTTTATAGCATCAGCGCTACGGTAGCCTGTTTGCCAGTGTTTCATGTTAATGAGAGAAACAGCCGACAGAGAAAGTACCAATAAAGTGCTTTCTCTTGTCTTTTGCCCCATCCTTGAAAGTGATTGCCATTCTACGAAATGAATACTTGACCCATTTAATCCCATGATCTAGAAGTTTATTCTCCTACCTACTTCCATAGATTTCTTCCTTGGTTGGCTATGAAAATTTAGTGTTATATCAAGATCATGCATATGGTTTCAAGCTGATAATAATCTTCATTCTCAACGTAAAAGTCCATGTATAAGCCGCACCTTTTTTCTCAAAAGTGAAATCAAGAATGGGGGGTGCAGCTTATCTACGGAAACACGTGAGGTTGGAGTTTTCTAAGGTGCAATTAATATTCATAAAAACTTCTCAAGATGTCACTGAATAAACATAATAAGAAACTGAGAGCACGTTGTTGTTGATAATTTCCTTTTTCATGCGCGGTGGGTCCTAATTTAAAGGAGCCGTTTCTATCTTGAAGCGTTCACACTTTACTCGAACAACTAAACACCAACCTACAGGCAATCTCCATTCCTCCACAAAGCTGTTTGTTATGGTCACATTGACACATACGCACTCGTGCGTATCATTTCAATCGCCTTCGAATGTTCAGCTTCGTGGAGCTGCTTGAAAAAAATAATCGCATGGAGAGAGCATCTTAAGTTTTTTTTTGTTATAGTAAACTCACAAGATAAAGTATGGCAAGTGAAATGTCACTATGGAAAGACTTAACTGATGTGAAAGCTCGTAACAACCACCGTGTCAGTGTTATGAAATCGTATGAAGGGGGTAGTTTCTAAAGAAACTGTGGTGCTGCGTCGGTGGGGAAGTAGTATACAAAAATTTGGTTTTATCAACGGAGTTGATAATGTAAATTGGCCACCGTACAGAGATTCTAAAAGCTGACGTTTCGAGCGTTAGCCCTTCTTCGATTCGCTCTGACGAAGGGCTAAGGCTCGAAAGGTCAGCTTTTAGAATCTCTGTACGGTGGCCAATTTACATTATCAACTCCGTTGATAAAACCAGATTTACGAAATCGTAGTTGTTTGTCCTTGTTTGTTTACTAACAGAACTTCATCGAAACTTCAAAGTTTGTTGTTTCCATTTTTTTTTCAAACTTCGAGCTTCCAAATTGGGGGTGCGGCTTATACATGGACTTTTACGGTACTTGTCTACCTGACAGAGTATTGAAATTGAATTTACACACTGATCAATCCTCGGAGTCAAAGGGATTAATGAAATCATAGTTTATGCATGCAGATGGTTATGAAACTGGACAAGTTCCTTTGTTTCATGTTTTTGTTCGTATTTTTTGGCCTTGACCCTGCACAAAACACATTTTTTTTCGAGAGGATAACCAATCAAATCCTTCGATTATATTATGCGCAACTAATTTGCAAACCCGTGCGAAGCGAAAACAAATGATTGTGCAGGGTCACGGTCAATTCAACACCGATTGCAACAGCATTGTTCTCGCTTTTGAAAGTTTTAAGGTTTCATAACCAGTCCCTCGATTAACAATGATGAAATTCAGCTTTTTGTTTCTCAGTTTTGCTCACAAAAATAATCTCGAACTCACGAATAATTCATAAGGTTATTAGCCAATCAGAGCATCCCATTTAGGTCAGGTGCATAACGTGATACCCAATGAAACTACGGATCAAGAAATGCCCAAGTTAGTTCAAGACACTTGAAATTAAATAAAGGAAAAACATTTTAAGAAAACTACCTGCACACAATGCATTTTCCAAACTTTACCTTTTCCAAATATTCAACATAAAACTTTGGCAGTACCTTTTATCATTAGTGTGCAGAGGATTAAAACGAATTTGGACACGCAATAGTTCAGCAACAGAGCATCCACTTCAGCAATGTCTGCACTCAAGGTTTCAACCTTGTGTAGTTCGTAGTCTTTGAAAAGTTCGCTGTAATCTAAAACCGACACTTGAACCTTCTTAATCTCGGCGAAAATGTCCACAGCCCAATAATTACTTTTTATATTTAGTTGAAACTGGAAGGGCCTTGTTAATCAAATCACCCTCTTGGGAAGACGATTTTGGAAGGCGAACACGACATGATTCTTACTCGCTCTCTGACACGCCCTATTGTGTAAATTTATTCAAAAGGTCTACCCAACTACTCACTCACCAAAATATTGAATATTCATTTGCTTTACACATTACTATCACTTGTTTGATAAAACAAAAGATCATCACATGACACTCATACTTAGTTTTTAAAAAAAATGTTTGAGAAGTCAAAAACTCGTACTTGGTGTATCAGGGTTCCAAACACCTGGTTTTAGTGTTTCTCAGTGTTTGGAACCCCTGATTACACAATCATTTTTGACAAAATACACATGAAAAACTGCTGAACTCAGGAATGGCACTAAAGTACGATGTATGAAAGACATTTCGCAAGTTAATATGCACCTTTCTTTTCTACCATCTCTCATTGGTCAATAAAGAGTCTTTCCAATGGCTAAATAACCGTAAAAGTGTAATGCACACGTGAGAAGGGAAACTAGTTACTTGGCAGCAAGAGAAACGACAACTGAAAAGTTTCACGCAGGAATAAGACTTCCATAACACCGATCAGATGCACAACCCACTGAGCGGAAGCTCTGTGTTATGCTAGTCTGCTGGTTCTACAAAGTCATGGGCCTACAAGTTTACAAATGCAAGTATTATTTTATGATTAAGGGGTAACAAGAAATGCAAATAAAAATTCAAAATAATAATATTAACCCATTCACACCTCAAACGCACTTGGACGCACCCCGCTGACGAGTCAGGACTGAGTTTCATTAAGAGGTAATAGGTAAGCTGTCCTTTTGCCCATCACCAAGCAACATGTTTCTTATAAAAAAAGTTATTTTAGAGTTTCTGATCAAACTAGAGCGGTTTTCAATTGAGTTTCGAATTGCTTTGGTTTATGATTACTTCATTCAGTGATTGGTTCAAAGTTCTCGAACCACTTTTTCAACCAATCAGAAGTAAAAGCAAAACCAATCGTGGCTCGCGCGTGCACATTTTCCCGCGCTTTGTGTCGGCTACGTGTAATTACTTCGAGTTTTGATTGGTTTACCGGATTGTATCCGTCCTTTTTGATTGGCCAAAGTAATTACTTTGGTTTTGGTTTTACGACACTCGATTGAAACTCTTAAGGGGTACTTACATGTGACCAGGTCGAACTCAGACCTGCATGAGTTCATATTGGCCTCCACACATTTCTTGTTTTGCATTTACATGAGACCGGCTTCACAATGAACTCAGGCCACTCTGACTTCACTTCAGTTGCTGGACCGAGTTCAGAGAAACTCTCGTACCGGTCTGAGTTTGTAACGTTATCATGTAAGTGACAAAATCTCAGACTGGGTTCAGAAATTCAAGCTGGTATGCTTTTGGGTCAGCGATATATTATTTATTTTTGTTCGACAAAAGATATCATTTCATCCCAAAACCTGCTACCAAGCATTTCGTCCCATGGCCAGTTTCACGTAAACAGCTGCAAAAACTTCATACCAGTCTGAGTTCGTCCAGGTTTCATGTACACACCCCCTAAGATCAGGTTTGCAGCAGTTGGCTTCCAGATTCCAAAAAATTCAGAAAAAAAATCTTGAACTTTTGGAACACTCTGTATGGTGTCCAAAATGCACACTCATTGGAAACATTTTGATAAGAGATCAACTGTTTTACTTGTGCAGTCACTAGAAACATCTTTACAAAATAAAAGGATTATACAGATTTCAATGACAAAACATCTTGCCTAAAAATGGTTTACAGTTCTATATACACTCTGAGTAAAAAATACTACCATATGAATATTGTGATTAAAAATATATGACAAAAACTCTCTAAAAAAGTATCTGAGGTACATATAAAGTGCAGTTCCCTTCAACATTATTATTTGTAAAAAACAATGGTTGATTCACAATTCCAAAGAATATGTATATACTAAAATGCCCCATTATAAATTCAATTCAAGAGCAAATTTCATGTAAACCAGATCATCTTGGAACAAAAGCACCTTACAGCAGCTGTCGTCATAGCAGCTGTCGTCATAGCAGCCGTCGTCATAGCAGCCAGTTTAGATATATGTCTGAGTGCATTTTGTGCACTTGAAAAATATACCTGTGCTGACAACAGAAAACTTGCTGTCACAATTTGCTTGACCTATTGATTGGTCATTAACATCTCATAAAATTGGGCCAGCTACATAACGACTAAAGCACAGCACACTTGCTACCAAATAATGGCATCTGCTGTGCTAGCAAAACAATACCTGTCCAGTTATACGACAACTGCCGCAATACTAAAAAAAGACACCTATGATACAGTTAGCATGAGCACGTTAGGATTCTTTAGTGCTTGACATGCATTTCTTGAAAACCTTAAAATGGATCAGGAACTTAGAGTCCTGTTGCATCTCAGAAACTAAGCCATTTTTAGGTATGAAACCAATGCAAATATTTTAAAAGCCTGCTCTTTGAAGCATGAAACCTTTTCACGTCTAAAATGTTGTGGGCCTTCAGTCTGGCCCTTGTAGAGTAAGTAAAATTTCACTGATGGTCATTGACATCTGAGAAAAACTGAGAAAACTGTTCATTGATTTGCATGTAAAAATAAGTGAGGGGATTAGTTTACTTGCCTGGGAGAATGTGTTAACAATAATAATTATTAATAATTTTGTTAACATATTTCCCCAGGCAAGTCAACACATCCCCATGCAAAGCAGCAGGTAATGTTTAACTAGCATTAGAGCTACCCTCAGTGCTAAGCGAAAGTACGTAACCCAATATCCAGAGAGACCTACTGTAGGTGTTGATAGGCCAGATAACAATTTCACATTAGTCCACAAGATCAGCAAGAGAACTCATTCCTATTTAGAGTAAACAGTGGTTGAGCAAAGAAACAAGAAATTGGCCCCAGTTCACGCTTGAATGATTCCTCTAGTATGGTGCAAGCTCACTAA
>OX421458.1:13548108-13565608 GCA_949126865.1 Montipora capitata | reverse complement strand
CAGCTAACACATGTAGCTACAGAAAACAAATGATTCCACAAGTGCCTCTCTGTCAAAATCAGCTGGGCAAAAACTTCTGAGCACTTCATGACTATCTGGGAACCCTTGTTTACCTTAACGTAATTCCCTCTATGAAAAACACAAGACTCCCTGAAGAGTCTAGCACGGAATGTCCCATACTTGTCCAGCAAGTCGGCGACTGGGTCAGCATACTAAGGAAGAAAACACAAATAACGATTTACATTGTATAGTTAATGGCAAATATTTCAATCTGTTTTTAACACTGACAGAAACATTATGGAAACCTTCAACATTGCTATTAATGATAACGAACTTCAAGAGCTTGTACAGCACAGTTGAATGATAATGTAACGTCTATGAGATTCATAGCCACCTTTGCAGTTGGGAAATGTTAACCCATTTTACCCCTGGGAGTGAGATTTAACAGATTTTACTGTCTAATACTCGTCACCTGGGGGCGTCCTAGGGAGTTTGAGGTGTCAGATTAACATGGGCATCTTGTTAAGCAATTCTTAATGTTATATTAATTTTCTGGTAACATAACATTGCTGTTATGTGAAAAAGTGTTGTAGAGCTAGTCCTTCTAGTAAGACATTCTTTGCTGGATTCTCCGGTTGCGGGAGTCATTATCCAAACAAGGTCACGGGTTTTAAGAAATATATTAATTTTATTGTCAGGCAAAAGTTGCTCTCACGATCACAGGTAGAAAAAAAGGGTTATAGTACTCTTAGATACGAATTATTATAATATACGATTTCACAATTTCCTGATGTCAATCACTTCTCGTCACACAATCAACAAAACACTTGGCCCAGTTCCCGACACTCTCCCCCATGTAAGCTTCTGAAAGGAGGTACATGTTACATTCTTTGACCGGGCGGAACTAAACTAAATAAAGATCAATTTTCAGCATCCCAAACGATACAAGATATTTAAATCAATTACGGCTGATGTTAGCACTAGTCATGCAATGTCCTGGTACTCAACGAATAAACAATTTAATGCTGTGTAATGTTCTGATTGCTCCACAATTTCTTCAATGTATGCTGTGGCTGCAACAGCTGCTCCCCCCCTGGGTCTCGCGTCAAACTCGGGAGATTGTGGATTCAGCACATAATTGGGCTTTGTGACATTCATAAGCTCCAAACATTAGAGTTGCTGAATTGGACGCTCCAGACTATCCTTGCTTGTTCGGACTTTCGCACCTCTAACAACACCATCTCTCCCCTTAATAAGGGCAGTTACAATCCCCAGTTTCCAATGATTCCTGCTCTTGTTCTCGTCTTGAATTGTCACAACATCACCAATGTTGGGGTGTGATGTTTGCTCGCCTCCTGCTCTCCTGTGGTGTTCTCTAGGGCTACACACATACTTTCGGGTCCATCGATTCCACACCACGTCCTTGCATTTAGACAGCTGACAATATGAGCTCGGTTTTCCTCGCTTGGAACATGATGCCATGTAACTTGTTTGTGTTATTGAATTTTGTCCACCCTGTTTGCGACAAGCTGTTTGTACTCCCCTTGGCCCTTGATCCAATACAAGGCAACAGTTGAGTCAAGCCAACAGTGGATTGTGCTTGGGTGGATGCTTAGGGCGGCTTGAATGTTAGTGACTACAATAGGTTTACGGCCATGTGGCCTGCGATGAGCTCCAATCCTGGAATTGTCAGACTTTTCTTCGCCAGTCGGGACTTTGCGCATACGAGTTGCTGGGTGACTTTTTCTCCCTGGTGGTCAAGCGCATACACTGCCGCGCATACTCCATTGATGCTAGCATCTCCAAAGTCGCGTAGAGTAAGTTGAGAAATAGGTTGATGGTATGGGCTAAGGGCTCGTGGAACAACGAAATCTTCTGTCAAGGTGGAATTCCAATCCCTCCAACGTTTAAGAAGAGATTCTGGGAGCAGTGTATCCCAATGTGTCTTGTTGTCACAGATGTCACGGTACAGCTGTTTTCCTATTAAGGATATTGGTGAGGCTAATCCAAGCGGATTGTAAATGCTTGCCGGTTGCAACAGCACTCCTCTCTTTGTTGTTTCCTTCTGGGTGGTTTTCAGTGTCACACTGAAGGTGTCAGCATCTCTATCCCAGGGTAGACCTAGGAACTTCCCTTGTGAAGGCTTGCCTCCTCCAAGCTGTTGTTTTGCGAACGTTTAATCTTGCTGATTGGATTGAGAATTGGGAGGCCCCTCTAGATCTAACTCAGGTGCGTTTGAGTGCCATTTGTGAATTTCGAAGGTTGCGTTGCCAAATACTTCGGTTGCAATGATTTTCTTAGATGCAGCAGCCTTGACAGTCTCCCCTCCTGTGACCACATCGTCAACATAAAGGTTGTCGCGAACCTCCTTGATGAACTCCGGATGTTGCCGCTCCCATGTATCCAGGTGCTGGTTAATCACTTCCCCGAGAAGAGAGAAGAGAGCCCGCGTGAAACGGAAGATCAAGATTTTGTCACTGTTAAGAGGTTTCCAGTGGAAGTGCAGGGCGTCTCTCTCTTCTTCCTTGATTCAAATCTGAAGGAAGGCCTTTTTGAGATCACCTGTAAGCTAAAACCTGGATCGCACTAGGATATCCCAGAGACGTTTTTGCAGCGGGGGCCCTGGATTCAGGCAGTCGTTTAAGGATGGCTGGTTGCTCTTTTCTCTTGCGGAGGCATCATAAACGATTCTGAGTTTGGTACTTTTTGCACTCACTCTATGGACTCCCTTGTGTGGGATGTAGAACTATTAATTTCCACAAACAACATCTTGTACAGGCTCAATAATTCCTTGCTGCAGTTGTTCTTGGAGTATGCTGTCGTACTCTTCGTACTGTTCGTCTCAGTGTAGCTTGCGAATCAACTGCTCTAACCGTCTAATGCTTCCGGCTTCGTTTGTTCCCCGGAGGTCTAGTTGATTTGCCTTCCACGGTAGCTTGGTTTCCTATCAACCAGCTGGATTTCTCTCGAGTTGCTCTTTAAATTCCTTGTAGACCATCTGTTGATCGTCGACATGTACATCGTAGAGGCCAAGAACGTTGAGGGCGCAAAGTTGTTCATAGTATGATGATGTGGACTGCGTTAGAAGGATCGGACTGACATGGACTGCGTTAGAAGAATCGGACTGCCAACATCGTCTCTTCCTGGTGACATTACCGTCCATCCGAGTAAAGTTTTTTCTGAAACGGGTTCCCCAGTGGTGGCGTTGCTGTCTTAATGGTAGCATACTTGCTTGCGCCTAAGATTAAGTGGATCGGAATTTGTGCCCTGCTGTCCTTGTCTTCAATTTTTACTCCTTTCAGATGACTATACTTGTCCACCAGAGTTGCATAATTTGGGTTAGCGACTTCTAGAAGCTGAGCCTTGTGAACCTTCGTTAGCTCAATGTTCATGTTGAATTGGCTGTTTACTGATCCAAGGGTTGCTGTGTAAATTTCCAGGCGGGTTGTCGATGATCATATCGATTCTTTTAGTGACCGTTTCTTTTGGCTGTTTTTTAAGCACGTTGATCAGTTTCGCAGATGCATAGGAACTTCCGGCTCCCGTATCAAGCAGGGCGTGTGTTTTAATGCCGTCGATTTCAGCAAGAATAATGGGGTAAATGACTTCCTTGTTCACTGGGTCAAGTGCAGTCAACACTCTGTTTGGATTGTGACTTCTTGGCGGCGTCTCGCAGATTGAGGTGTGGTGGCGTTTCCCACAATTTTGGCAGTTTGTAACGATTCGACATTCTGAAGACTTGTGAGGGCATGTGCAATTGAAGGAACAGAGGAGCATAAAGGTGGCCTGTGGTTGTTGGCATGACAATAAACACATCTGTGTATAAATTGACTCTTCCGCTGTTGTGTTGGGTTTCTCTCGTTTCTTAAACGTTTCCAGTTCTGGTTTGAAGTTGTCAACAGGATTTCGATGTGTCCATAGTCACAGAGCATTTGTGAGTTTGTTGAAATCCCATTGTTCCCACTCCGGGTCATTTCCAACAAGGTCTCCTCTTATTGTCGGCAATTTCTCAGGTGTCAAAGCAGGGCTTGAAATTGCGACTCACTGGTCGCCAATGCGACCAAAAATTGAGTGCTTGTGCCTAGATTTTCAGAATTGGTCGCCAGCTGGCGAATCACGTTTACCAGGCGCCATATTGTTTCAGCGGCTTCATGGGATCGTGGGCGCACTTATAACACCGTATGCTTCTTGCCGGTTATGTGAATTTTGCGCCCGGAAGACGAAGATTCAGCAAGAAGGTTAATTGAAAATTTAAACCCATCGTCTCTTGTGAATGCTGAAAACGTAGATTTAACCATATTACCGAAGGACCTCCTCGGAACTACAGCTTGATATTGATAATATATTGATAATGAACCTGGACGTCGCATATTTGAAATTTGCATGGAACCTTCAAAACGCAACCTGTACCCTTAACATAAAGTGGGTTGGAGAACTTGTCCCCTCTGTTAGAAAGTGAACACCTGCAAAATTGACTGCACAAGGTGATTAATAAATGGCGATAAATATCGGTAGAAAAGTACGTTAAGAACCAAGTTCCTCTGATTCTATAGGCCACTGAAACCGTATACAAGCCGCTCTTTTTATTTTATCTTGGTCGGAGACTGGTACGATCATTGTGCGGGATGTTTGAGGGCCTAGGCCGAGCAATTGTAGTATTGCGTTTACTTGCGATAAAGGTAAGTTGCTTGAAGAGTTGAAAAGCAAGGATAAAGGATCCATGTTTGCCTTGCTATGGAAATCACAGACTGTGCATCGCTCCATTTCAAATAACCTTAAAGAACACCATCACCAAACTAAAGACAAAGCCGAAAACAGCAATGGCTTTAGAGATCTTTCTCGTGCTGTTTTTGTTTTGTTTTTTTTGTGCTTTTTAATAATCATGACTTTCCTTGCATGCAAAGTTGGCGACCAAAATTTATGATCTGGCGACCAAATTTTCCCCATTAGTCACCAGCTGGCACCTGAGCAAAAAAGTTAATTTCAAGCCCTGCAAAGACACCATCCCATTAACGTGATTGAGCTGATTGAGTGATTCCAGAGCTTGTATATTGTCCGAGAGTTTCTCCAAGAATCCCAAAATTTTCTATGGATTTCCAGTGGGAGTGTGAGGCAGGTCAATGATTTCCTATACATAGGCCTTGACAATTTCGCTTTCCTTTCCGAATCGCTCCTTTAAGATCGCTTTTGCTCTGTTGTAGCCTTCTGGTGAGTGTGGTAAAGCCTCTATTGTTTGTTTTCCTGACTCTGTCATCTAATACCTTATGAAGATACATGTAAGTGAACTTCGTCACTGGCGGCACGCTGCTTTTATCGATTGCTTCAGAGAACTGACCCCAAAATCGTCGCCAATCTGTAAAGGACCCGTTAAATTTGGTGATAACTAATTTAGGAAGCTTGGCTTGGCTGACTTGTTGTTCTGTTGGGGTGCTTTTATGTTGATATTTTAGCTCGTGTTCTTCCTGTAGTTTCAGCCTTGTTTCTTGCAATTTGATCTCGAATTGCATTGTTTTCTCTTGTTCTTCACTCTGGTGCTCCTGGTGCTCTTGTCTTCTTCTTTCAAGCCATTCTTCTAATTCTTCCATCTGGTTCTCTGCATATTCCATCTTACCATTGACGGTATCATTCCACTGGCTAATTTCGTCATCTTCTCCTTTGGCAGCTATCTTGAGGGTTTCAACTTCTCTCTGTGTTTTGTCGACATCTATCAGAATTTCCCTTAGGTTTCTAACCAATCTGGATATGACAGATTGCTTTTGGGGCTTTGAGTACATTGTTAGTTTTCCCGGCGGTTCTTTCAAGCTGCTTTAGCTTCGTTTGAAGTGTGGACTCGAGCTCTTCCATAGTTGTGATCAACGATTCGAGGCGTTAGGCTTTCGGAAATCGGGGAGGTGATAAATTGAGGACTTGCAGGTTTTATACTCGCAGATGTCCTGGCAGGGTTGCCACGTTTGCTGGATTCTCCAGTTGCAGGAGACTGTATCCGAACAAGGTAACTATAACTATTTATTCTCAGGCAAAGGTTGCTCTCGAGATCACAGGTCGAAAAAAAGGGTTATAGTACTCTTAGATAAAAATTATTATAATATACGATTAAACACAATTTCCTGATGTCAATCACTTCTCGTCACACAATCAACAAAACACTTGGCCCAGTTTCTGACAATTCCCTTCAAATTGTTGAAACTGGTTTGAGCCACACTAAGTGAGTATGAAACAGCAAGGCAAGACAACATTTTGTAACTACCTTTGCCAAACTGGCTGTAAATAAAACACACTCAAACAATTCTCCGACTCTCTGAAGAAACTCATCCACATGGGGCCTTTTTAATACATAAACCTAAAGAAGAAAAAAACTTGGTTATGTTTTAGAAAACATAAGTGTATCAGAAATTTAAAGGGTACAGACAGTTTCCTTGAGCTGTGACAATAAATAAATAAATAAATAAATAAATAAATAAATAAATAAATAAATAAAACAGCTGATCACAGCACTAAAGATAATCATTAACTACCTGGTGAATGGTTCCATCAATCTCCACTGGGACAATAAAGTCAGCATTATGAACAGGCTGAAAACACAAAGGATAAGTTCTACACTGTACATGTATTCAATGCAAACAGGTGGCCACATATTCTATAGATCAGCCAGAAACTAATTAACATAACAGCTCTGTAGGAAAAAAGGTGAGGTCATTGTAATTGGTCAGCCAAGGAAGAATAAAGAAGGTCTGTGGATGATTGATTAACATAAAAGTTGGGTTGAGTTTCAAACATCTGGAAGTGCCTCTTAATAATTATTACAGATTGATCTAAATATCAACAGCAGTGTTGTAGTGATAAGTAGAGACTGCAAGCAATCTCTTTCTTCTCCTAGACTACGCGGAGACAAGTAACACACCATGAAAAGCCACAACCCACGCTATGCAAGCTGGTAGCCTGAGCCCGAGATAGACAAAGATAGTCGTCCTTTATCCTCCCTCTCCCCAATCCCTTCTCTGTTTTCCCCAAATTTGCATGTTTTTATTCCCACCCACGCATTGAATATGAGGAAGAAAGGACGACTGCTTGCAATTAACCTCTAAGTCTGGAAAAGCCAAGTGTTAATCTTGAGTGTATTAATTTCTCGTTCTCAGGGTCTCTCTTCTCTGCCTCCACTGTCATTGAGAAAAGACCCTGGTTCACCCTGGTCACGTGTCTCCCAGAATCTGCGAGGTTCACCAAATGTTTGTTAAGGGATGGGATACATTGCGAAGAAGGAAATCAGCACACAACTGATTTTGTTTGACCACAGTATTTTATATACTACACATATCGAATTCGATGTGACAGGCAAAAGGTTGTGGTCAAATCCATCGGATGCTACAGAAAATATACTTGCGTCATTCAGGTTTTCACCCGTGTGAAGGTACGGATCAACAAAGACTGCTAATAGTTTGCGACAATTTTAAAGAAAAGAAGATTTTGTTGTGCAAGAAAACAAGGGAAATGTTTATCCATGGGAAACAAACATGTTCAGCGACCAGCGGGTGTGATGTTATTTAAGTTCTTACAGTGTATGTCACATATTGACCTCAAATCATCAATTCAAACTGACGTATTAGCATGTGCAGGTATTTTATTTTGTTCCTTGATTTTCGTTTTTCTTTTGAATGTTAAAAACAATGTGATTCCTAAAGTTGCAATCTTGTACAGCGAGTAGACAGTTTTGACTTCCGATATTTACATTTCAACAACTTTGTGTACATTAACATTGTCGATGTCGTTAAAATATTTTTTTTACTACTGCACAGTGCTTTAGCGTGTATGCTTTTAGCCCCGGTAAAATAAGAGAGACACTTTTATCAAGCAAATGTAGTGTTTGGTGTATTCTTTTAATTATGTTAGTGTATGTCCTGTAGAAGCAACTTAACCTACTAAGGGAATATATTTTTTTTGTGAACGTCAATCGCCCCTCCACATTGAAGTTGTCTTGTCGGTCACAAAAGCTCTTGCTTTTAGGTTGACCGCTTTTGTGGGAATTCATCTCCTGTGGGAATATAACATCAGCTCTTTTGAGCTCAGTAGATCTTAACGACATCAATCTTCCAATGATAGAAAAACTATAGGATAAAGTCATTAACAGCTACAAAAATTCAGGGCACACTTTATCATTTTAATAGTAAGCTTTTTAGGGACGTAATATAAATTCACCCTCTACAATAAATTATACTACAACCTTGGACAAAATAAAATGATAAGTTAGTACCCCTCTCCCCCCAAAATCAATGATGAATCCGCACGCAAGTTAAAGCCCACCATTTTCATTCATCATTGAAATTGGGGGGAGGGGTGGTCTACATTTTCTATTTGAAATGTCCAATGTTGTTGATCTATTACAATATGAAGAACAACAAAGATCTGCAAAGCGTGATCTGCCTCTGCCTTTGGCATCGTCACATAGCTTACACCATCCTAAAACAGGCTCACAGCATACTTAAATTAAGCCTCATCTAAGAATAAATCACTTTACCTTGAAAGAGCTGTGCACCAAAGTTTCATCCAGATCTATCACTATGCATTTCTTGTGCATGTCTTGATGCCTTACAGCTGGAAGAAGGTACTGCAAAAAAAAATTTTGAGGTCATTTTAATATTAGAGAAGAAAAGGTTGTCAGGGACAAATCTTTTTAATCATTTGTCTCATATTAAGATGAGCACAACACACATTCGGCATCCAGAAGTACTAAGATCATGAGAGTAGCATCTTCCAAGACAAACTGGGGATGCTTTCCTTTGTCAGAACTGGCCAGCCAGACCCGTCAGTTTGCAAAGAAAATGCAACAATTTGAATGATCATTTGCATAATAATAAGAGTGTTAATCTGAAAGCGTTGAACAGTTTGTCCTTCTAAATGCCTGGTCTGGCCAGTGAGTTCCGTCAGATACACGTAGAAAGCATCCCAAGTCTAATGAACAATAACAATATTTATTATTAATAATTACCTAATTATAAAAAGAGAACAACTCTGTTATTGGTGAGGTGGTTCCTGATAGTGTATAGAGACTAGCACTCCAGACTAGCAACAGGGAGATGTTGGTTTGTCTCCTGCTAAGGACATCCACTGATTTTTTTTTTTCAAATATATACATGTACAGAATTGTTAGACTGAACTCACATTTATTCATTATTTGACATCGTGCTTTTGACAAAATATCTGCCATACAAACTATAGCTGTAACCTTTATTAACATTGATTAATTTAATTTTATTTAATACATTTGTTATATTTTAATTAAATTTTCACAAACAAAAATGTTATTAACTCTTAAAGGGAAAGTACAGCCTAGAAAAAGTTTCTTTGAATCGAAAGCTCTTTACCTGTATGATCATACCACTTATTTGTTTTTACGTATGCAAATGAGGCTATGACGTAGTAATAGTCAAGGATTTCTCCAGATGACAAGATGTACTAGATATAAACAAGGAAAACAAAGGTGAAGAGAGCGATAATTTGTAGACTTGAATCTTAATCCACAAGGTAAAATAATTGTGTTGATATTGGCTCCACCATCAGAACAGATTTACCTGGTTGTTAAACAGGTTTTTATATGTGAGTTGTATGCAGGAGTTTTACAAAGCGAGAGAGTTTGCAGTGCGCTATCCCGCCCTCATTGCTGTGAAATACACTCCTGGAAATCAAATTTAATCTGTCTACCATAACTTTCTACCAGACCCCTGTTACAACTTAAACACAAAACAAATTTACACATTTCCATCAAATGGTGAGAGTAAGTCATTTCAGTAGTTTCTATAAAGCAAACAAAATTTACCTACATTTCAAGTTAAGTTTATTTTATTGCGTGGAAAAGCACATAACAGCAAAAGTCGTCTAATCTATATTGCTTGATTCACTTTTCCCAATCCAATATAATGATATTTTGGACTGGTTGACTGAGATTTCAGGATTAAGCGAATGTCACCAAGACCAATATTCATATACCTGAAGATCCCGCTTGAAGTCCTCCTTGGTAAAATGACAGATCCAAACAGACAATATCCAGCCACATTTTATTTTCACTGGCCAACTTTTCAGTTCTTTAAATTTTCATTTTCTGGTGGAAGCTTTTTAAAATTCTGGTATGTGTTCTCAAGTCTAGACATGTGTCTAATTCATCCCCCTCCAGAGCATACTTGAGCTGATCAAAACACGCCAACAGCCCTGCTCTGTATATTGAGCTGCATCTGAAGGTTTCGTCAGCTTATTCTAAACGCTTCTCCATGTGAAAGCGAACAAATACATTTGCTGAAGCATCGAAGACGGCTGTCGCACAAGTAAGAAGGTGAAAAAGAAAAGGTACGCTAGTCAAGGTTCAAGGTTTTTGTCTCGTTTACATTTGATCTGGCTGATTTTTGCACCTAGTTTGAAGGAAAGGAAAGGAAAGGAAAGGAACTTTATTTAAGTGTTTAGTCGTTCTAGTGCTGAAGCACTAATTGGGGACACGATAAATTGAAATTAACACTTAACACAAATCAAGTCAACAAGTATTTACATGTAGTGACTTGAGTTCCCGTCACATTTATGGCCTACTACCTATTGAACTACAAGACCGTTTACAATAGTTCATCTTACAGCTGTACATTTGAATTTTTTGGACATTTTAACAGGGAACCGGACAAAACAGCAATTATTTTCGAATTCCTGGGGAATAGTTTTAGTAATTTGGAGAAACTTTTTCTAGATATACTTTCCCTTTAAAGATTTCTCTCTGTTTAACAACAGAAAATAGAGGTTAAAGTGCCAATGAAGTAAAAAACATCTTTTGCTTACTCAAAAGACCTTTCAAAATGATGAAGCTTAAAGAATGGTGTTTTCTATTTTGGAATACCTTCTTTCGTTTCAGAGATTGTTTTTGTTAAAAAAAAGATGATGATGTCAAAAGCATGAAAGCCTGCCTGCATGGCTTTGAATTTTGAATGTTGCGTCCAAATTTTTAACGCAGAATACTGATTGGCTGAAACTAAATTACTTGGTGATGTCACCATTGACAAGCTCTGCAGAGATTAAGTGGTCAAAAATGTGTATGAGAAAATCGTAGAATGTTGCAATTTTACTGTAAACTTTACATAATTAAAGGTCAAGCAACGCGATGCAAAGGCTTCTCTGCTGGAAGGAAAGGAAGTTCTATCTCTGTTATCCACAGGATTCCAGAAAAGTCTATATTTTACAACTGCTTTTTGTAGCATGCAGCCAAAATACAACGAGCTACAAGGGCGACATCATGACACACGTGGTAGTTTCCTGTCCTCTCGAAAGCATTATCACTGATCACATTTGGACAGAACTTGGGCCTTTCAGCTGCCTCACTTGCTGATTTCACGATAGAGGAACTCTACACGATTTTAGTCAAGTATTTGTATCTGTCTAGTATTAAAGTGATGTAGTAGTTATAACGCCTATATTATTTTCATTAAAATAAATAAAAAAGACAACTCTGCTTCGCTTTACCAAAATTTGGCCACAGTTATGGTTGACCAGTCTCACACAGTGGATATGCGGACAGGGAAAAGGCATGTCTCTGTCAGTCCTACATGTATTACAGCTCCCGTTGTTTCAAGTTTGTGTGCTATTTTTTTCCCTGATAAAAGAAACACATTTGCTGTGGAAATTGACTTTGATGAATTACCGTACAGAATATTCAGCTAAGCTTTAATTTGCAGGGGTCAAAGTTAGTGACCAAATGGTCGCACATGCAACTAAATTTTTGATTGTGCACCTAAAAATCATGTGTGCGTACTCCCGAGTGGTACGTCATAAAACAGAAACATCAATCAACAGATATAAAGATATACATAACAAAATCTGACCCTACATGTAAATGATAAAGTTACATTATTTTCCTTTCATCGGTGTGTGTTTATTTGTAGTCAGTTTTCTCAACAAATTCCCCCAATGGCCGTGAAGGTACATTTTTCCTATCCATCCCATACTCTTTTGTTAAAACTTTGTTTTGTTAAAACTCTGCTGACACATGCAAATGAAGACTACGAATAAAGCACATGCTTATTGTGCATGTTAAAGGCTTGCGATAGTGGAAGGTCAAGAGAGGGTCAACAATATGAGCCTTTTTCTTCAAGGTAAGAAAATTGTTTAAAAAAGTTAAAGTTATTGCGCTTATATTAATATTGTCTTGTATTCCATAATTTTCTTATAAAAAGCCAGCCTTCACATTCTACAAAAGTGAGTAAATCTGCCTCGAATGATACTGCATCACTATATCAGTCTGGGATAATGCTAAAGAGGATGAGCCAACGAGCAAGGAAAGAAAATATACAAATTTCAAAGAGCGGGGTTAAACGAATTCGAGTAGCTAGAGTGGGATTCAGAGAAAGAATTTATGTGCTGCAGATACTGTAAAGGTTTCCCCGAGCATTCATCTGCTTCATACTAAGCTTAGTCAATGGTTCCCTGCTAGAAGGGGCCTCTTTTTCTTTTGTGTTCACTGGGCTGACGAGTACGGGAAAAGAGACCTCTGCCATGGGTTGAAAGCATGTGCAGCAGCAGTTACGTAGTGACCACACCCTCACGTTATGCTTCATGTTGTGTAGGCTCACTTAACAACAGCGGAATCACTCTAAATGAATGTGCAAGACATAGTGGCCTATGGTAAGGACGTCAAATGCATGTGCAGAATTTATTTGCCATTTGTGACAGCATAAAGTCTGATCTTGGTAACCAGATGGAATCATTGAATTACTCGTCCAAAAAAAAGATCTTTTAGATCTTGTAACCGCGCTTTGAAAATTTATCTGTTTTCTTACCACTATAATCGCAATGTAGTGCACATTCCAAAGCAGTCCTTGTTGATTCGCTGATGACTATAGACACAAAATCACTTGATCAATCTGTAGCACAACAACTGACAACAACGACTGCACACGAAGTTATTGCACCATCACTGATAGCCGAGGTGAAGGGTGCTTACCATTTAGCCAAATAATCCGGATGGAATGATCGTTGCATAAAGGTAAGCGATTTTCCGAATTTAATAACCACCCGGATGAGAATGGCGCTTACCATTTACTACACAGCATTCCATCCTGCATATTTCACTCGATCTTGTGAGAAAGGACCTGGAAACGGAAGGATTCTCGCAAATGGTAAGAGTATTTCGCGAATTCCATTCCGAACGGAAAAATACACAAAATGTAGGACTACCTCTGGAGGTTGTCCACAATTTCTGAAAAGATTTTCTGGAAAATTGCCTTTCCATTTGACCTCAAACCAAAATTTCCGGACTTTTTGGCTAAATGGTAAGCACCCGAAATCTCCGATTGCACCATCAGTCCTAGCGGTTGTAAAATCTCTGATGACGTAATGGTCTTCAGGGTATGTATGGGTATGAATGATACAATAATAACACTTTTAACAACTTACAGCTTTCTTTCTAAAAAGTCACGATTACATTTAATTGTTTTTTTTTACATGAGTAAAAGGCTAGCAAAGTAGTCACACGAATCACATAAATAGAACTACATTATCCACTGCTATCTTTAGTACGGTGATTATTTCCCTACAAATGAAAATTGCAACGTCGACACATTCCATGGATGATGTAATGGATTTTTTTGCATTCAACACTTGCTTCAAATCAAGCGCTTCAACAACACAAAAAGGAAATATATTTTGTTCTAAATAAAGAACATTAACGTTTTAACAGCTTTAAATTTGGCGAATAAACATCATAAGTTGCGTGACTGGAAGTCCCACTGACTATATGGCCGGATTGGCGGGGTTAGTATCTGGATGGGTGACCTCAAAATATACGATTGCCGTGTCAGAATGATAGCACGGAAATTCTATTTTGACATTCAAAGATGCAAACTAAGCAAGGTGCAGATTTTGTTAGCCTGCTTTATAGAAAACAAATGTTGATGAAAAAGTAAATAAATATTGATACACAGTTTTTAGGAAGAGCAGAAGCAAGTTTTCAGGAAGTGTCGCTCGAGAATGAAACATTTTGCCATCAGCAACAACATTTGCGATGTGAAAACAACAAATTTCGAACCGCGAATTAAAAATTACCATCAGCAAAAAACATTTTGGGAGATTTTTGCTACGTTCAATTTTTCTATTGTACTTTTGACTGCACAAGTAAATCGCAAAATCGTAAGTATCATTGAATTCAGCGGGCGCTGTAATTAAGTTATCTTGCGTGTTTACTCGCGAAACAAAGGATAAATCTGTGTCAAAATGATGATAAGACACGTGCACTGGGTTTTTGTTTTTGTTGGTTTGTTTTTTCTTTTAAGTGTTATAAAGTTTGACAAGAAATGGCCGAATTCAACACAGAGATCACAACCGCCTAACTCTTGAAGTTGACCATTGTTTTTGCAAAGTCAAAAATTTACTCTCCTAGACTAGGTTATTTATCACCAGGTAATTCGATCGTTTTGCAAATAGCAGCTGCTTTATAATTCATCAGCATCACAAATTCTCACCAATTTTGGCGCTGATTTTGTTGAAACTCAAACACGCTTCCAACAGACATGTTTATTTTAGTGAGTTATGTACGTGCTGCAGGCCTATTGTCACCACAGACTTACACTCTGCACTTACAGTGCACTACCACAAAAAGTGAGATTTTCTAGAGTCAGAAACTGTCCTTTTGACATATTTCTAGCAAAAGGTGACCGGTATTCCACTCTGTATTATCAATTATTGTGGATGAAATCTTCTGCCCTGTTACTTCATGGGTGAAATTTTTCATCAGGGCCATCATTTTATGACAGTTATTAATGCACATAAAAAGATTAAAAATTCTTCACAATTTTGCTATCAATTCCACAAAACTGCATAGATCTCAATCAGGGAAAAGTTTCTCAAGACGTTTCTTTTCCTAGCTATAACATTAATATGCATTGCACTGATCTTTTCTTTTTCAATCTATTTTGTTTAAATTTCCATCACAAAATCTTAATCAGATTAAGCAGTTCTAAATACTTTTTTAAAAATCAACCTAATAATGTCTGGAAAATCTCTCACTCCACATCTTTCTTCCATTTAGATCTTTCACTTTTAGTCTTTTACACCACGTTGATAAAATAATTATGATTGCTTCTATATGTATTTCTTTTGACATGTTTTGGTTGTTAGCAAGAAAAAAATTAATAAATTATTTTTAAAAAGGTCAAATTTGTTTAGTTTATTTGAAATTTAGAGGAGAACCTTTGAGATCAAGAGACCTGCACTATGAAAGTGACAAAGACTGTATATATGGTCAGAATACAATATTCTGCTGTTATAACTATTCGATTACTCAAATTGACATCAATTATTAAAGGTACGTATAAACAAGAAGGAATACTACATCAAAGTATATTATTCATCCATTGAGACAAATCCAACAACAGCGATGAAACCAACCCAGTTCTTCACCATGACAGGAAGTCGAGCAATATATCCGCGTTGAAAAAAGAAAGATAATGTTAAAATTGTCACGAATCGAAGAAAAGGTAATGATGTCTTATTACCGGTATGCTTCCTCTCTGGATTAAATCGATTCTCATAGTTTTGTGTTAATTAAGATTTGCCCTTTTACAACAACTTCACTTGACTTCCCTTCATCATCTGATACAAAACTGATACCAAAGTCGAATATAATTGTGCTAAATAGAGTAATAAACAGTTCCAGTTATCAACCGAATAGGAACTTTATTTGAGAAGTAAATATCAAACACGATATATACGTAATACGCCGGTAAACATTTAATACTTTCAATTAAACTGAAGCTGTTTTCTACGGAAACTGCTTCGATAGACTCTTATTTGCAATACTAAATGCAAGCAAAAGATTGTTAATGTGCATGTTGGGAAAGAATATAATTTAATCTACTTGTTGTAAAGATTTAAGGAAGCCAGCTTTTTGACACGCGCGCGCGTGGTACTTATTCTCGTTATTGAAACAGACCTAGGAAGATCACATAATCACGAAAACGATGGAAACCGAGAATAAATGTAAAACTAACAACAATGGAAGACCCAAATACCCTGAACAATTGTTTATTTCCATGAATAACGTGATAAAAGGGCCGAGACACGCCAAAAATGTACTCTTTTGCGAACGAAAGTACATCGAGTTTTCTGCATCTCACAGCAATTCAGTGATTTCATCGGTTTCATCCATCACAAGGCACTTAAAAGTTTAAATCGAACGGTCTTTTAAGTATCGCCAGATTGTGAAGTTTTAAATGAAGGATTCCATGCAATATTTTGGGGCGAGGAGAAAATACCCACCTTAGAATCTTTGTCTTCTACGATCGTGTTATCATTGTGATTGTGGTTGTGGTTATAATTGGTATGAGTTACTGCACACGGACTTCCAGCTGCCGTCGATTGAGCGCCAAAACAACAGAAAAACGATGATAAAATGTTTCTACTCCTTGGCTTTTTGGAGATTGAAGCAGGAACTGAAATTAGATGGCAAAGAGTTAGTGGCCATGGGTGAAAAATAAGCAGGACTTGAACAAAATATCCAAACGTCATAAGCTAGTTTGCATCAACTCAGCGGATACATAGCTCCATCAAAATCAAAATGCTTGCATTAATTTCATGCGGAACCGCAGAAAGAGATTCTCAAACAAAAACATGGAAAGAGAGTTTAAAATACTAAGATTAACAGTATCTTCTTGGCCAGCCGAATCCAGCCTTTATCAAAACAAAGACTTTCGATGGGGCTCCCGCGGGGTTGTAGAGCCTCGAGCGAGCAAATGAGCAATACAACATGGAGCCTCAGCTATCGAATACTCACGTTTAACTTGATTGTATGGGCCCACTTCCATCGATTCATCCTCCTTGTTTACCTGCGTTATAATGGACGTGCTGTCCATTTACGCTTATCAAACAGAGCCCGAACTTTCTAACTTTAATTTACAATGAGTGGTCATTTGTTTTTCACCTCGACATCCACAACTCTGCTTCAAAAGCACAGCACAGTTACAAAATTATGGGCTGTCAGAACGTTCCTGGGAATTTTGATTGACAGAGAATGCACTGAGTTCGCACACTTATGATTGGCCAATACGAATGGAATATTTTGCATAACTTGATAAACTTCAGAAGGACAAGGGCATGAACTTTATAATATTCCGAAAAGCAGGCAGTTTCACCTTATTCATTCTTATAAAGCTTTCATTTGATTTTCAGAGTGGGAAGTCAGAAGACCCGGGTCAGAAGACCGGATGTTGAATCCTGGAGAGATTCCGTTGAACAATCCCGTTGAACAATCCCCGAAAAAAACTCACAAGGAAAGTATGAGAAAAAATCTCTGTTACAAGAAAGCAGTGGGCAATATTCAATCAGTCAAAGTGAAAGTAAGCATCGATAATGAAAAAAAAAAATTATTTCGGAGGGTTGAGTTGGTTTGAAACATTTTGAAACGCATGGCAAGAGAAATTTTAAACGCAGAACGTCCCGTTGTCTTCAGACGTTTCCGATTTTATATCATGGAACTTTGCTCTCA
>OX421458.1:13470608-13543108 GCA_949126865.1 Montipora capitata | reverse complement strand
AGTCCCTCAATTTTTTGGGTAGGCTAGGTATGGGAGAGCCAAAACATTTGCGCATGCGGTGACGGAATGTTTGAACAAGAGACAAAAATGCAATACCTCCAGACGTGGCGCTGGAGCGTCGTACCAAACGAGTCATCCCGGGATTTCGGCCCGTGCGATCGCTTTTGGACGCAGTTGACCCTTCGCTGCTTTCTGCTACCGACCTCGCCTCCCGGTACGGCATGGAGGGAGAGATATGTCGGCCCCTAAACCATATGTGACAAATCCCACGCCTACTCACAGCTCCAGACCGCCCTTGTCATTACAATTTAAGGTAAGATTTCGATGGCTTAAATATACAAGGGAAAAGTCATTTTATCTCTCATATGGTAAGCACTGGAGTCACACAATACAAAGTGTACGCACGCGCCCTGCTAAAGGTAACACACACACAAGTGTAAACTTTCTTTCATCTCGAATTTCAGAGCAATTTCAAGAGCTAATATCTTCCAGACATTACATTTACAGCTAAAATACATAGCCCATACGGATAAGTAACTAAATATGAAATATTTAAAGAAACAGTAATTTTTTAAAAAGCAGCTATACTATACAAAATGCGGCCTGGATTCTCAGTTTAAAACCTGTTAACTCAGTCGGTACGGGTAAAATCAGGTAGCGCATTCCATAACTTAGCTGATACTGAAGTAAGAAAGAGAATAAAGACCATAACTGGTTGTTCTAGGTTTATTGAGGGACAGAATGTAATTTCCGCAAACATCGATCATGAGAAGAAGACCGGAGAGAAAACTCGCTTGTTTTTCATATGTAGTAGCAGGAAAATCCTTCAAAAACAGAGTTTTATACTATTAATAGGAAGACATTTTGAATGCGCTTATTGCATAGAGATCATATAGAGTTCGCCTTTCGTAATCTGCAAATGTAAATCTTAGTATTCTCTTATTTACATCATACCGTTCTTTTGACAGGAACAGCTGACGAAAGGCCAGTTTTTGCTACAAGAATAACAGCGAAAAAAGCACTACCTTGTCGCAAATTTTCTATGATAAGAACTTGTTCAGAAATCAAAAGTCTACGTTAAGAGCACACACCAGGGCTATTCCTTACTATCTGGCTGGAAATCTTCTTCTCACTACTTTTTCCCCCGGCGCGCCGCGCTTCAGCCATATTGATGAGGGCCACTCTCGTGCTTCTCAAGTTGCCTCGTTCATGCCCAAAAAGAATTCTGGGTAATTCTGCCATTCCATGACAAGGCAAGATCCCCGATTCTCATTTCATAGATTTTTTATAAGTGTCGGGTCACCCAGTCCTACCGGCAAAATACCGCATCGATTGAAGTTTTTAGCTTTCAAAACTTGTCCAGATTGTATCGGTAGGTGCTGGAATTCGTCCACAGAAAGGCCAGAGAGACAACTTCACTCGTGAACCGCCATGTTTACAACAAAGCATTTTAGGCGTCCCAGTCTGCATGAAACCATCTCTCACCTCTGTTTGGAGAAGACCAGACACGCACGCTTCTTACGTTACCTTTAAGCCTGTAGAATCAACTGAAATGTTAATTCCTTGTAAAAAACAACAGCCCCTCAATTTTTTGGGTAGGCTAGGTATGGGAGAGCCAAAACATTTGCGCATGCGGTGACGGAATGTTTGAACAAGAGACAAAAATGCAATACCTCCAGACGTGGCGCTGGAGCGTCGTACCAAACGAGTCATCCCGGGATTTCGGCCCGTGCGATCGCTTTTGGACGCAGTTGACCCTTCGCTGCTTTCTGCTACCGACCTCGCCTCCCGGTACGGCATGGAGGGAGAGATATGTCGGCCCCTAAACCATATGTGACAAATCCCACGCCTACTCACAGCTCCAGACCGCCCTTGTCATTACAATTTAAGGTAAGATTTCGATGGCTTAAATATACAAGGGAAAAGTCATTTTATCTCTCATATGGTAAGCACTGGAGTCACACAATACAAAGTGTACGCACGCGCCCTGCTAAAGGTAACACACACACAAGTGTAAACTTTCTTTCATCTCGAATTTCAGAGCAATTTCAAGAGCTAATATCTTCCAGACATTACATTTACAGCTAAAATACATAGCCCATACGGATAAGTAACTAAATATGAAATATTTAAAGAAACAGTAATTTTTTAAAAAGCAGCTATACTATACAAAATGCGGCCTGGATTCTCAGTTTAAAACCTGTTAACTCAGTCGGTACGGGTAAAATCAGGTAGCGCATTCCATAACTTAGCTGATACTGAAGTAAGAAAGAGAATAAAGACCATAACTGGTTGTTCTAGGTTTATTGAGGGACAGAATGTAATTTCCGCAAACATCGATCATGAGAAGAAGACCGGAGAGAAAACTCGCTTGTTTTTCATATGTAGTAGCAGGAAAATCCTTCAAAAACAGAGTTTTATACTATTAATAGGAAGACATTTTGAATGCGCTTATTGCATAGAGATCATATAGAGTTCGCCTTTCGTAATCTGCAAATGTAAATCTTAGTATTCTCTTATTTACATCATACCGTTCTTTTGACAGGAACAGCTGACGAAAGGCCAGTTTTTGCTACAAGAATAACAGCGAAAAAAGCACTACCTTGTCGCAAATTTTCTATGATAAGAACTTGTTCAGAAATCAAAAGTCTACGTTAACAGCACACACCAGGGCTATTCCTTACTATCTGGCTGGAAATCTTCTTCTCACTACTTTTTCCCCCGGCGCGCCGCGCTTCAGCCATATTGATGAGGGCCACTCTCGTGTTTCTCAAGTTGCCTCGTTCATGCCCAAAAAGAATTCTGGGTAATTCTGCCATTCCATGACAAGGCAAGATCCCCGATTCTCATTTCATAGATTTTTTATAAGTGTCGGGTCACCCAGTCCTACCGGCAAAATACCGCATCGATTGAAGTTTTTAGCTTTCAAAACTTGTCCAGATTGTATCGGTAGGTGCTGGAATTCGTCCACAGAAAGGCCAGAGAGACAACTTCACTCGTGAACCGCCATGTTTACAACAAAGCATTTTAGGCGTCCCAGTCTGCATGAAACCATCTCTCACCTCTGTTTGGAGAAGACCAGACACGCACGCTTCTTACGTTACCTTTAAGCCTGTAGAATCAACTGAAATGTCAATTCCTTGTAAAAAAAAACAGCCCCTCAATTTTTTGGGTAGGCTATGTATGGGAGAGCCAAAACATTTGCGCATGCGGTGACGGAATGTTTGAACAAGAGACAAAAATGCAGTACCTCCAGACTGGCGCTGGAGCGTCGTACCAAACGAGTCATCCCGGGATTTCGGCCCGTGCGATCGCTTTTGGACGCAGTTGACCCTTCGCTGCTTTCTGCTACCGACCTCGCCTCCCGGTACGGCATTGAGGGAGAGATATGTCGGCCCCTAAACCATATGTGACAAATCCCACGCCTACTCACAGCTCCAGACCGCCCTTGTCATTACAATTTAAGGTAAGATTTCGATGGCTTAAATATACAAGGGAAAAATCATTTTATCTCTCATATGGTAAGCACTGGAGTCACACAATACAAAGTGTACGCACGCGCCCTGCTAAAGGTAACACACACACAAGTGTAAACTTTCTTTCATCTCGAATTTCAGAGCAATTTCAAGAGCTAATATCTTCCAGACATTACATTTACAGCTAAAATACATAGCCCATACGGATAAGTAACTAAATATGAAATATTTAAAGAAACAGTAATTTTTTAAAAAGCAGCTATACTATACAAAATGCGGCCTGGATTCTCAGTTTAAAACCTGTTAACTCAGTCGGTACGGGTAAAATCAGGTAGCGCATTCCATAACTTAGCTGATACTGAAGTAAGAAAGAGAATAAAGACCATAACTGGTTGTTCTAGGTTTATTGAGGGACAGAATGTAATTTCCGCAAACATCGATCATGAGAAGAAGACCGGAGAGAAAACTCGCTTGTTTTTCATATGTAGTAGCAGGAAAATCCTTCAAAAACAGAGTTTTATACTATTAATAGGAAGACATTTTGAATGCGCTTATTGCATAGAGATCATATAGAGTTCGCCTTTCGTAATCTGCAAATGTAAATCTTAGTATTCTCTTATTTACATCATACCGTTCTTTTGACAGGAACAGCTGACGAAAGGCCAGTTTTTGCTACAAGAATAACAGCGAAAAAAGCACTACCTTGTCGCAAATTTTCTATGATAAGAACTTGTTCAGAAATCAAAAGTCTACGTTAACAGCACACACCAGGGCTATTCCTTACTATCTGGCTGGAAATCTTCTTCTCACTACTTTTTCCCCCGGCGCGCCGCGCTTCAGCCATATTGATGAGGGCCACTCTCGTGTTTCTCAAGTTGCCTCGTTCATGCCCAAAAAGAATTCTGGGTAATTCTGCCATTCCATGACAAGGCAAGATCCCCGATTCTCATTTCATAGATTTTTTATAAGTGTCGGGTCACCCAGTCCTACCGGCAAAATACCGCATCGATTGAAGTTTTTAGCTTTCAAAACTTGTCCAGATTGTATCGGTAGGTGCTGGAATTCGTCCACAGAAAGGCCAGAGAGACAACTTCACTCGTGAACCGCCATGTTTACAACAAAGCATTTTAGGCGTCCCAGTCTGCATGAAACCATCTCTCACCTCTGTTTGGAGAAGACCAGACACGCACGCTTCTTACGTTACCTTTAAGCCTGTAGAATCAACTGAAATGTCAATTCCTTGTAAAAAAAAACAGCCCCTCAATTTTTTGGGTAGGCTATGTATGGGAGAGCCAAAACATTTGCGCATGCGGTGACGGAATGTTTGAACAAGAGACAAAAATGCAGTACCTCCAGACTGGCGCTGGAGCGTCGTACCAAACGAGTCATCCCGGGATTTCGGCCCGTGCGATCGCTTTTGGACGCAGTTGACCCTTCGCTGCTTTCTGCTACCGACCTCGCCTCCCGGTACGGCATTGAGGGAGAGATATGTCGGCCCCTAAACCATATGTGACAAATCCCACGCCTACTCACAGCTCCAGACCGCCCTTGTCATTACAATTTAAGGTAAGATTTCGATGGCTTAAATATACAAGGGAAAAATCATTTTATCTCTCATATGGTAAGCACTGGAGTCACACAATACAAAGTGTACGCACGCGCCCTGCTAAAGGTAACACACACACAAGTGTAAACTTTCTTTCATCTCGAATTTCAGAGCAATTTCAAGAGCTAATATCTTCCAGACATTACATTTACAGCTAAAATACATAGCCCATACGGATAAGTAACTAAATATGAAATATTTAAAGAAACAGTAATTTTTTAAAAAGCAGCTATACTATACAAAATGCGGCCTGGATTCTCAGTTTAAAACCTGTTAACTCAGTCGGTACGGGTAAAATCAGGTAGCGCATTCCATAACTTAGCTGATACTGAAGTAAGAAAGAGAATAAAGACCATAACTGGTTGTTCTAGGTTTATTGAGGGACAGAATGTAATTTCCGCAAACATCGATCATGAGAAGAAGACCGGAGAGAAAACTCGCTTGTTTTTCATATGTAGTAGCAGGAAAATCCTTCAAAAACAGAGTTTTATACTATTAATAGGAAGACATTTTGAATGCGCTTATTGCATAGAGATCATATAGAGTTCGCCTTTCGTAATCTGCAAATGTAAATCTTAGTATTCTCTTATTTACATCATACCGTTCTTTTGACAGGAACAGCTGACGAAAGGCCAGTTTTTGCTACAAGAATAACAGCGAAAAAAGCACTACCTTGTCGCAAATTTTCTATGATAAGAACTTGTTCAGAAATCAAAAGTCTACGTTAACAGCACACACCAGGGCTATTCCTTACTATCTGGCTGGAAATCTTCTTCTCACTACTTTTTCCCCCGGCGCGCCGCGCTTCAGCCATATTGATGAGGGCCACTCTCGTGTTTCTCAAGTTGCCTCGTTCATGCCCAAAAAGAATTCTGGGTAATTCTGCCATTCCATGACAAGGCAAGATCCCCGATTCTCATTTCATAGATTTTTTATAAGTGTCGGGTCACCCAGTCCTACCGGCAAAATACCGCATCGATTGAAGTTTTTAGCTTTCAAAACTTGTCCAGATTGTATCGGTAGGTGCTGGAATTCGTCCACAGAAAGGCCAGAGAGACAACTTCACTCGTGAACCGCCATGTTTACAACAAAGCATTTTAGGCGTCCCAGTCTGCATGAAACCATCTCTCACCTCTGTTTGGAGAAGACCAGACACGCACGCTTCTTACGTTACCTTTAAGCCTGTAGAATCAACTGAAATGTCAATTCCTTGTAAAAAAAAACAGCCCCTCAATTTTTTGGGTAGGCTATGTATGGGAGAGCCAAAACATTTGCGCATGCGGTGACGGAATGTTTGAACAAGAGACAAAAATGCAGTACCTCCAGACTGGCGCTGGAGCGTCGTACCAAACGAGTCATCCCGGGATTTCGGCCCGTGCGATCGCTTTTGGACGCAGTTGACCCTTCGCTGCTTTCTGCTACCGACCTCGCCTCCCGGTACGGCATTGAGGGAGAGATATGTCGGCCCCTAAACCATATGTGACAAATCCCACGCCTACTCACAGCTCCAGACCGCCCTTGTCATTACAATTTAAGGTAAGATTTCGATGGCTTAAATATACAAGGGAAAAGTCATTTTATCTCTCATATGGTAAGCACTGGAGTCACACAATACAAAGTGTACGCACGCGCCCTGCTAAAGGTAACACACACACAAGTGTAAACTTTCTTTCATCTCGAATTTCAGAGCAATTTCAAGAGCTAATATCTTCCAGACATTACATTTACAGCTAAAATACATAGCCCATACGGATAAGTAACTAAATATGAAATATTTAAAGAAACAGTAATTTTTTAAAAAGCAGCTATACTATACAAAATGCGGCCTGGATTCTCAGTTTAAAACCTGTTAACTCAGTCGGTACGGGTAAAATCAGGTAGCGCATTCCATAACTTAGCTGATACTGAAGTAAGAAAGAGAATAAAGACCATAACTGGTTGTTCTAGGTTTATTGAGGGACAGAATGTAATTTCCGCAAACATCGATCATGAGAAGAAGACCGGAGAGAAAACTCGCTTGTTTTTCATATGTAGTAGCAGGAAAATCCTTCAAAAACAGAGTTTTATACTATTAATAGGAAGACATTTTGAATGCGCTTATTGCATAGAGATCATATAGAGTTCGCCTTTCGTAATCTGCAAATGTAAATCTTAGTATTCTCTTATTTACATCATACCGTTCTTTTGACAGGAACAGCTGACGAAAGGCCAGTTTTTGCTACAAGAATAACAGCGAAAAAAGCACTACCTTGTCGCAAATTTTCTATGATAAGAACTTGTTCAGAAATCAAAAGTCTACGTTAACAGCACACACCAGGGCTATTCCTTACTATCTGGCTGGAAATCTTCTTCTCACTACTTTTTCCCCCGGCGCGCCGCGCTTCAGCCATATTGATGAGGGCCACTCTCGTGTTTCTCAAGTTGCCTCGTTCATGCCCAAAAAGAATTCTGGGTAATTCTGCCATTCCATGACAAGGCAAGATCCCCGATTCTCATTTCATAGATTTTTTATAAGTGTCGGGTCACCCAGTCCTACCGGCAAAATACCGCATCGATTGAAGTTTTTAGCTTTCAAAACTTGTCCAGATTGTATCGGTAGGTGCTGGAATTTGTCCGCAGAAAGGCCAGAGAGACAACTTCACTCGTGAACCGCCATGTTTACAACAAAGCATTTTAGGCGTCCCAGTCTGCATGAAACCATCTTTCACCTCTGTTTGGAGAAGACCAGACACGCACGCTTCTTACGTTACCTTTAAGCCTGTAGAATCAACTGAAATGTCAATTCCTTGTAAAAAAAAACAGCCCCTCAATTTTTTGGGTAGGCTATGTATGGGAGAGCCAAAACATTTGCGCATGCGGTGACGGAATGTTTGAACAAGAGACAAAAATGCAGTACCTCCAGACTGGCGCTGGAGCGTCGTACCAAACGAGTCATCCCGGGATTTCGGCCCGTGCGATCGCTTTTGGACGCAGTTGACCCTTCGCTGCTTTCTGCTACCGACCTCGCCTCCCGGTACGGCATTGAGGGAGAGATATGTCGGCCCCTAAACCATATGTGACAAATCCCACGCCTACTCACAGCTCCAGACCGCCCTTGTCATTACAATTTAAGGTAAGATTTCGATGGCTTAAATATACAAGGGAAAAATCATTTTATCTCTCATATGGTAAGCACTGGAGTCACACAATACAAAGTGTACGCACGCGCCCTGCTAAAGGTAACACACACACAAGTGTAAACTTTCTTTCATCTCGAATTTCAGAGCAATTTCAAGAGCTAATATCTTCCAGACATTACATTTACAGCTAAAATACATAGCCCATACGGATAAGTAACTAAATATGAAATATTTAAAGAAACAGTAATTTTTTAAAAAGCAGCTATACTATACAAAATGCGGCCTGGATTCTCAGTTTAAAACCTGTTAACTCAGTCGGTACGGGTAAAATCAGGTAGCGCATTCCATAACTTAGCTGATACTGAAGTAAGAAAGAGAATAAAGACCATAACTGGTTGTTCTAGGTTTATTGAGGGACAGAATGTAATTTCCGCAAACATCGATCATGAGAAGAAGACCGGAGAGAAAACTCGCTTGTTTTTCATATGTAGTAGCAGGAAAATCCTTCAAAAACAGAGTTTTATACTATTAATAGGAAGACATTTTGAATGCGCTTATTGCATAGAGATCATATAGAGTTCGCCTTTCGTAATCTGCAAATGTAAATCTTAGTATTCTCTTATTTACATCATACCGTTCTTTTGACAGGAACAGCTGACGAAAGGCCAGTTTTTGCTACAAGAATAACAGCGAAAAAAGCACTACCTTGTCGCAAATTTTCTATGATAAGAACTTGTTCAGAAATCAAAAGTCTACGTTAACAGCACACACCAGGGCTATTCCTTACTATCTGGCTGGAAATCTTCTTCTCACTACTTTTTCCCCCGGCGCGCCGCGCTTCAGCCATATTGATGAGGGCCACTCTCGTGTTTCTCAAGTTGCCTCGTTCATGCCCAAAAAGAATTCTGGGTAATTCTGCCATTCCATGACAAGGCAAGATCCCCGATTCTCATTTCATAGATTTTTTATAAGTGTCGGGTCACCCAGTCCTACCGGCAAAATACCGCATCGATTGAAGTTTTTAGCTTTCAAAACTTGTCCAGATTGTATCGGTAGGTGCTGGAATTCGTCCACAGAAAGGCCAGAGAGACAACTTCACTCGTGAACCGCCATGTTTACAACAAAGCATTTTAGGCGTCCCAGTCTGCATGAAACCATCTCTCACCTCTGTTTGGAGAAGACCAGACACGCACGCTTCTTACGTTACCTTTAAGCCTGTAGAATCAACTGAAATGTCAATTCCTTGTAAAAAAAAACAGCCCCTCAATTTTTTGGGTAGGCTATGTATGGGAGAGCCAAAACATTTGCGCATGCGGTGACGGAATGTTTGAACAAGAGACAAAAATGCAGTACCTCCAGAGGTGGCGCTGGAGCGTCGTACCAAACGAGTCATCCCGGGATTTCGGCCCGTGCGATCGCTTTTGGACGCAGTTGACCCTTCGCTGCTTTCTGCTACCGACCTCGCCTCCCGGTACGGCATTGAGGGAGAGATATGTCGGCCCCTAAACCATATGTGACAAATCCCACGCCTACTCACAGCTCCAGACCGCCCTTGTCATTACAATTTAAGGTAAGATTTCGATGGCTTAAATATACAAGGGAAAAGTCATTTTATCTCTCATATGGTAAGCACTGGAGTCACACAATACAAAGTGTACGCACGCGCCCTGCTAAAGGTAACACACACACAAGTGTAAACTTTCTTTCATCTCGAATTTCAGAGCAATTTCAAGAGCTAATATCTTCCAGACATTACATTTACAGCTAAAATACATAGCCCATACGGATAAGTAACTAAATATGAAATATTTAAAGAAACAGTAATTTTTTAAAAAGCAGCTATACTATACAAAATGCGGCCTGGATTCTCAGTTTAAAACCTGTTAACTCAGTCGGTACGGGTAAAATCAGGTAGCGCATTCCATAACTTAGCTGATACTGAAGTAAGAAAGAGAATAAAGACCATAACTGGTTGTTCTAGGTTTATTGAGGGACAGAATGTAATTTCCGCAAACATCGATCATGAGAAGAAGACCGGAGAGAAAACTCGCTTGTTTTTCATATGTAGTAGCAGGAAAATCCTTCAAAAACAGAGTTTTATACTATTAATAGGAAGACATTTTGAATGCGCTTATTGCATAGAGATCATATAGAGTTCGCCTTTCGTAATCTGCAAATGTAAATCTTAGTATTCTCTTATTTACATCATACCGTTCTTTTGACAGGAACAGCTGACGAAAGGCCAGTTTTTGCTACAAGAATAACAGCGAAAAAAGCACTACCTTGTCGCAAATTTTCTATGATAAGAACTTGTTCAGAAATCAAAAGTCTACGTTAACAGCACACACCAGGGCTATTCCTTACTATCTGGCTGGAAATCTTCTTCTCACTACTTTTTCCCCCGGCGCGCCGCGCTTCAGCCATATTGATGAGGGCCACTCTCGTGCTTCTCAAGTTGCCTCGTTCATGCCCAAAAAGAATTCTGGGTAATTCTGCCATTCCATGACAAGGCAAGATCCCCGATTCTCATTTCATAGATTTTTTATAAGTGTCGGGTCACCCAGTCCTACCGGCAAAATACCGCATCGATTGAAGTTTTTAGCTTTCAAAACTTGTCCAGATTGTATCGGTAGGTGCTGGAATTCGTCCACAGAAAGGCCAGAGAGACAACTTCACTCGTGAACCGCCATGTTTACAACAAAGCATTTTAGGCGTCCCAGTCTGCATGAAACCATCTCTCACCTCTGTTTGGAGAAGACCAGACACGCACGCTTCTTACGTTACCTTTAAGCCTGTAGAATCAACTGAAATGTCAATTCCTTTAAAAAAAACAGCCCCTCAATTTTTTGGGTAGGCTATGTATGGGAGAGCCAAAACATTTGCGCATGCGGTGACGGAATGTTTGAACAAGAGACAAAAATGCAGTACCTCCAGACGTGGCGCTGGAGCGTCGTACCAAACGAGTCATCCCGGGATTTCGGCCCGTGCGATCGCTTTTGGACGCAGTTGACCCTTCGCTGCTTTCTGCTACCGACCTCGCCTCCCGGTACGGCATTGAGGGAGAGATATGTCGGCCCCTAAACCATATGTGACAAATCCCACGCCTACTCACAGCTCCAGACCGCCCTTGTCATTACAATTTAAGGTAAGATTTCGATGGCTTAAATATACAAGGGAAAAGTCATTTTATCTCTCATATGGTAAGCACTGGAGTCACACAATACAAAGTGTACGCACGCGCCCTGCTAAAGGTAACACACACACAAGTGTAAACTTTCTTTCATCTCGAATTTCAGAGCAATTTCAAGAGCTAATATCTTCCAGACATTACATTTACAGCTAAAATACATAGCCCATACGGATAAGTAACTAAATATGAAATATTTAAAGAAACAGTAATTTTTTAAAAAGCAGCTATACTATACAAAATGCGGCCTGGATTCTCAGTTTAAAACCTGTTAACTCAGTCGGTACGGGTAAAATCAGGTAGCGCATTCCATAACTTAGCTGATACTGAAGTAAGAAAGAGAGTAAAGACCATAACTGGTTGTTCTAGGTTTATTGAGGGACAGAATGTAATTTCCGCAAACATCGATCATGAGAAGAAGACCGGAGAGAAAACTCGCTTGTTTTTCATATGTAGTAGCAGGAAAATCCTTCAAAAACAGAGTTTTATACTATTAATAGGAAGACATTTTGAATGCGCTTATTGCATAGAGATCATATAGAGTTCGCCTTTCGTAATCTGCAAATGTAAATCTTAGTATTCTCTTATTTACATCATACCGTTCTTTTGACAGGAACAGCTGACGAAAGGCCAGTTTTTGCTACAAGAATAACAGCGAAAAAAGCACTACCTTGTCGCAAATTTTCTATGATAAGAACTTGTTCAGAAATCAAAAGACTACGTTAACAGCACACACCAGGGCTATTCCTTACTATCTGGCTGGAAATCTTCTTCTCACTACTTTTTCCCCCGGCGCGCCGCGCTTCAGCCATATTGATGAGGGCCACTCTCGTGCTTCTCAAGTTGCCTCGTTCATGCCCAAAAAGAATTCTGGGTAATTCTGCCATTCCATGACAAGGCAAGATCCCCGATTCTCATTTCATAGATTTTTTATAAGTGTCGGGTCACCCAGTCCTACCGGCAAAATACCGCATCGATTGAAGTTTTTAGCTTTCAAAACTTGTCCAGATTGTATCGGTAGGTGCTGGAATTCGTCCACAGAAAGGCCAGAGAGACAACTTCACTCGTGAACCGCCATGTTTACGACAAAGCATTTTAGGCGTCCCAGTCTGCATGAAACCATCTCTCACCTCTGTTTGGAGAAGACCAGACACGCACGCTTCTTACGTTACCTTTAAGCCTGTAGAATCAACTGAAATGTCAATTCCTTGTAAAAAAAAACAGCCCCTCAATTTTTTGGGTAGGCTATGTATGGGAGAGCCAAAACATTTGCGCATGCGGTGACGGAATGTTTGAACAAGAGACAAAAATGCAGTACCTCCAGAGGTGGCGCTGGAGCGTCGTACCAAACGAGTCATCCCGGGATTTCGGCCCGTGCGATCGCTTTTGGACGCAGTTGACCCTTCGCTGCTTTCTGCTACCGACCTCGCCTCCCGGTACGGCATTGAGGGAGAGATATGTCGGCCCCTAAACCATATGTGACAAATCCCACGCCTACTCACAGCTCCAGACCGCCCTTGTCATTACAATTTAAGGTAAGATTTCGATGGCTTAAATATACAAGGGAAAAGTCATTTTATCTCTCATATGGTAAGCACTGGAGTCACACAATACAAAGTGTACGCACGCGCCCTGCTAAAGGTAACACACACACAAGTGTAAACTTTCTTTCATCTCGAATTTCAGAGCAATTTCAAGAGCTAATATCTTCCAGACATTACATTTACAGCTAAAATACATAGCCCATACGGATAAGTAACTAAATATGAAATATTTAAAGAAACAGTAATTTTTTAAAAAGCAGCTATACTATACAAAATGCGGCCTGGATTCTCAGTTTAAAACCTGTTAACTCAGTCGGTACGGGTAAAATCAGGTAGCGCATTCCATAACTTAGCTGATACTGAAGTAAGAAAGAGAGTAAAGACCATAACTGGTTGTTCTAGGTTTATTGAGGGACAGAATGTAATTTCCGCAAACATCGATCATGAGAAGAAGACCGGAGAGAAAACTCGCTTGTTTTTCATATGTAGTAGCAGGAAAATCCTTCAAAAACAGAGTTTTATACTATTAATAGGAAGACATTTTGAATGCGCTTATTGCATAGAGATCATATAGAGTTCGCCTTTCGTAATCTGCAAATGTAAATCTTAGTATTCTCTTATTTACATCATACCGTTCTTTTGACAGGAACAGCTGACGAAAGGCCAGTTTTTGCTACAAGAATAACAGCGAAAAAAGCACTACCTTGTCGCAAATTTTCTATGATAAGAACTTGTTCAGAAATCAAAAGTCTACGTTAACAGCACACACCAGGGCTATTCCTTACTATCTGGCTGGAAATCTTCTTCTCACTACTTTTTCCCCCGGCGCGCCGCGCTTCAGCCATATTGATGAGGGCCACTCTCGTGCTTCTCAAGTTGCCTCGTTCATGCCCAAAAAGAATTCTGGGTAATTCTGCCATTCCATGACAAGGCAAGATCCCCGATTCTCATTTCATAGATTTTTTATAAGTGTCGGGTCACCCAGTCCTACCGGCAAAATACCGCATCGATTGAAGTTTTTAGCTTTCAAAACTTGTCCAGATTGTATCGGTAGGTGCTGGAATTCGTCCACAGAAAGGCCAGAGAGACAACTTCACTCGTGAACCGCCATGTTTACAACAAAGCATTTTAGGCGTCCCAGTCTGCATGAAACCATCTCTCACCTCTGTTTGGAGAAGACCAGACACGCACGCTTCTTACGTTACCTTTAAGCCTGTAGAATCAACTGAAATGTCAATTCCTTGTAAAAAAAAACAGCCCCTCAATTTTTTGGGTAGGCTATGTATGGGAGAGCCAAAACATTTGCGCATGCGGTGACGGAATGTTTGAACAAGAGACAAAAATGCAGTACCTCCAGAGGTGGCGCTGGAGCGTCGTACCAAACGAGTCATCCCGGGATTTCGGCCCGTGCGATCGCTTTTGGACGCAGTTGACCCTTCGCTGCTTTCTGCTACCGACCTCGCCTCCCGGTACGGCATTGAGGGAGAGATATGTCGGCCCCTAAACCATATGTGACAAATCCCACGCCTACTCACAGCTCCAGACCGCCCTTGTCATTACAATTTAAGGTAAGATTTCGATGGCTTAAATATACAAGGGAAAAGTCATTTTATCTCTCATATGGTAAGCACTGGAGTCACACAATACAAAGTGTACGCACGCGCCCTGCTAAAGGTAACACACACACAAGTGTAAACTTTCTTTCATCTCGAATTTCAGAGCAATTTCAAGAGCTAATATCTTCCAGACATTACATTTACAGCTAAAATACATAGCCCATACGGATAAGTAACTAAATATGAAATATTTAAAGAAACAGTAATTTTTTAAAAAGCAGCTATACTATACAAAATGCGGCCTGGATTCTCAGTTTAAAACCTGTTAACTCAGTCGGTACGGGTAAAATCAGGTAGCGCATTCCATAACTTAGCTGATACTGAAGTAAGAAAGAGAGTAAAGACCATAACTGGTTGTTCTAGGTTTATTGAGGGACAGAATGTAATTTCCGCAAACATCGATCATGAGAAGAAGACCGGAGAGAAAACTCGCTTGTTTTTCATATGTAGTAGCAGGAAAATCCTTCAAAAACAGAGTTTTATACTATTAATAGGAAGACATTTTGAATGCGCTTATTGCATAGAGATCATATAGAGTTCGCCTTTCGTAATCTGCAAATGTAAATCTTAGTATTCTCTTATTTACATCATACCGTTCTTTTGACAGGAACAGCTGACGAAAGGCCAGTTTTTGCTACAAGAATAACAGCGAAAAAAGCACTACCTTGTCGCAAATTTTCTATGATAAGAACTTGTTCAGAAATCAAAAGTCTACGTTAAGAGCACACACCAGGGCTATTCCTTACTATCTGGCTGGAAATCTTCTTCTCACTACTTTTTCCCCCGGCGCGCCGCGCTTCAGCCATATTGATGAGGGCCACTCTCGTGCTTCTCAAGTTGCCTCGTTCATGCCCAAAAAGAATTCTGGGTAATTCTGCCATTCCATGACAAGGCAAGATCCCCGATTCTCATTTCATAGATTTTTTATAAGTGTCGGGTCACCCAGTCCTACCGGCAAAATACCGCATCGATTGAAGTTTTTAGCTTTCAAAACTTGTCCAGATTGTATCGGTAGGTGCTGGAATTCGTCCACAGAAAGGCCAGAGAGACAACTTCACTCGTGAACCGCCATGTTTACAACAAAGCATTTTAGGCGTCCCAGTCTGCATGAAACCATCTCTCACCTCTGTTTGGAGAAGACCAGACACGCACGCTTCTTACGTTACCTTTAAGCCTGTAGAATCAACTGAAATGTCAATTCCTTGTAAAAAAAAACAGCCCCTCAATTTTTTGGGTAGGCTATGTATGGGAGAGCCAAAACATTTGCGCATGCGGTGACGGAATGTTTGAACAAGAGACAAAAATGCAGTACCTCCAGAGGTGGCGCTGGAGCGTCGTACCAAACGAGTCATCCCGGGATTTCGGCCCGTGCGATCGCTTTTGGACGCAGTTGACCCTTCGCTGCTTTCTGCTACCGACCTCGCCTCCCGGTACGGCATTGAGGGAGAGATATGTCGGCCCCTAAACCATATGTGACAAATCCCACGCCTACTCACAGCTCCAGACCGCCCTTGTCATTACAATTTAAGGTAAGATTTCGATGGCTTAAATATACAAGGGAAAAGTCATTTTATCTCTCATATGGTAAGCACTGGAGTCACACAATACAAAGTGTACGCACGCGCCCTGCTAAAGGTAACACACACACAAGTGTAAAATTTCTTTCATCTCGAATTTCAGAGCAATTTCAAGAGCTAATATCTTCCAGACATTACATTTACAGCTAAAATACATAGCCCATACGGATAAGTAACTAAATATGAAATATTTAAAGAAACAGTAATTTTTTAAAAAGCAGCTATACTATACAAAATGCGGCCTGGATTCTCAGTTTAAAACCTGTTAACTCAGTCGGTACGGGTAAAATCAGGTAGCGCATTCCATAACTTAGCTGATACTGAAGTAAGAAAGAGAATAAAGACCATAACTGGTTGTTCTAGGTTTATTGAGGGACAGAATGTAATTTCCGCAAACATCGATCATGAGAAGAAGACCGGAGAGAAAACTCGCTTGTTTTTCATATGTAGTAGCAGGAAAATCCTTCAAAAACAGAGTTTTATACTATTAATAGGAAGACATTTTGAATGCGCTTATTGCATAGAGATCATATAGAGTTCGCCTTTCGTAATCTGCAAATGTAAATCTTAGTATTCTCTTATTTACATCATACCGTTCTTTTGACAGGAACAGCTGACGAAAGGCCAGTTTTTGCTACAAGAATAACAGCGAAAAAAGCACTACCTTGTCGCAAATTTTCTATGATAAGAACTTGTTCAGAAATCAAAAGTCTACGTTAAGAGCACACACCAGGGCTATTCCTTACTATCTGGCTGGAAATCTTCTTCTCACTACTTTTTCCCCCGGCGCGCCGCGCTTCAGCCATATTGATGAGGGCCACTCTCGTGCTTCTCAAGTTGCCTCGTTCATGCCCAAAAAGAATTCTGGGTAATTCTGCCATTCCATGACAAGGCAAGATCCCCGATTCTCATTTCATAGATTTTTTATAAGTGTCGGGTCACCCAGTCCTACCGGCAAAATACCGCATCGATTGAAGTTTTTAGCTTTCAAAACTTGTCCAGATTGTATCGGTAGGTGCTGGAATTCGTCCACAGAAAGGCCAGAGAGACAACTTCACTCGTGAACCGCCATGTTTACAACAAAGCATTTTAGGCGTCCCAGTCTGCATGAAACCATCTCTCACCTCTGTTTGGAGAAGACCAGACACGCACGCTTCTTACGTTACCTTTAAGCCTGTAGAATCAACTGAAATGTCAATTCCTTGTAAAAAAAAACAGCCCCTCAATTTTTTGGGTAGGCTATGTATGGGAGAGCCAAAACATTTGCGCATGCGGTGACGGAATGTTTGAACAAGAGACAAAAATGCAGTACCTCCAGAGGTGGCGCTGGAGCGTCGTACCAAACGAGTCATCCCGGGATTTCGGCCCGTGCGATCGCTTTTGGACGCAGTTGACCCTTCGCTGCTTTCTGCTACCGACCTCGCCTCCCGGTACGGCATTGAGGGAGAGATATGTCGGCCCCTAAACCATATGTGACAAATCCCACGCCTACTCACAGCTCCAGACCGCCCTTGTCATTACAATTTAAGGTAAGATTTCGATGGCTTAAATATACAAGGGAAAAGTCATTTTATCTCTCATATGGTAAGCACTGGAGTCACACAATACAAAGTGTACGCACGCGCCCTGCTAAAGGTAACACACACACAAGTGTAAACTTTCTTTCATCTCGAATTTCAGAGCAATTTCAAGAGCTAATATCTTCCAGACATTACATTTACAGCTAAAATACATAGCCCATACGGATAAGTAACTAAATATGAAATATTTAAAGAAACAGTAATTTTTTAAAAAGCAGCTATACTATACAAAATGCGGCCTGGATTCTCAGTTTAAAACCTGTTAACTCAGTCGGTACGGGTAAAATCAGGTAGCGCATTCCATAACTTAGCTGATACTGAAGTAAGAAAGAGAATAAAGACCATAACTGGTTGTTCTAGGTTTATTGAGGGACAGAATGTAATTTCCGCAAACATCGATCATGAGAAGAAGACCGGAGAGAAAACTCGCTTGTTTTTCATATGTAGTAGCAGGAAAATCCTTCAAAAACAGAGTTTTATACTATTAATAGGAAGACATTTTGAATGCGCTTATTGCATAGAGATCATATAGAGTTCGCCTTTCGTAATCTGCAAATGTAAATCTTAGTATTCTCTTATTTACATCATACCGTTCTTTTGACAGGAACAGCTGACGAAAGGCCAGTTTTTGCTACAAGAATAACAGCGAAAAAAGCACTACCTTGTCGCAAATTTTCTATGATAGGAACTTGTTCAGAAATCAAAAGTCTACGTTAAGAGCACACACCAGGGCTATTCCTTACTATCTGGCTGGAAATCTTCTTCTCACTACTTTTTCCCCCGGCGCGCCGCGCTTCAGCCATATTGATGAGGGCCACTCTCGTGCTTCTCAAGTTGCCTCGTTCATGCCCAAAAAGAATTCTGGGTAATTCTGCCATTCCATGACAAGGCAAGATCCCCGATTCTCATTTCATAGATTTTTTATAAGTGTCGGGTCACCCAGTCCTACCGGCAAAATACCGCATCGATTGAAGTTTTTAGCTTTCAAAACTTGTCCAGATTGTATCGGTAGGTGCTGGAATTCGTCCACAGAAAGGCCAGAGAGACAACTTCACTCGTGAACCGCCATGTTTACAACAAAGCATTTTAGGCGTCCCAGTCTGCATGAAACCATCTCTCACCTCTGTTTGGAGAAGACCAGACACGCACGCTTCTTACGTTACCTTTAAGCCTGTAGAATCAACTGAAATGTCAATTCCTTGTAAAAAAAAACAGCCCCTCAATTTTTTGGGTAGGCTATGTATGGGAGAGCCAAAACATTTGCGCATGCGGTGACGGAATGTTTGAACAAGAGACAAAAATGCAGTACCTCCAGAGGTGGCGCTGGAGCGTCGTACCAAACGAGTCATCCCGGGATTTCGGCCCGTGCGATCGCTTTTGGACGCAGTTGACCCTTCGCTGCTTTCTGCTACCGACCTCGCCTCCCGGTACGGCATTGAGGGAGAGATATGTCGGCCCCTAAACCATATGTGACAAATCCCACGCCTACTCACAGCTCCAGACCGCCCTTGTCATTACAATTTAAGGTAAGATTTCGATGGCTTAAATATACAAGGGAAAAGTCATTTTATCTCTCATATGGTAAGCACTGGAGTCACACAATACAAAGTGTACGCACGCGCCCTGCTAAAGGTAACACACACACAAGTGTAAACTTTCTTTCATCTCGAATTTCAGAGCAATTTCAAGAGCTAATATCTTCCAGACATTACATTTACAGCTAAAATACATAGCCCATACGGATAAGTAACTAAATATGAAATATTTAAAGAAACAGTAATTTTTTAAAAAGCAGCTATACTATACAAAATGCGGCCTGGATTCTCAGTTTAAAACCTGTTAACTCAGTCGGTACGGGTAAAATCAGGTAGCGCATTCCATAACTTAGCTGATACTGAAGTAAGAAAGAGAATAAAGACCATAACTGGTTGTTCTAGGTTTATTGAGGGACAGAATGTAATTTCCGCAAACATCGATCATGAGAAGAAGACCGGAGAGAAAACTCGCTTGTTTTTCATATGTAGTAGCAGGAAAATCCTTCAAAAACAGAGTTTTATACTATTAATAGGAAGACATTTTGAATGCGCTTATTGCATAGAGATCATATAGAGTTCGCCTTTCGTAATCTGCAAATGTAAATCTTAGTATTCTCTTATTTACATCATACCGTTCTTTTGACAGGAACAGCTGACGAAAGGCCAGTTTTTGCTACAAGAATAACAGCGAAAAAAGCACTACCTTGTCGCAAATTTTCTATGATAAGAACTTGTTCAGAAATCAAAAGTCTACGTTAACAGCACACACCAGGGCTATTCCTTACTATCTGGCTGGAAATCTTCTTCTCACTACTTTTTCCCCCGGCGCGCCGCGCTTCAGCCATATTGATGAGGGCCACTCTCGTGCTTCTCAAGTTGCCTCGTTCATGCCCAAAAAGAATTCTGGGTAATTCTGCCATTCCATGACAAGGCAAGATCCCCGATTCTCATTTCATAGATTTTTTATAAGTGTCGGGTCACCCAGTCCTACCGGCAAAATACCGCATCGATTGAAGTTTTTAGCTTTCAAAACTTGTCCAGATTGTATCGGTAGGTGCTGGAATTCGTCCACAGAAAGGCCAGAGAGACAACTTCACTCGTGAACCGCCATGTTTACAACAAAGCATTTTAGGCGTCCCAGTCTGCATGAAACCATCTCTCACCTCTGTTTGGAGAAGACCAGACACGCACGCTTCTTACGTTACCTTTAAGCCTGTAGAATCAACTGAAATGTCAATTCCTTGTAAAAAAAAACAGCCCCTCAATTTTTTGGGTAGGCTATGTATGGGAGAGCCAAAACATTTGCGCATGCGGTGACGGAATGTTTGAACAAGAGACAAAAATGCAGTACCTCCAGACGTGGCGCTGGAGCGTCGTACCAAACGAGTCATCCCGGGATTTCGGCCCGTGCGATCGCTTTTGGACGCAGTTGACCCTTCGCTGCTTTCTGCTACCGACCTCGCCTCCCGGTACGGCATTGAGGGAGAGATATGTCGGCCCCTAAACCATATGTGACAAATCCCACGCCTACTCACAGCTCCAGACCGCCCTTGTCATTACAATTTAAGGTAAGATTTCGATGGCTTAAATATACAAGGGAAAAGTCATTTTATCTCTCATATGGTAAGCACTGGAGTCACACAATACAAAGTGTACGCACGCGCCCTGCTAAAAGTAACACACACACAAGTGTAAACTTTCTTTCATCTCGAATTTCAGAGCAATTTCAAGAGCTAATATCTTCCAGACATTACATTTACAGCTAAAATACATAGCCCATACGGATAAGTAACTAAATATGAAATATTTAAAGAAACAGTAATTTTTTAAAAAGCAGCTATACTATACAAAATGCGGCCTGGATTCTCAGTTTAAAACCTGTTAACTCAGTCGGTACGGGTAAAATCAGGTAGCGCATTCCATAACTTAGCTGATACTGAAGTAAGAAAGAGAATAAAGACCATAACTGGTTGTTCTAGGTTTATTGAGGGACAGAATGTAATTTCCGCAAACATCGATCATGAGAAGAAGACCGGAGAGAAAACTCGCTTGTTTTTCATATGTAGTAGCAGGAAAATCCTTCAAAAACAGAGTTTTATACTATTAATAGGAAGACATTTTGAATGCGCTTATTGCATAGAGATCATATAGAGTTCGCCTTTCGTAATCTGCAAATGTAAATCTTAGTATTCTCTTATTTACATCATACCGTTCTTTTGACAGGAACAGCTGACGAAAGGCCAGTTTTTGCTACAAGAATAACAGCGAAAAAAGCACTACCTTGTCGCAAATTTTCTATGATAAGAACTTGTTCAGAAATCAAAAGTCTACGTTAACAGCACACACCAGGGCTATTCCTTACTATCTGGCTGGAAATCTTCTTCTCACTACTTTTTCCCCCGGCGCGCCGCGCTTCAGCCATATTGATGAGGGCCACTCTCGTGCTTCTCAAGTTGCCTCGTTCATGCCCAAAAAGAATTCTGGGTAATTCTGCCATTCCATGACAAGGCAAGATCCCCGATTCTCATTTCATAGATTTTTTATAAGTGTCGGGTCACCCAGTCCTACCGGCAAAATACCGCATCGATTGAAGTTTTTAGCTTTCAAAACTTGTCCAGATTGTATCGGTAGGTGCTGGAATTCGTCCACAGAAAGGCCAGAGAGACAACTTCACTCGTGAACCGCCATGTTTACAACAAAGCATTTTAGGCGTCCCAGTCTGCATGAAACCATCTCTCACCTCTGTTTGGAGAAGACCAGACACGCACGCTTCTTACGTTACCTTTAAGCCTGTAGAATCAACTGAAATGTCAATTCCTTGTAAAAAAAAACAGCCGCTCAATTTTTTTGGGTAGGCTATGTATGGGAGAGCCAAAACATTTGCGCATGCGGTGACGGAATGTTTGAACAAGAGACAAAAATGCAGTACCTCCAGACGTGGCGCTGGAGCGTCGTACCAAACGAGTCATCCCGGGATTTCGGCCCGTGCGATCGCTTTTGGACGCAGTTGACCCTTCGCTGCTTTCTGCTACCGACCTCGCCTCCCGGTACGGCATTGAGGGAGAGATATGTCGGCCCCTAAACCATATGTGACAAATCCCACGCCTACTCACAGCTCCAGACCGCCCTTGTCATTACAATTTAAGGTAAGATTTCGATGGCTTAAATATACAAGGGAAAAGTCATTTTATCTCTCATATGGTAAGCACTGGAGTCACACAATACAAAGTGTACGCACGCGCCCTGCTAAAGGTAACACACACACAAGTGTAAACTTTCTTTCATCTCGAATTTCAGAGCAATTTCAAGAGCTAATATCTTCCAGACATTACATTTACAGCTAAAATACATAGCCCATACGGATAAGTAACTAAATATGAAATATTTAAAGAAACAGTAATTTTTTAAAAAGCAGCTATACTATACAAAATGCGGCCTGGATTCTCAGTTTAAAACCTGTTAACTCAGTCGGTACGGGTAAAATCAGGTAGCGCATTCCATAACTTAGCTGATACTGAAGTAAGAAAGAGAATAAAGACCATAACTGGTTGTTCTAGGTTTATTGAGGGACAGAATGTAATTTCCGCAAACATCGATCATGAGAAGAAGACCGGAGAGAAAACTCGCTTGTTTTTCATATGTAGTAGCAGGAAAATCCTTCAAAAACAGAGTTTTATACTATTAATAGGAAGACATTTTGAATGCGCTTATTGCATAGAGATCATATAGAGTTCGCCTTTCGTAATCTGCAAATGTAAATCTTAGTATTCTCTTATTTACATCATACCGTTCTTTTGACAGGAACAGCTGACGAAAGGCCAGTTTTTGCTACAAGAATAACAGCGAAAAAAGCACTACCTTGTCGCAAATTTTCTATGATAAGAACTTGTTCAGAAATCAAAAGTCTACGTTAACAGCACACACCAGGGCTATTCCTTACTATCTGGCTGGAAATCTTCTTCTCACTACTTTTTCCCCCGGCGCGCCGCGCTTCAGCCATATTGATGAGGGCCACTCTCGTGCTTCTCAAGTTGCCTCGTTCATGCCCAAAAAGAATTCTGGGTAATTCTGCCATTCCATGACAAGGCAAGATCCCCGATTCTCATTTCATAGATTTTTTATAAGTGTCGGGTCACCCAGTCCTACCGGCAAAATACCGCATCGATTGAAGTTTTTAGCTTTCAAAACTTGTCCAGATTGTATCGGTAGGTGCTGGAATTCGTCCACAGAAAGGCCAGAGAGACAACTTCACTCGTGAACCGCCATGTTTACAACAAAGCATTTTAGGCGTCCCAGTCTGCATGAAACCATCTCTCACCTCTGTTTGGAGAAGACCAGACACGCACGCTTCTTACGTTACCTTTAAGCCTGTAGAATCAACTGAAATGTCAATTCCTTGTAAAAAAAAACAGCCGCTCAATTTTTTTGGGTAGGCTATGTATGGGAGAGCCAAAACATTTGCGCATGCGGTGACGGAATGTTTGAACAAGAGACAAAAATGCAGTACCTCCAGACGTGGCGCTGGAGCGTCGTACCAAACGAGTCATCCCGGGATTTCGGCCCGTGCGATCGCTTTTGGACGCAGTTGACCCTTCGCTGCTTTCTGCTACCGACCTCGCCTCCCGGTACGGCATTGAGGGAGAGATATGTCGGCCCCTAAACCATATGTGACAAATCCCACGCCTACTCACAGCTCCAGACCGCCCTTGTCATTACAATTTAAGGTAAGATTTCGATGGCTTAAATATACAAGGGAAAAGTCATTTTATCTCTCATATGGTAAGCACTGGAGTCACACAATACAAAGTGTACGCACGCGCCCTGCTAAAGGTAACACACACACAAGTGTAAACTTTCTTTCATCTCGAATTTCAGAGCAATTTCAAGAGCTAATATCTTCCAGACATTACATTTACAGCTAAAATACATAGCCCATACGGATAAGTAACTAAATATGAAATATTTAAAGAAACAGTAATTTTTTAAAAAGCAGCTATACTATACAAAATGCGGCCTGGATTCTCAGTTTAAAACCTGTTAACTCAGTCGGTACGGGTAAAATCAGGTAGCGCATTCCATAACTTAGCTGATACTGAAGTAAGAAAGAGAATAAAGACCATAACTGGTTGTTCTAGGTTTATTGAGGGACAGAATGTAATTTCCGCAAACATCGATCATGAGAAGAAGACCGGAGAGAAAACTCGCTTGTTTTTCATATGTAGTAGCAGGAAAATCCTTCAAAAACAGAGTTTTATACTATTAATAGGAAGACATTTTGAATGCGCTTATTGCATAGAGATCATATAGAGTTCGCCTTTCGTAATCTGCAAATGTAAATCTTAGTATTCTCTTATTTACATCATACCGTTCTTTTGACAGGAACAGCTGACGAAAGGCCAGTTTTTGCTACAAGAATAACAGCGAAAAAAGCACTACCTTGTCGCAAATTTTCTATGATAAGAACTTGTTCAGAAATCAAAAGACTACGTTAACAGCACACACCAGGGCTATTCCTTACTATCTGGCTGGAAATCTTCTTCTCACTACTTTTTCCCCCGGCGCGCCGCGCTTCAGCCATATTGATGAGGGCCACTCTCGTGCTTCTCAAGTTGCCTCGTTCATGCCCAAAAAGAGTTCTGGGTAATTCTGCCATTCCATGACAAGGCAAGATCCCCGATTCTCATTTCATAGATTTTTTATAAGTGTCGGGTCACCCAGTCCTACCGGCAAAATACCGCATCGATTGAAGTTTTTAGCTTTCAAAACTTGTCCAGATTGTATCGGTAGGTGCTGGAATTCGTCACAGAAAGGCCAGAGAGACAACTTCACTCGTGAACCGCCATGTTTACAACAAAGCATTTTAGGCGTCCCAGTCTGCATGAAACCATCTCTCACCTCTGTTTGGAGAAGACCAGACACGCACGCTTCTTACGTTACCTTTAAGCCTGTAGAATCAACTGAAATGTCAATTCCTTGTAAAAAAAAACAGCCCCTCAATTTTTTGGGTAGGCTATGTATGGGAGAGCCAAAACATTTGCGCATGCGGTGACGGAATGTTTGAACAAGAGACAAAAATGCAGTACCTCCAGACGTGGCGCTGGAGCGTCGTACCAAACGAGTCATCCCGGGATTTCGGCCCGTGCGATCGCTTTTGGACGCAGTTGACCCTTCGCTGCTTTCTGCTACCGACCTCGCCTCCCGGTACGGCATTGAGGGAGAGATATGTCGGCCCCTAAACCATATGTGACAAATCCCACGCCTACTCACAGCTCCAGACCGCCCTTGTCATTACAATTTAAGGTAAGATTTCGATGGCTTAAATATACAAGGGAAAAGTCATTTTATCTCTCATATGGTAAGCACTGGAGTCACACAATACAAAGTGTACGCACGCGCCCTGCTAAAGGTAACACACACACAAGTGTAAACTTTCTTTCATCTCGAATTTCAGAGCAATTTCAAGAGCTAATATCTTCCAGACATTACATTTACAGCTAAAATACATAGCCCATACGGATAAGTAACTAAATATGAAATATTTAAAGAAACAGTAATTTTTTAAAAAGCAGCTATACTATACAAAATGCGGCCTGGATTCTCAGTTTAAAACCTGTTAACTCAGTCGGTACGGGTAAAATCAGGTAGCGCATTCCATAACTTAGCTGATACTGAAGTAAGAAAGAGAATAAAGACCATAACTGGTTGTTCTAGGTTTATTGAGGGACAGAATGTAATTTCCGCAAACATCGATCATGAGAAGAAGACCGGAGAGAAAACTCGCTTGTTTTTCATATGTAGTAGCAGGAAAATCCTTCAAAAACAGAGTTTTATACTATTAATAGGAAGACATTTTGAATGCGCTTATTGCATAGAGATCATATAGAGTTCGCCTTTCGTAATCTGCAAATGTAAATCTTAGTATTCTCTTATTTACATCATACCGTTCTTTTGACAGGAACAGCTGACGAAAGGCCAGTTTTTGCTACAAGAATAACAGCGAAAAAAGCACTACCTTGTCGCAAATTTTCTATGATAAGAACTTGTTCAGAAATCAAAAGTCTACGTTAACAGCACACACCAGGGCTATTCCTTACTATCTGGCTGGAAATCTTCTTCTCACTACTTTTTCCCCCGGCGCGCCGCGCTTCAGCCATATTGATGAGGGCCACTCTCGTGCTTCTCAAGTTGCCTCGTTCATGCCCTAAAAGAATTCTGGGTAATTCTGCCATTCCATGACAAGGCAAGATCCCCGATTCTCATTTCATAGATTTTTTATAAGTGTCGGGTCACCCAGTCCTACCGGCAAAATACCGCATCGATTGAAGTTTTTAGCTTTCAAAACTTGTCCAGATTGTATCGGTAGGTGCTGGAATTCGTCCACAGAAAGGCCAGAGAGACAACTTCACTCGTGAACCGCCATGTTTACAACAAAGCATTTTAGGCGTCCCAGTCTGCATGAAACCATCTCTCACCTCTGTTTGGAGAAGACCAGACACGCACGCTTCTTACGTTACCTTTAAGCCTGTAGAATCAACTGAAATGTCAATTCCTTGTAAAAAAAAACAGCCCCTCAATTTTTTGGGTAGGCTATGTATGGGAGAGCCAAAACATTTGCGCATGCGGTGACGGAATGTTTGAACAAGAGACAAAAATGCAGTACCTCCAGACGTGGCGCTGGAGCGTCGTACCAAACGAGTCATCCCGGGATTTCGGCCCGTGCGATCGCTTTTGGACGCAGTTGACCCTTCGCTGCTTTCTGCTACCGACCTCGCCTCCCGGTACGGCATTGAGGGAGAGATATGTCGGCCCCTAAACCATATGTGACAAATCCCACGCCTACTCACAGCTCCAGACCGCCCTTGTCATTACAATTTAAGGTAAGATTTCGATGGCTTAAATATACAAGGGAAAAGTCATTTTATCTCTCATATGGTAAGCACTGGAGTCACACAATACAAAGTGTACGCACGCGCCCTGCTAAAAGTAACACACACACAAGTGTAAACTTTCTTTCATCTCGAATTTCAGAGCAATTTCAAGAGCTAATATCTTCCAGACATTACATTTACAGCTAAAATACATAGCCCATACGGATAAGTAACTAAATATGAAATATTTAAAGAAACAGTAATTTTTTAAAAAGCAGCTATACTATACAAAATGCGGCCTGGATTCTCAGTTTAAAACCTGTTAACTCAGTCGGTACGGGTAAAATCAGGTAGCGCATTCCATAACTTAGCTGATACTGAAGTAAGAAAGAGAATAAAGACCATAACTGGTTGTTCTAGGTTTATTGAAGGACAGAATGTAATTTCCGCAAACATCGATCATGAGAAGAAGACCGGAGAGAAAACTCGCTTGTTTTTCATATGTAGTAGCAGGAAAATCCTTCAAAAACAGAGTTTTATACTATTAATAGGAAGACATTTTGAATGCGCTTATTGCATAGAGATCATATAGAGTTCGCCTTTCGTAATCTGCAAATGTAAATCTTAGTATTCTCTTATTTACATCATACCGTTCTTTTGACAGGAACAGCTGACGAAAGGCCAGTTTTTGCTACAAGAATAACAGCGAAAAAAGCACTACCTTGTCGCAAATTTTCTATGATAAGAACTTGTTCAGAAATCAAAAGTCTACGTTAAGAGCACACACCAGGGCTATTCCTTACTATCTGGCTGGAAATCTTCTTCTCACTACTTTTTCCCCCGGCGCGCCGCGCTTCAGCCATATTGATGAGGGCCACTCTCGTGCTTCTCAAGTTGCCTCGTTCATGCCCAAAAAGAATTCTGGGTAATTCTGCCATTCCATGACAAGGCAAGATCCCCGATTCTCATTTCATAGATTTTTTATAAGTGTCGGGTCACCCAGTCCTACCGGCAAAATACCGCATCGATTGAAGTTTTTAGCTTTCAAAACTTGTCCAGATTGTATCGGTAGGTGCTGGAATTCGTCCACAGAAAGGCCAGAGAGACAACTTCACTCGTGAACCGCCATGTTTACAACAAAGCATTTTAGGCGTCCCAGTCTGCATGAAACCATCTCTCACCTCTGTTTGGAGAAGACCAGACACGCACGCTTCTTACGTTACCTTTAAGCCTGTAGAATCAACTGAAATGTCAATTCCTTGTAAAAAAAAACAGCCGCTCAATTTTTTTGGGTAGGCTATGTATGGGAGAGCCAAAACATTTGCGCATGCGGTGACGGAATGTTTGAACAAGAGACAAAAATGCAGTACCTCCAGACGTGGCGCTGGAGCGTCGTACCAAACGAGTCATCCCGGGATTTCGGCCCGTGCGATCGCTTTTGGACGCAGTTGACCCTTCGCTGCTTTCTGCTACCGACCTCGCCTCCCGGTACGGCATTGAGGGAGAGATATGTCGGCCCCTAAACCATATGTGACAAATCCCACGCCTACTCACAGCTCCAGACCGCCCTTGTCATTACAATTTAAGGTAAGATTTCGATGGCTTAAATATACAAGGGAAAAGTCATTTTATCTCTCATATGGTAAGCACTGGAGTCACACAATACAAAGTGTACGCACGCGCCCTGCTAAAGGTAACACACACACAAGTGTAAACTTTCTTTCATCTCGAATTTCAGAGCAATTTCAAGAGCTAATATCTTCCAGACATTACATTTACAGCTAAAATACATAGCCCATACGGATAAGTAACTAAATATGAAATATTTAAAGAAACAGTAATTTTTTAAAAAGCAGCTATACTATACAAAATGCGGCCTGGATTCTCAGTTTAAAACCTGTTAACTCAGTCGGTACGGGTAAAATCAGGTAGCGCATTCCATAACTTAGCTGATACTGAAGTAAGAAAGAGAATAAAGACCATAACTGGTTGTTCTAGGTTTATTGAGGGACAGAATGTAATTTCCGCAAACATCGATCATGAGAAGAAGACCGGAGAGAAAACTCGCTTGTTTTTCATATGTAGTAGCAGGAAAATCCTTCAAAAACAGAGTTTTATACTATTAATAGGAAGACATTTTGAATGCGCTTATTGCATAGAGATCATATAGAGTTCGCCTTTCGTAATCTGCAAATGTAAATCTTAGTATTCTCTTATTTACATCATACCGTTCTTTTGACAGGAACAGCTGACGAAAGGCCAGTTTTTGCTACAAGAATAACAGCGAAAAAAGCACTACCTTGTCGCAAATTTTCTATGATAAGAACTTGTTCAGAAATCAAAAGTCTACGTTAACAGCACACACCAGGGCTATTCCTTACTATCTGGCTGGAAATCTTCTTCTCACTACTTTTTCCCCCGGCGCGCCGCGCTTCAGCCATATTGATGAGGGCCACTCTCGTGCTTCTCAAGTTGCCTCGTTCATGCCCAAAAAGAATTCTGGGTAATTCTGCCATTCCATGACAAGGCAAGATCCCCGATTCTCATTTCATAGATTTTTTATAAGTGTCGGGTCACCCAGTCCTACCGGCAAAATACCGCATCGATTGAAGTTTTTAGCTTTCAAAACTTGTCCAGATTGTATCGGTAGGTGCTGGAATTCGTCCACAGAAAGGCCAGAGAGACAACTTCACTCGTGAACCGCCATGTTTACAACAAAGCATTTTAGGCGTCCCAGTCTGCATGAAACCATCTCTCACCTCTGTTTGGAGAAGACCAGACACGCACGCTTCTTACGTTACCTTTAAGCCTGTAGAATCAACTGAAATGTCAATTCCTTGTAAAAAAAAACAGCCCCTCAATTTTTTTGGGTAGGCTATGTATGGGAGAGCCAAAACATTTGCGCATGCGGTGACGGAATGTTTGAACAAGAGACAAAAATGCAGTACCTCCAGACGTGGCGCTGGAGCGTCGTACCAAACGAGTCATCCCGGGATTTCGGCCCGTGCGATCGCTTTTGGACGCAGTTGACCCTTCGCTGCTTTCTGCTACCGACCTCGCCTCCCGGTACGGCATTGAGGGAGAGATATGTCGGCCCCTAAACCATATGTGACAAATCCCACGCCTACTCACAGCTCCAGACCGCCCTTGTCATTACAATTTAAGGTAAGATTTCGATGGCTTAAATATACAAGGGAAAAGTCATTTTATCTCTCATATGGTAAGCACTGGAGTCACACAATACAAAGTGTACGCACGCGCCCTGCTAAAGGTAACACACACACAAGTGTAAACTTTCTTTCATCTCGAATTTCAGAGCAATTTCAAGAGCTAATATCTTCCAGACATTACATTTACAGCTAAAATACATAGCCCATACGGATAAGTAACTAAATATGAAATATTTAAAGAAACAGTAATTTTTTAAAAAGCAGCTATACTATACAAAATGCGGCCTGGATTCTCAGTTTAAAACCTGTTAACTCAGTCGGTACGGGTAAAATCAGGTAGCGCATTCCATAACTTAGCTGATACTGAAGTAAGAAAGAGAATAAAGACCATAACTGGTTGTTCTAGGTTTATTGAGGGACAGAATGTAATTTCCGCAAACATCGATCATGAGAAGAAGACCGGAGAGAAAACTCGCTTGTTTTTCATATGTAGTAGCAGGAAAATCCTTCAAAAACAGAGTTTTATACTATTAATAGGAAGACATTTTGAATGCGCTTATTGCATAGAGATCATATAGAGTTCGCCTTTCGTAATCTGCAAATGTAAATCTTAGTATTCTCTTATTTACATCATACCGTTCTTTTGACAGGAACAGCTGACGAAAGGCCAGTTTTTGCTACAAGAATAACAGCGAAAAAAGCACTACCTTGTCGCAAATTTTCTATGATAAGAACTTGTTCAGAAATCAAAAGTCTACGTTAACAGCACACACCAGGGCTATTCCTTACTATCTGGCTGGAAATCTTCTTCTCACTACTTTTTCCCCCGGCGCGCCGCGCTTCAGCCATATTGATGAGGGCCACTCTCGTGCTTCTCAAGTTGCCTCGTTCATGCCCAAAAAGAATTCTGGGTAATTCTGCCATTCCATGACAAGGCAAGATCCCCGATTCTCATTTCATAGATTTTTTATAAGTGTCGGGTCACCCAGTCCTACCGGCAAAATACCGCATCGATTGAAGTTTTTAGCTTTCAAAACTTGTCCAGATTGTATCGGTAGGTGCTGGAATTCGTCCACAGAAAGGCCAGAGAGACAACTTCACTCGTGAACCGCCATGTTTACAACAAAGCATTTTAGGCGTCCCAGTCTGCATGAAACCATCTCTCACCTCTGTTTGGAGAAGACCAGACACGCACGCTTCTTACGTTACCTTTAAGCCTGTAGAATCAACTGAAATGTCAATTCCTTGTAAAAAAAAACAGCCCCTCAATTTTTTGGGTAGGCTATGTATGGGAGAGCCAAAACATTTGCGCATGCGGTGACGGAATGTTTGAACAAGAGACAAAAATGCAGTACCTCCAGACGTGGCGCTGGAGCGTCGTACCAAACGAGTCATCCCGGGATTTCGGCCCGTGCGATCGCTTTTGGACGCAGTTGACCCTTCGCTGCTTTCTGCTACCGACCTCGCCTCCCGGTACGGCATTGAGGGAGAGATATGTCGGCCCCTAAACCATATGTGACAAATCCCACGCCTACTCACAGCTCCAGACCGCCCTTGTCATTACAATTTAAGGTAAGATTTCGATGGCTTAAATATACAAGGGAAAAGTCATTTTATCTCTCATATGGTAAGCACTGGAGTCACACAATACAAAGTGTACGCACGCGCCCTGCTAAAGGTAACACACACACAAGTGTAAACTTTCTTTCATCTCGAATTTCAGAGCAATTTCAAGAGCTAATATCTTCCAGACATTACATTTACAGCTAAAATACATAGCCCATACGGATAAGTAACTAAATATGAAATATTTAAAGAAACAGTAATTTTTTAAAAAGCAGCTATACTATACAAAATGCGGCCTGGATTCTCAGTTTAAAACCTGTTAACTCAGTCGGTACGGGTAAAATCAGGTAGCGCATTCCATAACTTAGCTGATACTGAAGTAAGAAAGAGAATAAAGACCATAACTGGTTGTTCTAGGTTTATTGAGGGACAGAATGTAATTTCCGCAAACATCGATCATGAGAAGAAGACCGGAGAGAAAACTCGCTTGTTTTTCATATGTAGTAGCAGGAAAATCCTTCAAAAACAGAGTTTTATACTATTAATAGGAAGACATTTTGAATGCGCTTATTGCATAGAGATCATATAGAGTTCGCCTTTCGTAATCTGCAAATGTAAATCTTAGTATTCTCTTATTTACATCATACCGTTCTTTTGACAGGAACAGCTGACGAAAGGCCAGTTTTTGCTACAAGAATAACAGCGAAAAAAGCACTACCTTGTCGCAAATTGTCTATGATAAGAACTTGTTCAGAAATCAAAAGTCTACGTTAACAGCACACACCAGGGCTATTCCTTACTATCTGGCTGGAAATCTTCTTCTCACTACTTTTTCCCCCGGCGCGCCGCGCTTCAGCCATATTGATGAGGGCCACTCTCGTGCTTCTCAAGTTGCCTCGTTCATGCCCAAAAAGAATTCTGGGTAATTCTGCCATTCCATGACAAGGCAAGATCCCCGATTCTCATTTCATAGATTTTTTATAAGTGTCGGGTCACCCAGTCCTACCGGCAAAATACCGCATCGATTGAAGTTTTTAGCTTTCAAAACTTGTCCAGATTGTATCGGTAGGTGCTGGAATTCGTCCACAGAAAGGCCAGAGAGACAACTTCACTCGTGAACCGCCATGTTTACAACAAAGCATTTTAGGCGTCCCAGTCTGCATGAAACCATCTCTCACCTCTGTTTGGAGAAGACCAGACACGCACGCTTCTTACGTTACCTTTAAGCCTGTAGAATCAACTGAAATGTCAATTCCTTGTAAAAAAAGACAGCCCCTCAATTTTTTGGGTAGGCTATGTATGGGAGAGCCAAAACATTTGCGCATGCGGTGACGGAATGTTTGAACAAGAGACAAAAATGCAGTACCTCCAGACGTGGCGCTGGAGCGTCGTACCAAACGAGTCATCCCGGGATTTCGGCCCGTGCGATCGCTTTTGGACGCAGTTGACCCTTCGCTGCTTTCTGCTACCGACCTCGCCTCCCGGTACGGCATTGAGGGAGAGATATGTCGGCCCCTAAACCATATGTGACAAATCCCACGCCTACTCACAGCTCCAGACCGCCCTTGTCATTACAATTTAAGGTAAGATTTCGATGGCTTAAATATACAAGGGAAAAGTCATTTTATCTCTCATATGGTAAGCACTGGAGTCACACAATACAAAGTGTACGCACGCGCCCTGCTAAAGGTAACACACACACAAGTGTAAACTTTCTTTCATCTCGAATTTCAGAGCAATTTCAAGAGCTAATATCTTCCAGACATTACATTTACAGCTAAAATACATAGCCCATACGGATAAGTAACTAAATATGAAATATTTAAAGAAACAGTAATTTTTTAAAAAGCAGCTATACTATACAAAATGCGGCCTGGATTCTCAGTTTAAAACCTGTTAACTCAGTCGGTACGGGTAAAATCAGGTAGCGCATTCCATAACTTAGCTGATACTGAAGTAAGAAAGAGAATAAAGACCATAACTGGTTGTTCTAGGTTTATTGAGGGACAGAATGTAATTTCCGCAAACATCGATCATGAGAAGAAGACCGGAGAGAAAACTCGCTTGTTTTTCATATGTAGTAGCAGGAAAATCCTTCAAAAACAGAGTTTTATACTATTAATAGGAAGACATTTTGAATGCGCTTATTGCATAGAGATCATATAGAGTTCGCCTTTCGTAATCTGCAAATGTAAATCTTAGTATTCTCTTATTTACATCATACCGTTCTTTTGACAGGAACAGCTGACGAAAGGCCAGTTTTTGCTACAAGAATAACAGCGAAAAAAGCACTACCTTGTCGCAAATTTTCTATGATAAGAACTTGTTCAGAAATCAAAAGTCTACGTTAACAGCACACACCAGGGCTATTCCTTACTATCTGGCTGGAAATCTTCTTCTCACTACTTTTTCCCCCGGCGCGCCGCGCTTCAGCCATATTGATGAGGGCCACTCTCGTGCTTCTCAAGTTGCCTCGTTCATGCCCAAAAAGAATTCTGGGTAATTCTGCCATTCCATGACAAGGCAAGATCCCCGATTCTCATTTCATAGATTTTTTATAAGTGTCGGGTCACCCAGTCCTACCGGCAAAATACCGCATCGATTGAAGTTTTTAGCTTTCAAAACTTGTCCAGATTGTATCGGTAGGTGCTGGAATTCGTCCACAGAAAGGCCAGAGAGACAACTTCACTCGTGAACCGCCATGTTTACAACAAAGCATTTTAGGCGTCCCAGTCTGCATGAAACCATCTCTCACCTCTGTTTGGAGAAGACCAGACACGCACGCTTCTTACGTTACCTTTAAGCCTGTAGAATCAACTGAAATGTCAATTCCTTGTAAAAAAAGACAGCCCCTCAATTTTTTGGGTAGGCTATGTATGGGAGAGCCAAAACATTTGCGCATGCGGTGACGGAATGTTTGAACAAGAGACAAAAATGCAGTACCTCCAGACGTGGCGCTGGAGCGTCGTACCAAACGAGTCATCCCGGGATTTCGGCCCGTGCGATCGCTTTTGGACGCAGTTGACCCTTCGCTGCTTTCTGCTACCGACCTCGCCTCCCGGTACGGCATTGAGGGAGAGATATGTCGGCCCCTAAACCATATGTGACAAATCCCACGCCTACTCACAGCTCCAGACCGCCCTTGTCATTACAATTTAAGGTAAGATTTCGATGGCTTAAATATACAAGGGAAAAGTCATTTTATCTCTCATATGGTAAGCACTGGAGTCACACAATACAAAGTGTACGCACGCGCCCTGCTAAAGGTAACACACACACAAGTGTAAACTTTCTTTCATCTCGAATTTCAGAGCAATTTCAAGAGCTAATATCTTCCAGACATTACATTTACAGCTAAAATACATAGCCCATACGGATAAGTAACTAAATATGAAATATTTAAAGAAACAGTAATTTTTTAAAAAGCAGCTATACTATACAAAATGCGGCCTGGATTCTCAGTTTAAAACCTGTTAACTCAGTCGGTACGGGTAAAATCAGGTAGCGCATTCCATAACTTAGCTGATACTGAAGTAAGAAAGAGAATAAAGACCATAACTGGTTGTTCTAGGTTTATTGAGGGACAGAATGTAATTTCCGCAAACATCGATCATGAGAAGAAGACCGGAGAGAAAACTCGCTTGTTTTTCATATGTAGTAGCAGGAAAATCCTTCAAAAACAGAGTTTTATACTATTAATAGGAAGACATTTTGAATGCGCTTATTGCATAGAGATCATATAGAGTTCGCCTTTCGTAATCTGCAAATGTAAATCTTAGTATTCTCTTATTTACATCATACCGTTCTTTTGACAGGAACAGCTGACGAAAGGCCAGTTTTTGCTACAAGAATAACAGCGAAAAAAGCACTACCTTGTCGCAAATTTTCTATGATAAGAACTTGTTCAGAAATCAAAAGTCTACGTTAACAGCACACACCAGGGCTATTCCTTACTATCTGGCTGGAAATCTTCTTCTCACTACTTTTTCCCCCGGCGCGCCGCGCTTCAGCCATATTGATGAGGGCCACCACTCTCGTGCTTCTCAAGTTGCCTCGTTCATGCCCAAAAAGAATTCTGGGTAATTCTGCCATTCCATGACAAGGCAAGATCCCCGATTCTCATTTCATAGATTTTTTATAAGTGTCGGGTCACCCAGTCCTACCGGCAAAATACCGCATCGATTGAAGTTTTTAGCTTTCAAAACTTGTCCAGATTGTATCGGTAGGTGCTGGAATTCGTCCACAGAAAGGCCAGAGAGACAACTTCACTCGTGAACCGCCATGTTTACAACAAAGCATTTTAGGCGTCCCAGTCTGCATGAAACCATCTCTCACCTCTGTTTGGAGAAGACCAGACACGCACGCTTCTTACGTTACCTTTAAGCCTGTAGAATCAACTGAAATGTCAATTCCTTGTAAAAAAAGACAGCCCCTCAATTTTTTGGGTAGGCTATGTATGGGAGAGCCAAAACATTTGCGCATGCGGTGACGGAATGTTTGAACAAGAGACAAAAATGCAGTACCTCCAGACGTGGCGCTGGAGCGTCGTACCAAACGAGTCATCCCGGGATTTCGGCCCGTGCGATCGCTTTTGGACGCAGTTGACCCTTCGCTGCTTTCTGCTACCGACCTCGCCTCCCGGTACGGCATTGAGGGAGAGATATGTCGGCCCCTAAACCATATGTGACAAATCCCACGCCTACTCACAGCTCCAGACCGCCCTTGTCATTACAATTTAAGGTAAGATTTCGATGGCTTAAATATACAAGGGAAAAGTCATTTTATCTCTCATATGGTAAGCACTGGAGTCACACAATACAAAGTGTACGCACGCGCCCTGCTAAAGGTAACACACACACAAGTGTAAACTTTCTTTCATCTCGAATTTCAGAGCAATTTCAAGAGCTAATATCTTCCAGACATTACATTTACAGCTAAAATACATAGCCCATACGGATAAGTAACTAAATATGAAATATTTAAAGAAACAGTAATTTTTTAAAAAGCAGCTATACTATACAAAATGCGGCCTGGATTCTCAGTTTAAAACCTGTTAACTCAGTCGGTACGGGTAAAATCAGGTAGCGCATTCCATAACTTAGCTGATACTGAAGTAAGAAAGAGAATAAAGACCATAACTGGTTGTTCTAGGTTTATTGAGGGACAGAATGTAATTTCCGCAAACATCGATCATGAGAAGAAGACCGGAGAGAAAACTCGCTTGTTTTTCATATGTAGTAGCAGGAAAATCCTTCAAAAACAGAGTTTTATACTATTAATAGGAAGACATTTTGAATGCGCTTATTGCATAGAGATCATATAGAGTTCGCCTTTCGTAATCTGCAAATGTAAATCTTAGTATTCTCTTATTTACATCATACCGTTCTTTTGACAGGAACAGCTGACGAAAGGCCAGTTTTTGCTACAAGAATAACAGCGAAAAAAGCACTACCTTGTCGCAAATTTTCTATGATAAGAACTTGTTCAGAAATCAAAAGTCTACGTTAAGAGCACACACCAGGGCTATTCCTTACTATCTGGCTGGAAATCTTCTTCTCACTACTTTTTCCCCCGGCGCGCCGCGCTTCAGCCATATTGATGAGGGCCACTCTCGTGCTTCTCAAGTTGCCTCGTTCATGCCCAAAAAGAATTCTGGGTAATTCTGCCATTCCATGACAAGGCAAGATCCCCGATTCTCATTTCATAGATTTTTTATAAGTGTCGGGTCACCCAGTCCTACCGGCAAAATACCGCATCGATTGAAGTTTTTAGCTTTCAAAACTTGTCCAGATTGTATCGGTAGGTGCTGGAATTCGTCCACAGAAAGGCCAGAGAGACAACTTCACTCGTGAACCGCCATGTTTACAACAAAGCATTTTAGGCGTCCCAGTCTGCATGAAACCATCTCTCACCTCTGTTTGGAGAAGACCAGACACGCACGCTTCTTACGTTACCTTTAAGCCTGTAGAATCAACTGAAATGTCAATTCCTTGTAAAAAAAGACAGCCCCTCAATTTTTTGGGTAGGCTATGTATGGGAGAGCCAAAACATTTGCGCATGCGGTGACGGAATGTTTGAACAAGAGACAAAAATGCAGTACCTCCAGACGTGGCGCTGGAGCGTCGTACCAAACGAGTCATCCCGGGATTTCGGCCCGTGCGATCGCTTTTGGACGCAGTTGACCCTTCGCTGCTTTCTGCTACCGACCTCGCCTCCCGGTACGGCATTGAGGGAGAGATATGTCGGCCCCTAAACCATATGTGACAAATCCCACGCCTACTCACAGCTCCAGACCGCCCTTGTCATTACAATTTAAGGTAAGATTTCGATGGCTTAAATATACAAGGGAAAAGTCATTTTATCTCTCATATGGTAAGCACTGGAGTCACACAATACAAAGTGTACGCACGCGCCCTGCTAAAGGTAACACACACACAAGTGTAAACTTTCTTTCATCTCGAATTTCAGAGCAATTTCAAGAGCTAATATCTTCCAGACATTACATTTACAGCTAAAATACATAGCCCATACGGATAAGTAACTAAATATGAAATATTTAAAGAAACAGTAATTTTTTAAAAAGCAGCTATACTATACAAAATGCGGCCTGGATTCTCAGTTTAAAACCTGTTAACTCAGTCGGTACGGGTAAAATCAGGTAGCGCATTCCATAACTTAGCTGATACTGAAGTAAGAAAGAGAATAAAGACCATAACTGGTTGTTCTAGGTTTATTGAGGGACAGAATGTAATTTCCGCAAACATCGATCATGAGAAGAAGACCGGAGAGAAAACTCGCTTGTTTTTCATATGTAGTAGCAGGAAAATCCTTCAAAAACAGAGTTTTATACTATTAATAGGAAGACATTTTGAATGCGCTTATTGCATAGAGATCATATAGAGTTCGCCTTTCGTAATCTGCAAATGTAAATCTTAGTATTCTCTTATTTACATCATACCGTTCTTTTGACAGGAACAGCTGACGAAAGGCCAGTTTTTGCTACAAGAATAACAGCGAAAAAAGCACTACCTTGTCGCAAATTTTCTATGATAAGAACTTGTTCAGAAATCAAAAGTCTACGTTAACAGCACACACCAGGGCTATTCCTTACTATCTGGCTGGAAATCTTCTTCTCACTACTTTTTCCCCCGGCGCGCCGCGCTTCAGCCATATTGATGAGGGCCACTCTCGTGCTTCTCAAGTTGCCTCGTTCATGCCCAAAAAGAATTCTGGGTAATTCTGCCATTCCATGACAAGGCAAGATCCCCGATTCTCATTTCATAGATTTTTTATAAGTGTCGGGTCACCCAGTCCTACCGGCAAAATACCGCATCGATTGAAGTTTTTAGCTTTCAAAACTTGTCCAGATTGTATCGGTAGGTGCTGGAATTCGTCCACAGAAAGGCCAGAGAGACAACTTCACTCGTGAACCGCCATGTTTACAACAAAGCATTTTAGGCGTCCCAGTCTGCATGAAACCATCTCTCACCTCTGTTTGGAGAAGACCAGACACGCACGCTTCTTACGTTACCTTTAAGCCTGTAGAATCAACTGAAATGTCAATTCCTTGTAAAAAAAGACAGCCCCTCAATTTTTTGGGTAGGCTATGTATGGGAGAGCCAAAACATTTGCGCATGCGGTGACGGAATGTTTGAACAAGAGACAAAAATGCAGTACCTCCAGACGTGGCGCTGGAGCGTCGTACCAAACGAGTCATCCCGGGATTTCGGCCCGTGCGATCGCTTTTGGACGCAGTTGACCCTTCGCTGCTTTCTGCTACCGACCTCGCCTCCCGGTACGGCATTGAGGGAGAGATATGTCGGCCCCTAAACCATATGTGACAAATCCCACGCCTACTCACAGCTCCAGACCGCCCTTGTCATTACAATTTAAGGTAAGATTTCGATGGCTTAAATATACAAGGGAAAAGTCATTTTATCTCTCATATGGTAAGCACTGGAGTCACACAATACAAAGTGTACGCACGCGCCCTGCTAAAGGTAACACACACACAAGTGTAAACTTTCTTTCATCTCGAATTTCAGAGCAATTTCAAGAGCTAATATCTTCCAGACATTACATTTACAGCTAAAATACATAGCCCATACGGATAAGTAACTAAATATGAAATATTTAAAGAAACAGTAATTTTTTAAAAAGCAGCTATACTATACAAAATGCGGCCTGGATTCTCAGTTTAAAACCTGTTAACTCAGTCGGTACGGGTAAAATCAGGTAGCGCATTCCATAACTTAGCTGATACTGAAGTAAGAAAGAGAATAAAGACCATAACTGGTTGTTCTAGGTTTATTGAGGGACAGAATGTAATTTCCGCAAACATCGATCATGAGAAGAAGACCGGAGAGAAAACTCGCTTGTTTTTCATATGTAGTAGCAGGAAAATCCTTCAAAAACAGAGTTTTATACTATTAATAGGAAGACATTTTGAATGCGCTTATTGCATAGAGATCATATAGAGTTCGCCTTTCGTAATCTGCAAATGTAAATCTTAGTATTCTCTTATTTACATCATACCGTTCTTTTGACAGGAACAGCTGACGAAAGGCCAGTTTTTGCTACAAGAATAACAGCGAAAAAAGCACTACCTTGTCGCAAATTTTCTATGATAAGAACTTGTTCAGAAATCAAAAGTCTACGTTAAGAGCACACACCAGGGCTATTCCTTACTATCTGGCTGGAAATCTTCTTCTCACTACTTTTTCCCCCGGCGCGCCGCGCTTCAGCCATATTGATGAGGGCCACTCTCGTGCTTCTCAAGTTGCCTCGTTCATGCCCAAAAAGAATTCTGGGTAATTCTGCCATTCCATGACAAGGCAAGATCCCCGATTCTCATTTCATAGATTTTTTATAAGTGTCGGGTCACCCAGTCCTACCGGCAAAATACCGCATCGATTGAAGTTTTTAGCTTTCAAAACTTGTCCAGATTGTATCGGTAGGTGCTGGAATTCGTCCACAGAAAGGCCAGAGAGACAACTTCACTCGTGAACCGCCATGTTTACAACAAAGCATTTTAGGCGTCCCAGTCTGCATGAAACCATCTCTCACCTCTGTTTGGAGAAGACCAGACACGCACGCTTCTTACGTTACCTTTAAGCCTGTAGAATCAACTGAAATGTCAATTCCTTGTAAAAAAAGACAGCCCCTCAATTTTTTGGGTAGGCTATGTATGGGAGAGCCAAAACATTTGCGCATGCGGTGACGGAATGTTTGAACAAGAGACAAAAATGCAGTACCTCCAGACGTGGCGCTGGAGCGTCGTACCAAACGAGTCATCCCGGGATTTCGGCCCGTGCGATCGCTTTTGGACGCAGTTGACCCTTCGCTGCTTTCTGCTACCGACCTCGCCTCCCGGTACGGCATTGAGGGAGAGATATGTCGGCCCCTAAACCATATGTGACAAATCCCACGCCTACTCACAGCTCCAGACCGCCCTTGTCATTACAATTTAAGGTAAGATTTCGATGGCTTAAATATACAAGGGAAAAGTCATTTTATCTCTCATATGGTAAGCACTGGAGTCACACAATACAAAGTGTACGCACGCGCCCTGCTAAAGGTAACACACACACAAGTGTAAACTTTCTTTCATCTCGAATTTCAGAGCAATTTCAAGAGCTAATATCTTCCAGACATTACATTTACAGCTAAAATACATAGCCCATACGGATAAGTAACTAAATATGAAATATTTAAAGAAACAGTAATTTTTTAAAAAGCAGCTATACTATACAAAATGCGGCCTGGATTCTCAGTTTAAAACCTGTTAACTCAGTCGGTACGGGTAAAATCAGGTAGCGCATTCCATAACTTAGCTGATACTGAAGTAAGAAAGAGAATAAAGACCATAACTGGTTGTTCTAGGTTTATTGAGGGACAGAATGTAATTTCCGCAAACATCGATCATGAGAAGAAGACCGGAGAGAAAACTCGCTTGTTTTTCATATGTAGTAGCAGGAAAATCCTTCAAAAACAGAGTTTTATACTATTAATAGGAAGACATTTTGAATGCGCTTATTGCATAGAGATCATATAGAGTTCGCCTTTCGTAATCTGCAAATGTAAATCTTAGTATTCTCTTATTTACATCATACCGTTCTTTTGACAGTAACAGCTGACGAAAGGCCAGTTTTTGCTACAAGAATAACAGCGAAAAAAGCACTACCTTGTCGCAAATTTTCTATGATAAGAACTTGTTCAGAAATCAAAAGTCTACGTTAAGAGCACACACCAGGGCTATTCCTTACTATCTGGCTGGAAATCTTCTTCTCACTACTTTTTCCCCCGGCGCGCCGCGCTTCAGCCATATTGATGAGGGCCACTCTCGTGCTTCTCAAGTTGCCTCGTTCATGCCCAAAAAGAATTCTGGGTAATTCTGCCATTCCATGACAAGGCAAGATCCCCGATTCTCATTTCATAGATTTTTTATAAGTGTCGGGTCACCCAGTCCTACCGGCAAAATACCGCATCGATTGAAGTTTTTAGCTTTCAAAACTTGTCCAGATTGTATCGGTAGGTGCTGGAATTCGTCCACAGAAAGGCCAGAGAGACAACTTCACTCGTGAACCGCCATGTTTACAACAAAGCATTTTAGGCGTCCCAGTCTGCATGAAACCATCTCTCACCTCTGTTTGGAGAAGACCAGACACGCACGCTTCTTACGTTACCTTTAAGCCTGTAGAATCAACTGAAATGTCAATTCCTTGTAAAAAAAGACAGCCCCTCAATTTTTTGGGTAGGCTATGTATGGGAGAGCCAAAACATTTGCGCATGCGGTGACGGAATGTTTGAACAAGAGACAAAAATGCAGTACCTCCAGACGTGGCGCTGGAGCGTCGTACCAAACGAGTCATCCCGGGATTTCGGCCCGTGCGATCGCTTTTGGACGCAGTTGACCCTTCGCTGCTTTCTGCTACCGACCTCGCCTCCCGGTACGGCATTGAGGGAGAGATATGTCGGCCCCTAAACCATATGTGACAAATCCCACGCCTACTCACAGCTCCAGACCGCCCTTGTCATTACAATTTAAGGTAAGATTTCGATGGCTTAAATATACAAGGGAAAAGTCATTTTATCTCTCATATGGTAAGCACTGGAGTCACACAATACAAAGTGTACGCACGCGCCCTGCTAAAGGTAACACACACACAAGTGTAAACTTTCTTTCATCTCGAATTTCAGAGCAATTTCAAGAGCTAATATCTTCCAGACATTACATTTACAGCTAAAATACATAGCCCATACGGATAAGTAACTAAATATGAAATATTTAAAGAAACAGTAATTTTTTAAAAAGCAGCTATACTATACAAAATGCGGCCTGGATTCTCAGTTTAAAACCTGTTAACTCAGTCGGTACGGGTAAAATCAGGTAGCGCATTCCATAACTTAGCTGATACTGAAGTAAGAAAGAGAATAAAGACCATAACTGGTTGTTCTAGGTTTATTGAGGGACAGAATGTAATTTCCGCAAACATCGATCATGAGAAGAAGACCGGAGAGAAAACTCGCTTGTTTTTCATATGTAGTAGCAGGAAAATCCTTCAAAAACAGAGTTTTATACTATTAATAGGAAGACATTTTGAATGCGCTTATTGCATAGAGATCATATAGAGTTCGCCTTTCGTAATCTGCAAATGTAAATCTTAGTATTCTCTTATTTACATCATACCGTTCTTTTGACAGGAACAGCTGACGAAAGGCCAGTTTTTGCTACAAGAATAACAGCGAAAAAAGCACTACCTTGTCGCAAATTTTCTATGATAAGAACTTGTTCAGAAATCAAAAGTCTACGTTAAGAGCACACACCAGGGCTATTCCTTACTATCTGGCTGGAAATCTTCTTCTCACTACTTTTTCCCCCGGCGCGCCGCGCTTCAGCCATATTGATGAGGGCCACTCTCGTGCTTCTCAAGTTGCCTCGTTCATGCCCAAAAAGAATTCTGGGTAATTCTGCCATTCCATGACAAGGCAAGATCCCCGATTCTCATTTCATAGATTTTTTATAAGTGTCGGGTCACCCAGTCCTACCGGCAAAATACCGCATCGATTGAAGTTTTTAGCTTTCAAAACTTGTCCAGATTGTATCGGTAGGTGCTGGAATTCGTCCACAGAAAGGCCAGAGAGACAACTTCACTCGTGAACCGCCATGTTTACAACAAAGCATTTTAGGCGTCCCAGTCTGCATGAAACCATCTCTCACCTCTGTTTGGAGAAGACCAGACACGCACGCTTCTTACGTTACCTTTAAGCCTGTAGAATCAACTGAAATGTCAATTCCTTGTAAAAAAAGACAGCCCCTCAATTTTTTGGGTAGGCTATGTATGGGAGAGCCAAAACATTTGCGCATGCGGTGACGGAATGTTTGAACAAGAGACAAAAATGCAGTACCTCCAGACGTGGCGCTGGAGCGTCGTACCAAACGAGTCATCCCGGGATTTCGGCCCGTGCGATCGCTTTTGGACGCAGTTGACCCTTCGCTGCTTTCTGCTACCGACCTCGCCTCCCGGTACGGCATTGAGGGAGAGATATGTCGGCCCCTAAACCATATGTGACAAATCCCACGCCTACTCACAGCTCCAGACCGCCCTTGTCATTACAATTTAAGGTAAGATTTCGATGGCTTAAATATACAAGGGAAAAGTCATTTTATCTCTCATATGGTAAGCACTGGAGTCACACAATACAAAGTGTACGCACGCGCCCTGCTAAAGGTAACACACACACAAGTGTAAACTTTCTTTCATCTCGAATTTCAGAGCAATTTCAAGAGCTAATATCTTCCAGACATTACATTTACAGCTAAAATACATAGCCCATACGGATAAGTAACTAAATATGAAATATTTAAAGAAACAGTAATTTTTTAAAAAGCAGCTATACTATACAAAATGCGGCCTGGATTCTCAGTTTAAAACCTGTTAACTCAGTCGGTACGGGTAAAATCAGGTAGCGCATTCCATAACTTAGCTGATACTGAAGTAAGAAAGAGAATAAAGACCATAACTGGTTGTTCTAGGTTTATTGAGGGACAGAATGTAATTTCCGCAAACATCGATCATGAGAAGAAGACCGGAGAGAAAACTCGCTTGTTTTTCATATGTAGTAGCAGGAAAATCCTTCAAAAACAGAGTTTTATACTATTAATAGGAAGACATTTTGAATGCGCTTATTGCATAGAGATCATATAGAGTTCGCCTTTCGTAATCTGCAAATGTAAATCTTAGTATTCTCTTATTTACATCATACCGTTCTTTTGACAGGAACAGCTGACGAAAGGCCAGTTTTTGCTACAAGAATAACAGCGAAAAAAGCACTACCTTGTCGCAAATTTTCTATGATAAGAACTTGTTCAGAAATCAAAAGTCTACGTTAACAGCACACACCAGGGCTATTCCTTACTATCTGGCTGGAAATCTTCTTCTCACTACTTTTTCCCCCGGCGCGCCGCGCTTCAGCCATATTGATGAGGGCCACTCTCGTGCTTCTCAAGTTGCCTCGTTCATGCCCAAAAAGAATTCTGGGTAATTCTGCCATTCCATGACAAGGCAAGATCCCCGATTCTCATTTCATAGATTTTTTATAAGTGTCGGGTCACCCAGTCCTACCGGCAAAATACCGCATCGATTGAAGTTTTTAGCTTTCAAAACTTGTCCAGATTGTATCGGTAGGTGCTGGAATTCGTCCACAGAAAGGCCAGAGAGACAACTTCACTCGTGAACCGCCATGTTTACAACAAAGCATTTTAGGCGTCCCAGTCTGCATGAAACCATCTCTCACCTCTGTTTGGAGAAGACCAGACACGCACGCTTCTTACGTTACCTTTAAGCCTGTAGAATCAACTGAAATGTCAATTCCTTGTAAAAAAAGACAGCCCCTCAATTTTTTGGGTAGGCTATGTATGGGAGAGCCAAAACATTTGCGCATGCGGTGACGGAATGTTTGAACAAGAGACAAAAATGCAGTACCTCCAGACATGGCGCTGGAGCGTCGTACCAAACGAGTCATCCCGGGATTTCGGCCCGTGCGATCGCTTTTGGACGCAGTTGACCCTTCGCTGCTTTCTGCTACCGACCTCGCCTCCCGGTACGGCATTGAGGGAGAGATATGTCGGCCCCTAAACCATATGTGACAAATCCCACGCCTACTCACAGCTCCAGACCGCCCTTGTCATTACAATTTAAGGTAAGATTTCGATGGCTTAAATATACAAGGGAAAAGTCATTTTATCTCTCATATGGTAAGCACTGGAGTCACACAATACAAAGTGTACGCACGCGCCCTGCTAAAGGTAACACACACACAAGTGTAAACTTTCTTTCATCTCGAATTTCAGAGCAATTTCAAGAGCTAATATCTTCCAGACATTACATTTACAGCTAAAATACATAGCCCATACGGATAAGTAACTAAATATGAAATATTTAAAGAAACAGTAATTTTTTAAAAAGCAGCTATACTATACAAAATGCGGCCTGGATTCTCAGTTTAAAACCTGTTAACTCAGTCGGTACGGGTAAAATCAGGTAGCGCATTCCATAACTTAGCTGATACTGAAGTAAGAAAGAGAATAAAGACCATAACTGGTTGTTCTAGGTTTATTGAGGGACAGAATGTAATTTCCGCAAACATCGATCATGAGAAGAAGACCGGAGAGAAAACTCGCTTGTTTTTCATATGTAGTAGCAGGAAAATCCTTCAAAAACAGAGTTTTATACTATTAATAGGAAGACATTTTGAATGCGCTTATTGCATAGAGATCATATAGAGTTCGCCTTTCGTAATCTGCAAATGTAAATCTTAGTATTCTCTTATTTACATCATACCGTTCTTTTGACAGGAACAGCTGACGAAAGGCCAGTTTTTGCTACAAGAATAACAGCGAAAAAAGCACTACCTTGTCGCAAATTTTCTATGATAAGAACTTGTTCAGAAATCAAAAGTCTACGTTAACAGCACACACCAGGGCTATTCCTTACTATCTGGCTGGAAATCTTCTTCTCACTACTTTTTCCCCCGGCGCGCCGCGCTTCAGCCATATTGATGAGGGCCACTCTCGTGCTTCTCAAGTTGCCTCGTTCATGCCCAAAAAGAATTCTGGGTAATTCTGCCATTCCATGACAAGGCAAGATCCCCGATTCTCATTTCATAGATTTTTTATAAGTGTCGGGTCACCCAGTCCTACCGGCAAAATACCGCATCGATTGAAGTTTTTAGCTTTCAAAACTTGTCCAGATTGTATCGGTAGGTGCTGGAATTCGTCCACAGAAAGGCCAGAGAGACAACTTCACTCGTGAACCGCCATGTTTACAACAAAGCATTTTAGGCGTCCCAGTCTGCATGAAACCATCTCTCACCTCTGTTTGGAGAAGACCAGACACGCACGCTTCTTACGTTACCTTTAAGCCTGTAGAATCAACTGAAATGTCAATTCCTTGTAAAAAAAGACAGCCCCTCAATTTTTTGGGTAGGCTATGTATGGGAGAGCCAAAACATTTGCGCATGCGGTGACGGAATGTTTGAACAAGAGACAAAAATGCAGTACCTCCAGACGTGGCGCTGGAGCGTCGTACCAAACGAGTCATCCCGGGATTTCGGCCCGTGCGATCGCTTTTGGACGCAGTTGACCCTTCGCTGCTTTCTGCTACCGACCTCGCCTCCCGGTACGGCATTGAGGGAGAGATATGTCGGCCCCTAAACCATATGTGACAAATCCCACGCCTACTCACAGCTCCAGACCGCCCTTGTCATTACAATTTAAGGTAAGATTTCGATGGCTTAAATATACAAGGGAAAAGTCATTTTATCTCTCATATGGTAAGCACTGGAGTCACACAATACAAAGTGTACGCACGCGCCCTGCTAAAGGTAACACACACACAAGTGTAAACTTTCTTTCATCTCGAATTTCAGAGCAATTTCAAGAGCTAATATCTTCCAGACATTACATTTACAGCTAAAATACATAGCCCATACGGATAAGTAACTAAATATGAAATATTTAAAGAAACAGTAATTTTTTAAAAAGCAGCTATACTATACAAAATGCGGCCTGGATTCTCAGTTTAAAACCTGTTAACTCAGTCGGTACGGGTAAAATCAGGTAGCGCATTCCATAACTTAGCTGATACTGAAGTAAGAAAGAGAATAAAGACCATAACTGGTTGTTCTAGGTTTATTGAGGGACAGAATGTAATTTCCGCAAACATCGATCATGAGAAGAAGACCGGAGAGAAAACTCGCTTGTTTTTCATATGTAGTAGCAGGAAAATCCTTCAAAAACAGAGTTTTATACTATTAATAGGAAGACATTTTGAATGCGCTTATTGCATAGAGATCATATAGAGTTCGCCTTTCGTAATCTGCAAATGTAAATCTTAGTATTCTCTTATTTACATCATACCGTTCTTTTGACAGGAACAGCTGACGAAAGGCCAGTTTTTGCTACAAGAATAACAGCGAAAAAAGCACTACCTTGTCGCAAATTTTCTATGATAAGAACTTGTTCAGAAATCAAAAGTCTACGTTAAGAGCACACACCAGGGCTATTCCTTACTATCTGGCTGGAAATCTTCTTCTCACTACTTTTTCCCCCGGCGCGCCGCGCTTCAGCCATATTGATGAGGGCCACTCTCGTGCTTCTCAAGTTGCCTCGTTCATGCCCAAAAAGAATTCTGGGTAATTCTGCCATTCCATGACAAGGCAAGATCCCCGATTCTCATTTCATAGATTTTTTATAAGTGTCGGGTCACCCAGTCCTACCGGCAAAATACCGCATCGATTGAAGTTTTTAGCTTTCAAAACTTGTCCAGATTGTATCGGTAGGTGCTGGAATTCGTCCACAGAAAGGCCAGAGAGACAACTTCACTCGTGAACCGCCATGTTTACAACAAAGCATTTTAGGCGTCCCAGTCTGCATGAAACCATCTCTCACCTCTGTTTGGAGAAGACCAGACACGCACGCTTCTTACGTTACCTTTAAGCCTGTAGAATCAACTGAAATGTCAATTCCTTGTAAAAAAAGACAGCCCCTCAATTTTTTGGGTAGGCTATGTATGGGAGAGCCAAAACATTTGCGCATGCGGTGACGGAATGTTTGAACAAGAGACAAAAATGCAGTACCTCCAGACGTGGCGCTGGAGCGTCGTACCAAACGAGTCATCCCGGGATTTCGGCCCGTGCGATCGCTTTTGGACGCAGTTGACCCTTCGCTGCTTTCTGCTACCGACCTCGCCTCCCGGTACGGCATTGAGGGAGAGATATGTCGGCCCCTAAACCATATGTGACAAATCCCACGCCTACTCACAGCTCCAGACCGCCCTTGTCATTACAATTTAAGGTAAGATTTCGATGGCTTAAATATACAAGGGAAAAGTCATTTTATCTCTCATATGGTAAGCACTGGAGTCACACAATACAAAGTGTACGCACGCGCCCTGCTAAAGGTAACACACACACAAGTGTAAACTTTCTTTCATCTCGAATTTCAGAGCAATTTCAAGAGCTAATATCTTCCAGACATTACATTTACAGCTAAAATACATAGCCCATACGGATAAGTAACTAAATATGAAATATTTAAAGAAACAGTAATTTTTTAAAAAGCAGCTATACTATACAAAATGCGGCCTGGATTCTCAGTTTAAAACCTGTTAACTCAGTCGGTACGGGTAAAATCAGGTAGCGCATTCCATAACTTAGCTGATACTGAAGTAAGAAAGAGAATAAAGACCATAACTGGTTGTTCTAGGTTTATTGAGGGACAGAATGTAATTTCCGCAAACATCGATCATGAGAAGAAGACCGGAGAGAAAACTCGCTTGTTTTTCATATGTAGTAGCAGGAAAATCCTTCAAAAACAGAGTTTTATACTATTAATAGGAAGACATTTTGAATGCGCTTATTGCATAGAGATCATATAGAGTTCGCCTTTCGTAATCTGCAAATGTAAATCTTAGTATTCTCTTATTTACATCATACCGTTCTTTTGACAGGAACAGCTGACGAAAGGCCAGTTTTTGCTACAAGAATAACAGCGAAAAAAGCACTACCTTGTCGCAAATTTTCTATGATAAGAACTTGTTCAGAAATCAAAAGTCTACGTTAAGAGCACACACCAGGGCTATTCCTTACTATCTGGCTGGAAATCTTCTTCTCACTACTTTTTCCCCCGGCGCGCCGCGCTTCAGCCATATTGATGAGGGCCACTCTCGTGCTTCTCAAGTTGCCTCGTTCATGCCCAAAAAGAATTCTGGGTAATTCTGCCATTCCATGACAAGGCAAGATCCCCGATTCTCATTTCATAGATTTTTTATAAGTGTCGGGTCACCCAGTCCTACCGGCAAAATACCGCATCGATTGAAGTTTTTAGCTTTCAAAACTTGTCCAGATTGTATCGGTAGGTGCTGGAATTCGTCCACAGAAAGGCCAGAGAGACAACTTCACTCGTGAACCGCCATGTTTACAACAAAGCATTTTAGGCGTCCCAGTCTGCATGAAACCATCTCTCACCTCTGTTTGGAGAAGACCAGACACGCACGCTTCTTACGTTACCTTTAAGCCTGTAGAATCAACTGAAATGTCAATTCCTTGTAAAAAAAGACAGCCCCTCAATTTTTTGGGTAGGCTATGTATGGGAGAGCCAAAACATTTGCGCATGCGGTGACGGAATGTTTGAACAAGAGACAAAAATGCAGTACCTCCAGACGTGGCGCTGGAGCGTCGTACCAAACGAGTCATCCCGGGATTTCGGCCCGTGCGATCGCTTTTGGACGCAGTTGACCCTTCGCTGCTTTCTGCTACCGACCTCGCCTCCCGGTACGGCATTGAGGGAGAGATATGTCGGCCCCTAAACCATATGTGACAAATCCCACGCCTACTCACAGCTCCAGACCGCCCTTGTCATTACAATTTAAGGTAAGATTTCGATGGCTTAAATATACAAGGGAAAAGTCATTTTATCTCTCATATGGTAAGCACTGGAGTCACACAATACAAAGTGTACGCACGCGCCCTGCTAAAGGTAACACACACACAAGTGTAAACTTTCTTTCATCTCGAATTTCAGAGCAATTTCAAGAGCTAATATCTTCCAGACATTACATTTACAGCTAAAATACATAGCCCATACGGATAAGTAACTAAATATGAAATATTTAAAGAAACAGTAATTTTTTAAAAAGCAGCTATACTATACAAAATGCGGCCTGGATTCTCAGTTTAAAACCTGTTAACTCAGTCGGTACGGGTAAAATCAGGTAGCGCATTCCATAACTTAGCTGATACTGAAGTAAGAAAGAGAATAAAGACCATAACTGGTTGTTCTAGGTTTATTGAGGGACAGAATGTAATTTCCGCAAACATCGATCATGAGAAGAAGACCGGAGAGAAAACTCGCTTGTTTTTCATATGTAGTAGCAGGAAAATCCTTCAAAAACAGAGTTTTATACTATTAATAGGAAGACATTTTGAATGCGCTTATTGCATAGAGATCATATAGAGTTCGCCTTTCGTAATCTGCAAATGTAAATCTTAGTATTCTCTTATTTACATCATACCGTTCTTTTGACAGGAACAGCTGACGAAAGGCCAGTTTTTGCTACAAGAATAACAGCGAAAAAAGCACTACCTTGTCGCAAATTTTCTATGATAAGAACTTGTTCAGAAATCAAAAGTCTACGTTAACAGCACACACCAGGGCTATTCCTTACTATCTGGCTGGAAATCTTCTTCTCACTACTGTTTCCCCCGGCGCGCCGCGCTTCAGCCATATTGATGAGGGCCACTCTCGTGCTTCTCAAGTTGCCTCGTTCATGCCCAAAAAGAATTCTGGGTAATTCTGCCATTCCATGACAAGGCAAGATCCCCGATTCTCATTTCATAGATTTTTTATAAGTGTCGGGTCACCCAGTCCTACCGGCAAAATACCGCATCGATTGAAGTTTTTAGCTTTCAAAACTTGTCCAGATTGTATCGGTAGGTGCTGGAATTCGTCCACAGAAAGGCCAGAGAGACAACTTCACTCGTGAACCGCCATGTTTACAACAAAGCATTTTAGGCGTCCCAGTCTGCATGAAACCATCTCTCACCTCTGTTTGGAGAAGACCAGACACGCACGCTTCTTACGTTACCTTTAAGCCTGTAGAATCAACTGAAATGTCAATTCCTTGTAAAAAAAGACAGCCCCTCAATTTTTTGGGTAGGCTATGTATGGGAGAGCCAAAACATTTGCGCATGCGGTGACGGAATGTTTGAACAAGAGACAAAAATGCAGTACCTCCAGACGTGGCGCTGGAGCGTCGTACCAAACGAGTCATCCCGGGATTTCGGCCCGTGCGATCGCTTTTGGACGCAGTTGACCCTTCGCTGCTTTCTGCTACCGACCTCGCCTCCCGGTACGGCATTGAGGGAGAGATATGTCGGCCCCTAAACCATATGTGACAAATCCCACGCCTACTCACAGCTCCAGACCGCCCTTGTCATTACAATTTAAGGTAAGATTTCGATGGCTTAAATATACAAGGGAAAAGTCATTTTATCTCTCATATGGTAAGCACTGGAGTCACACAATACAAAGTGTACGCACGCGCCCTGCTAAAGGTAACACACACACAAGTGTAAACTTTCTTTCATCTCGAATTTCAGAGCAATTTCAAGAGCTAATATCTTCCAGACATTACATTTACAGCTAAAATACATAGCCCATACGGATAAGTAACTAAATATGAAATATTTAAAGAAACAGTAATTTTTTAAAAAGCAGCTATACTATACAAAATGCGGCCTGGATTCTCAGTTTAAAACCTGTTAACTCAGTCGGTACGGGTAAAATCAGGTAGCGCATTCCATAACTTAGCTGATACTGAAGTAAGAAAGAGAATAAAGACCATAACTGGTTGTTCTAGGTTTATTGAGGGACAGAATGTAATTTCCGCAAACATCGATCATGAGAAGAAGACCGGAGAGAAAACTCGCTTGTTTTTCATATGTAGTAGCAGGAAAATCCTTCAAAAACAGAGTTTTATACTATTAATAGGAAGACATTTTGAATGCGCTTATTGCATAGAGATCATATAGAGTTCGCCTTTCGTAATCTGCAAATGTAAATCTTAGTATTCTCTTATTTACATCATACCGTTCTTTTGACAGGAACAGCTGACGAAAGGCCAGTTTTTGCTACAAGAATAACAGCGAAAAAAGCACTACCTTGTCGCAAATTTTCTATGATAAGAACTTGTTCAGAAATCAAAAGTCTACGTTAAGAGCACACACCAGGGCTATTCCTTACTATCTGGCTGGAAATCTTCTTCTCACTACTTTTTCCCCCGGCGCGCCGCGCTTCAGCCATATTGATGAGGGCCACTCTCGTGCTTCTCAAGTTGCCTCGTTCATGCCCAAAAAGAATTCTGGGTAATTCTGCCATTCCATGACAAGGCAAGATCCCCGATTCTCATTTCATAGATTTTTTATAAGTGTCGGGTCACCCAGTCCTACCGGCAAAATACCGCATCGATTGAAGTTTTTAGCTTTCAAAACTTGTCCAGATTGTATCGGTAGGTGCTGGAATTCGTCCACAGAAAGGCCAGAGAGACAACTTCACTCGTGAACCGCCATGTTTACAACAAAGCATTTTAGGCGTCCCAGTCTGCATGAAACCATCTCTCACCTCTGTTTGGAGAAGACCAGACACGCACGCTTCTTACGTTACCTTTAAGCCTGTAGAATCAACTGAAATGTCAATTCCTTGTAAAAAAAGACAGCCCCTCAATTTTTTGGGTAGGCTATGTATGGGAGAGCCAAAACATTTGTGCATGCGGTGACGGAATGTTTGAACAAGAGACAAAAATGCAGTACCTCCAGACGTGGCGCTGGAGCGTCGTACCAAACGAGTCATCCCGGGATTTCGGCCCGTGCGATCGCTTTTGGACGCAGTTGACCCTTCGCTGCTTTCTGCTACCGACCTCGCCTCCCGGTACGGCATTGAGGGAGAGATATGTCGGCCCCTAAACCATATGTGACAAATCCCACGCCTACTCACAGCTCCAGACCGCCCTTGTCATTACAATTTAAGGTAAGATTTCGATGGCTTAAATATACAAGGGAAAAGTCATTTTATCTCTCATATGGTAAGCACTGGAGTCACACAATACAAAGTGTACGCACGCGCCCTGCTAAAGGTAACACACACACAAGTGTAAACTTTCTTTCATCTCGAATTTCAGAGCAATTTCAAGAGCTAATATCTTCCAGACATTACATTTACAGCTAAAATACATAGCCCATACGGATAAGTAACTAAATATGAAATATTTAAAGAAACAGTAATTTTTTAAAAAGCAGCTATACTATACAAAATGCGGCCTGGATTCTCAGTTTAAAACCTGTTAACTCAGTCGGTACGGGTAAAATCAGGTAGCGCATTCCATAACTTAGCTGATACTGAAGTAAGAAAGAGAATAAAGACCATAACTGGTTGTTCTAGGTTTATTGAGGGACAGAATGTAATTTCCGCAAACATCGATCATGAGAAGAAGACCGGAGAGAAAACTCGCTTGTTTTTCATATGTAGTAGCAGGAAAATCCTTCAAAAACAGAGTTTTATACTATTAATAGGAAGACATTTTGAATGCGCTTATTGCATAGAGATCATATAGAGTTCGCCTTTCGTAATCTGCAAATGTAAATCTTAGTATTCTCTTATTTACATCATACCGTTCTTTTGACAGGAACAGCTGACGAAAGGCCAGTTTTTGCTACAAGAATAACAGCGAAAAAAGCACTACCTTGTCGCAAATTTTCTATGATAAGAACTTGTTCAGAAATCAAAAGTCTACGTTAACAGCACACACCAGGGCTATTCCTTACTATCTGGCTGGAAATCTTCTTCTCACTACTGTTTCCCCCGGCGCGCCGCGCTTCAGCCATATTGATGAGGGCCACTCTCGTGCTTCTCAAGTTGCCTCGTTCATGCCCAAAAAGAATTCTGGGTAATTCTGCCATTCCATGACAAGGCAAGATCCCCGATTCTCATTTCATAGATTTTTTATAAGTGTCGGGTCACCCAGTCCTACCGGCAAAATACCGCATCGATTGAAGTTTTTAGCTTTCAAAACTTGTCCAGATTGTATCGGTAGGTGCTGGAATTCGTCCACAGAAAGGCCAGAGAGACAACTTCACTCGTGAACCGCCATGTTTACAACAAAGCATTTTAGGCGTCCCAGTCTGCATGAAACCATCTCTCACCTCTGTTTGGAGAAGACCAGACACGCACGCTTCTTACGTTACCTTTAAGCCTGTAGAATCAACTGAAATGTCAATTCCTTGTAAAAAAAGACAGCCCCTCAATTTTTTGGGTAGGCTATGTATGGGAGAGCCAAAACATTTGCGCATGCGGTGACGGAATGTTTGAACAAGAGACAAAAATGCAGTACCTCCAGACGTGGCGCTGGAGCGTCGTACCAAACGAGTCATCCCGGGATTTCGGCCCGTGCGATCGCTTTTGGACGCAGTTGACCCTTCGCTGCTTTCTGCTACCGACCTCGCCTCCCGGTACGGCATTGAGGGAGAGATATGTCGGCCCCTAAACCATATGTGACAAATCCCACGCCTACTCACAGCTCCAGACCGCCCTTGTCATTACAATTTAAGGTAAGATTTCGATGGCTTAAATATACAAGGGAAAAGTCATTTTATCTCTCATATGGTAAGCACTGGAGTCACACAATACAAAGTGTACGCACGCGCCCTGCTAAAGGTAACACACACACAAGTGTAAACTTTCTTTCATCTCGAATTTCAGAGCAATTTCAAGAGCTAATATCTTCCAGACATTACATTTACAGCTAAAATACATAGCCCATACGGATAAGTAACTAAATATGAAATATTTAAAGAAACAGTAATTTTTTAAAAAGCAGCTATACTATACAAAATGCGGCCTGGATTCTCAGTTTAAAACCTGTTAACTCAGTCGGTACGGGTAAAATCAGGTAGCGCATTCCATAACTTAGCTGATACTGAAGTAAGAAAGAGAATAAAGACCATAACTGGTTGTTCTAGGTTTATTGAGGGACAGAATGTAATTTCCGCAAACATCGATCATGAGAAGAAGACCGGAGAGAAAACTCGCTTGTTTTTCATATGTAGTAGCAGGAAAATCCTTCAAAAACAGAGTTTTATACTATTAATAGGAAGACATTTTGAATGCGCTTATTGCATAGAGATCATATAGAGTTCGCCTTTCGTAATCTGCAAATGTAAATCTTAGTATTCTCTTATTTACATCATACCGTTCTTTTGACAGGAACAGCTGACGAAAGGCCAGTTTTTGCTACAAGAATAACAGCGAAAAAAGCACTACCTTGTCGCAAATTTTCTATGATAAGAACTTGTTCAGAAATCAAAAGTCTACGTTAACAGCACACACCAGGGCTATTCCTTACTATCTGGCTGGAAATCTTCTTCTCACTACTTTTTCCCCCGGCGCGCCGCGCTTCAGCCATATTGATGAGGGCCACTCTCGTGCTTCTCAAGTTGCCTCGTTCATGCCCAAAAAGAATTCTGGGTAATTCTGCCATTCCATGACAAGGCAAGATCCCCGATTCTCATTTCATAGATTTTTTATAAGTGTCGGGTCACCCAGTCCTACCGGCAAAATACCGCATCGATTGAAGTTTTTAGCTTTCAAAACTTGTCCAGATTGTATCGGTAGGTGCTGGAATTCGTCCACAGAAAGGCCAGAGAGACAACTTCACTCGTGAACCGCCATGTTTACAACAAAGCATTTTAGGCGTCCCAGTCTGCATGAAACCATCTCTCACCTCTGTTTGGAGAAGACCAGACACGCACGCTTCTTACGTTACCTTTAAGCCTGTAGAATCAACTGAAATGTCAATTCCTTGTAAAAAAAGACAGCCCCTCAATTTTTTGGGTAGGCTATGTATGGGAGAGCCAAAACATTTGCGCATGCGGTGACGGAATGTTTGAACAAGAGACAAAAATGCAGTACCTCCAGACGTGGCGCTGGAGCGTCGTACCAAACGAGTCATCCCGGGATTTCGGCCCGTGCGATCGCTTTTGGACGCAGTTGACCCTTCGCTGCTTTCTGCTACCGACCTCGCCTCCCGGTACGGCATTGAGGGAGAGATATGTCGGCCCCTAAACCATATGTGACAAATCCCACGCCTACTCACAGCTCCAGACCGCCCTTGTCATTACAATTTAAGGTAAGATTTCGATGGCTTAAATATACAAGGGAAAAGTCATTTTATCTCTCATATGGTAAGCACTGGAGTCACACAATACAAAGTGTACGCACGCGCCCTGCTAAAGGTAACACACACACAAGTGTAAACTTTCTTTCATCTCGAATTTCAGAGCAATTTCAAGAGCTAATATCTTCCAGACATTACATTTACAGCTAAAATACATAGCCCATACGGATAAGTAACTAAATATGAAATATTTAAAGAAACAGTAATTTTTTAAAAAGCAGCTATACTATACAAAATGCGGCCTGGATTCTCAGTTTAAAACCTGTTAACTCAGTCGGTACGGGTAAAATCAGGTAGCGCATTCCATAACTTAGCTGATACTGAAGTAAGAAAGAGAATAAAGACCATAACTGGTTGTTCTAGGTTTATTGAGGGACAGAATGTAATTTCCGCAAACATCGATCATGAGAAGAAGACCGGAGAGAAAACTCGCTTGTTTTTCATATGTAGTAGCAGGAAAATCCTTCAAAAACAGAGTTTTATACTATTAATAGGAAGACATTTTGAATGCGCTTATTGCATAGAGATCATATAGAGTTCGCCTTTCGTAATCTGCAAATGTAAATCTTAGTATTCTCTTATTTACATCATACCGTTCTTTTGACAGGAACAGCTGACGAAAGGCCAGTTTTTGCTACAAGAATAACAGCGAAAAAAGCACTACCTTGTCGCAAATTTTCTATGATAAGAACTTGTTCAGAAATCAAAAGTCTACGTTAAGAGCACACACCAGGGCTATTCCTTACTATCTGGCTGGAAATCTTCTTCTCACTACTTTTTCCCCCGGCGCGCCGCGCTTCAGCCATATTGATGAGGGCCACTCTCGTGCTTCTCAAGTTGCCTCGTTCATGCCCAAAAAGAATTCTGGGTAATTCTGCCATTCCATGACAAGGCAAGATCCCCGATTCTCATTTCATAGATTTTTTATAAGTGTCGGGTCACCCAGTCCTACCGGCAAAATACCGCATCGATTGAAGTTTTTAGCTTTCAAAACTTGTCCAGATTGTATCGGTAGGTGCTGGAATTCGTCCACAGAAAGGCCAGAGAGACAACTTCACTCGTGAACCGCCATGTTTACAACAAAGCATTTTAGGCGTCCCAGTCTGCATGAAACCATCTCTCACCTCTGTTTGGAGAAGACCAGACACGCACGCTTCTTACGTTACCTTTAAGCCTGTAGAATCAACTGAAATGTCAATTCCTTGTAAAAAAAGACAGCCCCTCAATTTTTTGGGTAGGCTATGTATGGGAGAGCCAAAACATTTGCGCATGCGGTGACGGAATGTTTGAACAAGAGACAAAAATGCAGTACCTCCAGACGTGGCGCTGGAGCGTCGTACCAAACGAGTCATCCCGGGATTTCGGCCCGTGCGATCGCTTTTGGACGCAGTTGACCCTTCGCTGCTTTCTGCTACCGACCTCGCCTCCCGGTACGGCATTGAGGGAGAGATATGTCGGCCCCTAAACCATATGTGACAAATCCCACGCCTACTCACAGCTCCAGACCGCCCTTGTCATTACAATTTAAGGTAAGATTTCGATGGCTTAAATATACAAGGGAAAAGTCATTTTATCTCTCATATGGTAAGCACTGGAGTCACACAATACAAAGTGTACGCACGCGCCCTGCTAAAGGTAACACACACACAAGTGTAAACTTTCTTTCATCTCGAATTTCAGAGCAATTTCAAGAGCTAATATCTTCCAGACATTACATTTACAGCTAAAATACATAGCCCATACGGATAAGTAACTAAATATGAAATATTTAAAGAAACAGTAATTTTTTAAAAAGCAGCTATACTATACAAAATGCGGCCTGGATTCTCAGTTTAAAACCTGTTAACTCAGTCGGTACGGGTAAAATCAGGTAGCGCATTCCATAACTTAGCTGATACTGAAGTAAGAAAGAGAATAAAGACCATAACTGGTTGTTCTAGGTTTATTGAGGGACAGAATGTAATTTCCGCAAACATCGATCATGAGAAGAAGACCGGAGAGAAAACTCGCTTGTTTTTCATATGTAGTAGCAGGAAAATCCTTCAAAAACAGAGTTTTATACTATTAATAGGAAGACATTTTGAATGCGCTTATTGCATAGAGATCATATAGAGTTCGCCTTTCGTAATCTGCAAATGTAAATCTTAGTATTCTCTTATTTACATCATACCGTTCTTTTGACAGGAACAGCTGACGAAAGGCCAGTTTTTGCTACAAGAATAACAGCGAAAAAAGCACTACCTTGTCGCAAATTTTCTATGATAAGAACTTGTTCAGAAATCAAAAGTCTACGTTAAGAGCACACACCAGGGCTATTCCTTACTATCTGGCTGGAAATCTTCTTCTCACTACTTTTTCCCCCGGCGCGCCGCGCTTCAGCCATATTGATGAGGGCCACTCTCGTGCTTCTCAAGTTGCCTCGTTCATGCCCAAAAAGAATTCTGGGTAATTCTGCCATTCCATGACAAGGCAAGATCCCCGATTCTCATTTCATAGATTTTTTATAAGTGTCGGGTCACCCAGTCCTACCGGCAAAATACCGCATCGATTGAAGTTTTTAGCTTTCAAAACTTGTCCAGATTGTATCGGTAGGTGCTGGAATTCGTCCACAGAAAGGCCAGAGAGACAACTTCACTCGTGAACCGCCATGTTTACAACAAAGCATTTTAGGCGTCCCAGTCTGCATGAAACCATCTCTCACCTCTGTTTGGAGAAGACCAGACACGCACGCTTCTTACGTTACCTTTAAGCCTGTAGAATCAACTGAAATGTCAATTCCTTGTAAAAAAAGACAGCCCCTCAATTTTTTGGGTAGGCTATGTATGGGAGAGCCAAAACATTTGCGCATGCGGTGACGGAATGTTTGAACAAGAGACAAAAATGCAGTACCTCCAGACGTGGCGCTGGAGCGTCGTACCAAACGAGTCATCCCGGGATTTCGGCCCGTGCGATCGCTTTTGGACGCAGTTGACCCTTCGCTGCTTTCTGCTACCGACCTCGCCTCCCGGTACGGCATTGAGGGAGAGATATGTCGGCCCCTAAACCATATGTGACAAATCCCACGCCTACTCACAGCTCCAGACCGCCCTTGTCATTACAATTTAAGGTAAGATTTCGATGGCTTAAATATACAAGGGAAAAGTCATTTTATCTCTCATATGGTAAGCACTGGAGTCACACAATACAAAGTGTACGCACGCGCCCTGCTAAAGGTAACACACACACAAGTGTAAACTTTCTTTCATCTCGAATTTCAGAGCAATTTCAAGAGCTAATATCTTCCAGACATTACATTTACAGCTAAAATACATAGCCCATACGGATAAGTAACTAAATATGAAATATTTAAAGAAACAGTAATTTTTTAAAAAGCAGCTATACTATACAAAATGCGGCCTGGATTCTCAGTTTAAAACCTGTTAACTCAGTCGGTACGGGTAAAATCAGGTAGCGCATTCCATAACTTAGCTGATACTGAAGTAAGAAAGAGAATAAAGACCATAACTGGTTGTTCTAGGTTTATTGAGGGACAGAATGTAATTTCCGCAAACATCGATCATGAGAAGAAGACCGGAGAGAAAACTCGCTTGTTTTTCATATGTAGTAGCAGGAAAATCCTTCAAAAACAGAGTTTTATACTATTAATAGGAAGACATTTTGAATGCGCTTATTGCATAGAGATCATATAGAGTTCGCCTTTCGTAATCTGCAAATGTAAATCTTAGTATTCTCTTATTTACATCATACCGTTCTTTTGACAGGAACAGCTGACGAAAGGCCAGTTTTTGCTACAAGAATAACAGCGAAAAAAGCACTACCTTGTCGCAAATTTTCTATGATAAGAACTTGTTCAGAAATCAAAAGTCTACGTTAAGAGCACACACCAGGGCTATTCCTTACTATCTGGCTGGAAATCTTCTTCTCACTACTTTTTCCCCCGGCGCGCCGCGCTTCAGCCATATTGATGAGGGCCACTCTCGTGCTTCTCAAGTTGCCTCGTTCATGCCCAAAAAGAATTCTGGGTAATTCTGCCATTCCATGACAAGGCAAGATCCCCGATTCTCATTTCATAGATTTTTTATAAGTGTCGGGTCACCCAGTCCTACCGGCAAAATACCGCATCGATTGAAGTTTTTAGCTTTCAAAACTTGTCCAGATTGTATCGGTAGGTGCTGGAATTCGTCCACAGAAAGGCCAGAGAGACAACTTCACTCGTGAACCGCCATGTTTACAACAAAGCATTTTAGGCGTCCCAGTCTGCATGAAACCATCTCTCACCTCTGTTTGGAGAAGACCAGACACGCACGCTTCTTACGTTACCTTTAAGCCTGTAGAATCAACTGAAATGTCAATTCCTTGTAAAAAAAGACAGCCCCTCAATTTTTTGGGTAGGCTATGTATGGGAGAGCCAAAACATTTGCGCATGCGGTGACGGAATGTTTGAACAAGAGACAAAAATGCAGTACCTCCAGACGTGGCGCTGGAGCGTCGTACCAAACGAGTCATCCCGGGATTTCGGCCCGTGCGATCGCTTTTGGACGCAGTTGACCCTTCGCTGCTTTCTGCTACCGACCTCGCCTCCCGGTACGGCATTGAGGGAGAGATATGTCGGCCCCTAAACCATATGTGACAAATCCCACGCCTACTCACAGCTCCAGACCGCCCTTGTCATTACAATTTAAGGTAAGATTTCGATGGCTTAAATATACAAGGGAAAAGTCATTTTATCTCTCATATGGTAAGCACTGGAGTCACACAATACAAAGTGTACGCACGCGCCCTGCTAAAGGTAACACACACACAAGTGTAAACTTTCTTTCATCTCGAATTTCAGAGCAATTTCAAGAGCTAATATCTTCCAGACATTACATTTACAGCTAAAATACATAGCCCATACGGATAAGTAACTAAATATGAAATATTTAAAGAAACAGTAATTTTTTAAAAAGCAGCTATACTATACAAAATGCGGCCTGGATTCTCAGTTTAAAACCTGTTAACTCAGTCGGTACGGGTAAAATCAGGTAGCGCATTCCATAACTTAGCTGATACTGAAGTAAGAAAGAGAATAAAGACCATAACTGGTTGTTCTAGGTTTATTGAGGGACAGAATGTAATTTCCGCAAACATCGATCATGAGAAGAAGACCGGAGAGAAAACTCGCTTGTTTTTCATATGTAGTAGCAGGAAAATCCTTCAAAAACAGAGTTTTATACTATTAATAGGAAGATATACTGGCAAAAACTAGCGATAAAAGCGTCCGACGTTTCGGCGACATCTTGGCGCCATTGTCAAGGGAAACTAAATTAAATATGCGATCTCAAGAGAAACTAAGAGTCCAGAGTCATTAAATTTGCATGAGTTACACAAAGACCTTAGCCCGAATTGAGTCTGATTGTACATTTAAACAAGGTCGTAATTGTTTAATGAGTAACATTTCATTAACTAGACAATCGAACTTGTTCTGGCATTTTTTCAACACATTAAAACAATTGTGAAGGTCCTCCGGAATCCTGCCTGCGTGTCTATTATCATAGTGTTTGCGCACTGACGAGGTCTTGCTTCTATGTCCATCAACGCGTACGAACAGATGATGGACATAGAAGCAAGACCTCGTCAGTGCGCAAACACTATGATAATAGACACGCAGGCAGGATTCCGGAGGACCTTCACAATTGTTTTAATGTGTTGAAAAAATGCCAGAACAAGTTCGATTGTCTAGTTAATGAAATGTTACTCATTAAACAATTACGACCTTGTTTAAATGTACAATCAGACTCAATTCGGGCTAAGGTCTTTGTGTAACTCATGCAAATTTAATGACTCTGGACTCTTAGTTTCTCTTGAGATCGCATATTTAATTTAGTTTCCCTTGACAATGGCGCCAAGATGTCGCCGAAACGTCGGACGCTTTTATCGCTAGTTTTTGCCAGTATATGTTTGTCTAAATCATTGTTAATTAGAATTAATAGGAAGACATTTTGAATGCGCTTATTGCATAGAGATCATATAGAGTTCGCCTTTCGTAATCTGCAAATGTAAATCTTAGTATTCTCTTATTTACATCATACCGTTCTTTTGACAGGAACAGCTGACGAAAGGCCAGTTTTTGCTACAAGAATAACAGCGAAAAAAGCACTACCTTGTCGCAAATTTTCTATGATAAGAACTTGTTCAGAAATCAAAAGTCTACGTTAAGAGCACACACCAGGGCTATTCCTTACTATCTGGCTGGAAATCTTCTTCTCACTACTTTTTCCCCCGGCGCGCCGCGCTTCAGCCATATTGATGAGGGCCACTCTCGTGCTTCTCAAGTTGCCTCGTTCATGCCCAAAAAGAATTCTGGGTAATTCTGCCATTCCATGACAAGGCAAGATCCCCGATTCTCATTTCATAGATTTTTTATAAGTGTCGGGTCACCCAGTCCTACCGGCAAAATACCGCATCGATTGAAGTTTTTAGCTTTCAAAACTTGTCCAGATTGTATCGGTAGGTGCTGGAATTCGTCCACAGAAAGGCCAGAGAGACAACTTCACTCGTGAACCGCCATGTTTACAACAAAGCATTTTAGGCGTCCCAGTCTGCATGAAACCATCTCTCACCTCTGTTTGGAGAAGACCAGACACGCACGCTTCTTACGTTACCTTTAAGCCTGTAGAATCAACTGAAATGTCAATTCCTTGTAAAAAAAGACAGCCCCTCAATTTTTTGGGTAGGCTATGTATGGGAGAGCCAAAACATTTGCGCATGCGGTGACGGAATGTTTGAACAAGAGACAAAAATGCAGTACCTCCAGACGTGGCGCTGGAGCGTCGTACCAAACGAGTCATCCCGGGATTTCGGCCCGTGCGATCGCTTTTGGACGCAGTTGACCCTTCGCTGCTTTCTGCTACCGACCTCGCCTCCCGGTACGGCATTGAGGGAGAGATATGTCGGCCCCTAAACCATATGTGACAAATCCCACGCCTACTCACAGCTCCAGACCGCCCTTGTCATTACAATTTAAGGTAAGATTTCGATGGCTTAAATATACAAGGGAAAAGTCATTTTATCTCTCATATGGTAAGCACTGGAGTCACACAATACAAAGTGTACGCACGCGCCCTGCTAAAGGTAACACACACACAAGTGTAAACTTTCTTTCATCTCGAATTTCAGAGCAATTTCAAGAGCTAATATCTTCCAGACATTACATTTACAGCTAAAATACATAGCCCATACGGATAAGTAACTAAATATGAAATATTTAAAGAAACAGTAACTTTTTAAAAAGCAGCTATACTATACAAAATGCGGCCTGGATTCTCAGTTTAAAACCTGTTAACTCAGTCGGTACGGGTAAAATCAGGTAGCGCATTCCATAACTTAGCTGATACTGAAGTAAGAAAGAGAATAAAGACCATAACTGGTTGTTCTAGGTTTATTGAGGGACAGAATGTAATTTCCGCAAACATCGATCATGAGAAGAAGACCGGAGAGAAAACTCGCTTGTTTTTCATATGTAGTAGCAGGAAAATCCTTCAAAAACAGAGTTTTATACTATTAATAGGAAGACATTTTGAATGCGCTTATTGCATAGAGATCATATAGAGTTCGCCTTTCGTAATCTGCAAATGTAAATCTTAGTATTCTCTTATTTACATCATACCGTTCTTTTGACAGGAACAGCTGACGAAAGGCCAGTTTTTGCTACAAGAATAACAGCGAAAAAAGCACTACCTTGTCGCAAATTTTCTATGATAAGAACTTGTTCAGAAATCAAAAGTCTACGTTAAGAGCACACACCAGGGCTATTCCTTACTATCTGGCTGGAAATCTTCTTCTCACTACTTTTTCCCCCGGCGCGCCGCGCTTCAGCCATATTGATGAGGGCCACTCTCGTGCTTCTCAAGTTGCCTCGTTCATGCCCAAAAAGAATTCTGGGTAATTCTGCCATTCCATGACAAGGCAAGATCCCCGATTCTCATTTCATAGATTTTTTATAAGTGTCGGGTCACCCAGTCCTACCGGCAAAATACCGCATCGATTGAAGTTTTTAGCTTTCAAAACTTGTCCAGATTGTATCGGTAGGTGCTGGAATTCGTCCACAGAAAGGCCAGAGAGACAACTTCACTCGTGAACCGCCATGTTTACAACAAAGCATTTTAGGCGTCCCAGTCTGCATGAAACCATCTCTCACCTCTGTTTGGAGAAGACCAGACACGCACGCTTCTTACGTTACCTTTAAGCCTGTAGAATCAACTGAAATGTCAATTCCTTGTAAAAAAAGACAGCCCCTCAATTTTTTGGGTAGGCTATGTATGGGAGAGCCAAAACATTTGCGCATGCGGTGACGGAATGTTTGAACAAGAGACAAAAATGCAGTACCTCCAGACGTGGCGCTGGAGCGTCGTACCAAACGAGTCATCCCGGGATTTCGGCCCGTGCGATCGCTTTTGGACGCAGTTGACCCTTCGCTGCTTTCTGCTACCGACCTCGCCTCCCGGTACGGCATTGAGGGAGAGATATGTCGGCCCCTAAACCATATGTGACAAATCCCACGCCTACTCACAGCTCCAGACCGCCCTTGTCATTACAATTTAAGGTAAGATTTCGATGGCTTAAATATACAAGGGAAAAGTCATTTTATCTCTCATATGGTAAGCACTGGAGTCACACAATACAAAGTGTACGCACGCGCCCTGCTAAAGGTAACACACACACAAGTGTAAACTTTCTTTCATCTCGAATTTCAGAGCAATTTCAAGAGCTAATATCTTCCAGACATTACATTTACAGCTAAAATACATAGCCCATACGGATAAGTAACTAAATATGAAATATTTAAAGAAACAGTAATTTTTTAAAAAGCAGCTATACTATACAAAATGCGGCCTGGATTCTCAGTTTAAAACCTGTTAACTCAGTCGGTACGGGTAAAATCAGGTAGCGCATTCCATAACTTAGCTGATACTGAAGTAAGAAAGAGAATAAAGACCATAACTGGTTGTTCTAGGTTTATTGAGGGACAGAATGTAATTTCCGCAAACATCGATCATGAGAAGAAGACCGGAGAGAAAACTCGCTTGTTTTTCATATGTAGTAGCAGGAAAATCCTTCAAAAACAGAGTTTTATACTATTAATAGGAAGACATTTTGAATGCGCTTATTGCATAGAGATCATATAGAGTTCGCCTTTCGTAATCTGCAAATGTAAATCTTAGTATTCTCTTATTTACATCATACCGTTCTTTTGACAGGAACAGCTGACGAAAGGCCAGTTTTTGCTACAAGAATAACAGCGAAAAAAGCACTACCTTGTCGCAAATTTTCTATGATAAGAACTTGTTCAGAAATCAAAAGTCTACGTTAAGAGCACACACCAGGGCTATTCCTTACTATCTGGCTGGAAATCTTCTTCTCACTACTTTTTCCCCCGGCGCGCCGCGCTTCAGCCATATTGATGAGGGCCACTCTCGTGCTTCTCAAGTTGCCTCGTTCATGCCCAAAAAGAATTCTGGGTAATTCTGCCATTCCATGACAAGGCAAGATCCCCGATTCTCATTTCATAGATTTTTTATAAGTGTCGGGTCACCCAGTCCTACCGGCAAAATACCGCATCGATTGAAGTTTTTAGCTTTCAAAACTTGTCCAGATTGTATCGGTAGGTGCTGGAATTCGTCCACAGAAAGGCCAGAGAGACAACTTCACTCGTGAACCGCCATGTTTACAACAAAGCATTTTAGGCGTCCCAGTCTGCATGAAACCATCTCTCACCTCTGTTTGGAGAAGACCAGACACGCACGCTTCTTACGTTACCTTTAAGCCTGTAGAATCAACTGAAATGTCAATTCCTTGTAAAAAAAGACAGCCCCTCAATTTTTTGGGTAGGCTATGTATGGGAGAGCCAAAACATTTGCGCATGCGGTGACGGAATGTTTGAACAAGAGACAAAAATGCAGTACCTCCAGACGTGGCGCTGGAGCGTCGTACCAAACGAGTCATCCCGGGATTTCGGCCCGTGCGATCGCTTTTGGACGCAGTTGACCCTTCGCTGCTTTCTGCTACCGACCTCGCCTCCCGGTACGGCATTGAGGGAGAGATATGTCGGCCCCTAAACCATATGTGACAAATCCCACGCCTACTCACAGCTCCAGACCGCCCTTGTCATTACAATTTAAGGTAAGATTTCGATGGCTTAAATATACAAGGGAAAAGTCATTTTATCTCTCATATGGTAAGCACTGGAGTCACACAATACAAAGTGTACGCACGCGCCCTGCTAAAGGTAACACACACACAAGTGTAAACTTTCTTTCATCTCGAATTTCAGAGCAATTTCAAGAGCTAATATCTTCCAGACATTACATTTACAGCTAAAATACATAGCCCATACGGATAAGTAACTAAATATGAAATATTTAAAGAAACAGTAATTTTTTAAAAAGCAGCTATACTATACAAAATGCGGCCTGGATTCTCAGTTTAAAACCTGTTAACTCAGTCGGTACGGGTAAAATCAGGTAGCGCATTCCATAACTTAGCTGATACTGAAGTAAGAAAGAGAATAAAGACCATAACTGGTTGTTCTAGGTTTATTGAGGGACAGAATGTAATTTCCGCAAACATCGATCATGAGAAGAAGACCGGAGAGAAAACTCGCTTGTTTTTCATATGTAGTAGCAGGAAAATCCTTCAAAAACAGAGTTTTATACTATTAATAGGAAGACATTTTGAATGCGCTTATTGCATAGAGATCATATAGAGTTCGCCTTTCGTAATCTGCAAATGTAAATCTTAGTATTCTCTTATTTACATCATACCGTTCTTTTGACAGGAACAGCTGACGAAAGGCCAGTTTTTGCTACAAGAATAACAGCGAAAAAAGCACTACCTTGTCGCAAATTTTCTATGATAAGAACTTGTTCAGAAATCAAAAGTCTACGTTAAGAGCACACACCAGGGCTATTCCTTACTATCTGGCTGGAAATCTTCTTCTCACTACTTTTTCCCCCGGCGCGCCGCGCTTCAGCCATATTGATGAGGGCCACTCTCGTGCTTCTCAAGTTGCCTCGTTCATGCCCAAAAAGAATTCTGGGTAATTCTGCCATTCCATGACAAGGCAAGATCCCCGATTCTCATTTCATAGATTTTTTATAAGTGTCGGGTCACCCAGTCCTACCGGCAAAATACCGCATCGATTGAAGTTTTTAGCTTTCAAAACTTGTCCAGATTGTATCGGTAGGTGCTGGAATTCGTCCACAGAAAGGCCAGAGAGACAACTTCACTCGTGAACCGCCATGTTTACAACAAAGCATTTTAGGCGTCCCAGTCTGCATGAAACCATCTCTCACCTCTGTTTGGAGAAGACCAGACACGCACGCTTCTTACGTTACCTTTAAGCCTGTAGAATCAACTGAAATGTCAATTCCTTGTAAAAAAAGACAGCCCCTCAATTTTTTGGGTAGGCTATGTATGGGAGAGCCAAAACATTTGCGCATGCGGTGACGGAATGTTTGAACAAGAGACAAAAATGCAGTACCTCCAGACGTGGCGCTGGAGCGTCGTACCAAACGAGTCATCCCGGGATTTCGGCCCGTGCGATCGCTTTTGGACGCAGTTGACCCTTCGCTGCTTTCTGCTACCGACCTCGCCTCCCGGTACGGCATTGAGGGAGAGATATGTCGGCCCCTAAACCATATGTGACAAATCCCACGCCTACTCACAGCTCCAGACCGCCCTTGTCATTACAATTTAAGGTAAGATTTCGATGGCTTAAATATACAAGGGAAAAGTCATTTTATCTCTCATATGGTAAGCACTGGAGTCACACAATACAAAGTGTACGCACGCGCCCTGCTAAAGGTAACACACACACAAGTGTAAACTTTCTTTCATCTCGAATTTCAGAGCAATTTCAAGAGCTAATATCTTCCAGACATTACATTTACAGCTAAAATACATAGCCCATACGGATAAGTAACTAAATATGAAATATTTAAAGAAACAGTAATTTTTTAAAAAGCAGCTATACTATACAAAATGCGGCCTGGATTCTCAGTTTAAAACCTGTTAACTCAGTCGGTACGGGTAAAATCAGGTAGCGCATTCCATAACTTAGCTGATACTGAAGTAAGAAAGAGAATAAAGACCATAACTGGTTGTTCTAGGTTTATTGAGGGACAGAATGTAATTTCCGCAAACATCGATCATGAGAAGAAGACCGGAGAGAAAACTCGCTTGTTTTTCATATGTAGTAGCAGGAAAATCCTTCAAAAACAGAGTTTTATACTATTAATAGGAAGACATTTTGAATGCGCTTATTGCATAGAGATCATATAGAGTTCGCCTTTCGTAATCTGCAAATGTAAATCTTAGTATTCTCTTATTTACATCATACCGTTCTTTTGACAGGAACAGCTGACGAAAGGCCAGTTTTTGCTACAAGAATAACAGCGAAAAAAGCACTACCTTGTCGCAAATTTTCTATGATAAGAACTTGTTCAGAAATCAAAAGTCTACGTTAAGAGCACACACCAGGGCTATTCCTTACTATCTGGCTGGAAATCTTCTTCTCACTACTTTTTCCCCCGGCGCGCCGCGCTTCAGCCATATTGATGAGGGCCACTCTCGTGCTTCTCAAGTTGCCTCGTTCATGCCCAAAAAGAATTCTGGGTAATTCTGCCATTCCATGACAAGGCAAGATCCCCGATTCTCATTTCATAGATTTTTTATAAGTGTCGGGTCACCCAGTCCTACCGGCAAAATACCGCATCGATTGAAGTTTTTAGCTTTCAAAACTTGTCCAGATTGTATCGGTAGGTGCTGGAATTCGTCCACAGAAAGGCCAGAGAGACAACTTCACTCGTGAACCGCCATGTTTACAACAAAGCATTTTAGGCGTCCCAGTCTGCATGAAACCATCTCTCACCTCTGTTTGGAGAAGACCAGACACGCACGCTTCTTACGTTACCTTTAAGCCTGTAGAATCAACTGAAATGTCAATTCCTTGTAAAAAAAGACAGCCCCTCAATTTTTTGGGTAGGCTATGTATGGGAGAGCCAAAACATTTGCGCATGCGGTGACGGAATGTTTGAACAAGAGACAAAAATGCAGTACCTCCAGACGTGGCGCTGGAGCGTCGTACCAAACGAGTCATCCCGGGATTTCGGCCCGTGCGATCGCTTTTGGACGCAGTTGACCCTTCGCTGCTTTCTGCTACCGACCTCGCCTCCCGGTACGGCATTGAGGGAGAGATATGTCGGCCCCTAAACCATATGTGACAAATCCCACGCCTACTCACAGCTCCAGACCGCCCTTGTCATTACAATTTAAGGTAAGATTTCGATGGCTTAAATATACAAGGGAAAAGTCATTTTATCTCTCATATGGTAAGCACTGGAGTCACACAATACAAAGTGTACGCACGCGCCCTGCTAAAGGTAACACACACACAAGTGTAAACTTTCTTTCATCTCGAATTTCAGAGCAATTTCAAGAGCTAATATCTTCCAGACATTACATTTACAGCTAAAATACATAGCCCATACGGATAAGTAACTAAATATGAAATATTTAAAGAAACAGTAATTTTTTAAAAAGCAGCTATACTATACAAAATGCGGCCTGGATTCTCAGTTTAAAACCTGTTAACTCAGTCGGTACGGGTAAAATCAGGTAGCGCATTCCATAACTTAGCTGATACTGAAGTAAGAAAGAGAATAAAGACCATAACTGGTTGTTCTAGGTTTATTGAGGGACAGAATGTAATTTCCGCAAACATCGATCATGAGAAGAAGACCGGAGAGAAAACTCGCTTGTTTTTCATATGTAGTAGCAGGAAAATCCTTCAAAAACAGAGTTTTATACTATTAATAGGAAGACATTTTGAATGCGCTTATTGCATAGAGATCATATAGAGTTCGCCTTTCGTAATCTGCAAATGTAAATCTTAGTATTCTCTTATTTACATCATACCGTTCTTTTGACAGGAACAGCTGACGAAAGGCCAGTTTTTGCTACAAGAATAACAGCGAAAAAAGCACTACCTTGTCGCAAATTTTCTATGATAAGAACTTGTTCAGAAATCAAAAGTCTACGTTAAGAGCACACACCAGGGCTATTCCTTACTATCTGGCTGGAAATCTTCTTCTCACTACTTTTTCCCCCGGCGCGCCGCGCTTCAGCCATATTGATGAGGGCCACTCTCGTGCTTCTCAAGTTGCCTCGTTCATGCCCAAAAAGAATTCTGGGTAATTCTGCCATTCCATGACAAGGCAAGATCCCCGATTCTCATTTCATAGATTTTTTATAAGTGTCGGGTCACCCAGTCCTACCGGCAAAATACCGCATCGATTGAAGTTTTTAGCTTTCAAAACTTGTCCAGATTGTATCGGTAGGTGCTGGAATTCGTCCACAGAAAGGCCAGAGAGACAACTTCACTCGTGAACCGCCATGTTTACAACAAAGCATTTTAGGCGTCCCAGTCTGCATGAAACCATCTCTCACCTCTGTTTGGAGAAGACCAGACACGCACGCTTCTTACGTTACCTTTAAGCCTGTAGAATCAACTGAAATGTCAATTCCTTGTAAAAAAAGACAGCCCCTCAATTTTTTGGGTAGGCTATGTATGGGAGAGCCAAAACATTTGCGCATGCGGTGACGGAATGTTTGAACAAGAGACAAAAATGCAGTACCTCCAGACGTGGCGCTGGAGCGTCGTACCAAACGAGTCATCCCGGGATTTCGGCCCGTGCGATCGCTTTTGGACGCAGTTGACCCTTCGCTGCTTTCTGCTACCGACCTCGCCTCCCGGTACGGCATTGAGGGAGAGATATGTCGGCCCCTAAACCATATGTGACAAATCCCACGCCTACTCACAGCTCCAGACCGCCCTTGTCATTACAATTTAAGGTAAGATTTCGATGGCTTAAATATACAAGGGAAAAGTCATTTTATCTCTCATATGGTAAGCACTGGAGTCACACAATACAAAGTGTACGCACGCGCCCTGCTAAAGGTAACACACACACAAGTGTAAACTTTCTTTCATCTCGAATTTCAGAGCAATTTCAAGAGCTAATATCTTCCAGACATTACATTTACAGCTAAAATACATAGCCCATACGGATAAGTAACTAAATATGAAATATTTAAAGAAACAGTAATTTTTTAAAAAGCAGCTATACTATACAAAATGCGGCCTGGATTCTCAGTTTAAAACCTGTTAACTCAGTCGGTACGGGTAAAATCAGGTAGCGCATTCCATAACTTAGCTGATACTGAAGTAAGAAAGAGAATAAAGACCATAACTGGTTGTTCTAGGTTTATTGAGGGACAGAATGTAATTTCCGCAAACATCGATCATGAGAAGAAGACCGGAGAGAAA
>OX421458.1:13462358-13464858 GCA_949126865.1 Montipora capitata | reverse complement strand
CACCGTACAGGGATTCTAAAAGCTGACGTTTCGAATGTTGGCCCTTCGTCCAAATTCACTTTAGATACTCGAGTAAAACTTCTGCCCATCTCACTTGTCAAGAAAGGTTTGCAAAGAACAAAACATAGTCAATAACACAGATACAGAGGACCACAGCAGAAACATTGCTTTCACTTCACCCCCTGTTCTATCTGAAAAGTTTTCGTTACGCAGAAAAATTAATTATGAGCACCAGATACTATTTGAGAAAAAAATACGTCATTTCGAACACGAGTTCCTGCTCAAAACCTCGCCTGAGTGGGACTTAGTTTACTTAATAGGCTAACTTACTCACTTACCCCAAGAATAAACAAAGGGAGTGTTCGATTGAGAAACATGGTGGTGCGTTCGATTGGAAATCCGTTTTCAAACTCACGATCTTTCTGATTTTAATTGGAACACAATGAAGCTGATTTATTTGCGGATTTTATTAATTAATTGCACTCATTCTCGAGATTTCAAAGAGATTGCAATGCTGAAAGATCCGAGTCTTAAGTTCTACCTGCAGATTTTCGTAGCGAACGCATCCACAAAGTACAAGCGAGACAGAAAATTTCAGTTTGCCGTTTTTGCCCCATTCGTTGGATTTGGTCTGCTGTGCTCGCCTACATAGGGCACGCTTAATATTGCTTCCACAAAAAGATTAATCATGAACAAAACAATTTCTTGGACCATGCAATCGAGTTCTCGCCATTTCAACAGGGTGTAATGGGAATTAATGTCAGCGCCAAGCACTTCAGCAAAAAGGTTGATTCAAAATATTACCGTTTACCCGTTACCCTTTACCCGTTACCCTTTACCCTTTACCCTTTACCCGTTACCCTTTACCCGTTACCCTTTACCCTTTACCCTTGCAAAAGCACTGCCGCGAGCAACCTTCTCTAGACTCTTATCGACAGCTGCAAATTCGCCAATGACAGTTCAAGATTACAAGCAAGAGGCCTTTTTCGATGTACTAAAATTCAGCTTGAAAGAGGGGTTTAGAGGACCATATAATAAACCAAGCGTAGACGTAATTGCAACTCGTTTTTATTGTTTAGCGTTTAATGTGTAATCGCTTATCTATATACAGGTAATATGAGAATCACTAAATTAATCAATCAACTGTCACTGTACAAACAAAACGAAAGAGTCTCAAGTTCCATATGCACAATGAAGGTGTCCTTTATACGCACGTAAACGTTTTCTGCAGACAAGGACAAAGGAAAGTGGATGATGTGTAAATATTTTTTTACATTCATTCATATATTCGGTCCTTAAATCATTATATTCGGTGTTTACGTCATTATATTCTGTGCATACTTCATTATACTCTGTACATACTTTATTATATTCGGTTGTCATTTTATTGTCTTCGGTGCTCTTTTCGTTATGATCGTCACCAGGCTCCAAACAAACATTATTGGAGGTAAATTTGAAAATGGCGTAGAATACTGCAATTATGACCTCGAACTCCATTCTCACACTCAAGTAATCTGACGGAGGTATTTGAAAAGGAGAAAATTAAACCTGATGTAGTTCCACCGTGAGACCCATATATCGATAATTCGATTCTCTCATCAGAAATCCTTGGTAGAAATTATACGATTTTTCGAAAAGACGGGAATCTTAATCGTTGAAGTGTATTAACATCTTTTTCAAACAAATTGATAGCGAGCCACGAAAGTAACCTGGACTCAAACTGCGAGGCAATTTGAACGAAAGTACACGTTATGGGAAATAAACCACTCCACATCGGATCCCTTTGAAGAGCACCAGACTGTGCTGTTGAACTTCTGGAGTGTCTGGATCAAACTTTCTCCAGACTCACAGCGAAATCTCTCCCAAATATACTACCAACCGGTGACTTTAATTTGCCAGGCGTCCTCGGGTACGAAGAATGTGGACACTCGCTAAAACCTAGCCCCGCCCACGGTACAGAGGTTAATTTTACTGCAGTTTTTTCTTGACCTTGCGTGACATTGAGTTATACCGCAACGGACGGGGCAAATTTGGGTTTAAAGGAGAACTGAAGGATAAAAGACCAATTTTTTTTCTGTCTTATTATTGTAGAAATATAACATCCTTTTAATAAAAAAACAAGAAATACCCTTTTTCTTCCTGGAAGGCCTTGAATTTGCCCGAAATCCTTGGTTGTTTTTCCAATTTGAACGCCCGCCATTTTGTTTGCTTTTTCTTCCGGTTACTTCCAAAAAAGGAATGTATGGGGGGTAACCACGCATTTTTTCAAAGATAATTCATAAATAATATTTGTAAAAAGCTTTAAAATACAAAGAAATGTATGGCGTTCTTTCTGAAATTGAAGCTTAACTATCTCTCGAAAGTGCATGGTTACCCCCAATTTTCTTTTTGGATACTAAGAGTACTTACTAAGATCTACTTCCTCCGGATAGCTTTAAACCGCGCAAAAATATTCCTGTACTAGTAAGCATCACCGATAGAAAACCCGAGTAAATGAAAG
>OX421458.1:13452358-13457358 GCA_949126865.1 Montipora capitata | reverse complement strand
AATAAACAAAGGAGAGTTTTCAAAGGTTCCCTAACCAATTAAACTTGCTCCATGCCTGTTTGTTTTTAGATGCATCGTTTTCATCGCTGCCTTAATGATACTTGAGCCCTTTTTCGATACGTTAAAATTCAGCTTGAAAGAGAGGTTTAGAGGACAAAGACAAGGGAAAGTGGATGATATGGAAATATTTTTCAGATTCACTCCAACGTGCTTCTATTGTTTTTGTCCTCAATGCCTCAATATTAAGCTGAATATTGATATTTTGAAAATGGCCTATTCCTCCCACACTTCCTCCTTCCTTGCTTGTAAGAGAAGTCGAATGCTTTACGAAACCATTCACGGACTACTACAGGCGATTCAATTGAGGCTCTAGCTCATATGCTTTTCTCGCCGCCATACGGACACCTTGACGTGGGAGTGATGGTCTTTCCTCTAACCATTCTGTTTCTCCTATACTTTTTTTTGTTTCATTCAGAGTTACTACAAAGCGGTCCCCAGCTCCCCGTTTTGAGAGGTACCTGTGAGGAGAACTGTTTCCGCTTTCGTTTCGTTCCAATCATTGGTATTTCCTCTTGAATCACTGCTGTTACTCAGCCCTCCATTTACAGAAGTCTCACTGCTTATGCACATCGTACAGCCTCCGATATTTCTGGTTACGATTGGTCGCCCTTTCTCTTTCCTCACTTGATCTTTCCTTTTGCTAGCTTTGATATTCAGAACGCAATCTATCCACGACCGGAAGTAGTTCTTAAAGCCCTCTCTAAACTGTTCATTAACGGCGTTATAAATGAGGGGATTGGAAGCGCTGTTGGCGTAGACACAAATCTGACAAAGTGCCAAGATATCACCGGCGTGTTTTGCTTTTCCTATGAATAAAGTTAAATATATGAAAAGAAAAAAAACGGCTAAGTTTGACAAAAGCTTAATTAACAGAGGCGTATATTAGCGGCGCAAATTTTCTATATCTCATGCCCAGTATCTTACCGTGGGCTTTGATATCCAAACCAAAGTCCTGGGAACCAGCCCTTTTCTGCACCCTCAAATAAATTAAGGCATGGGCCTTGAGCTGGACCCAAATTATTGCATAAAAAAGTGAGGAGGTTGTCTAGCTTTTGAAAGTTTAGTAATAACAACCTAAGACTCTCGCAGACTAATAACGTAACAACAGTTTTTCTATTGATGCGGATTACGTATGCAAATGAGGTCACGTGACTTGTTACGGCCAGAAAACTCAAACTAAAAAACGGCAACAGTTTACGCTAAAATTTATTTTACTTCCCTACTATTAGATTAGTCAAAATGGTAAACGAAAACGAACTGTGCTTGGCCTTTGATAAATATGTCTTTAGTTTTGGAAATATATATACGGCATTTTGTACCAGTGCCCAGTCCCCTGTGGAAAAGGATTTATTTTTTCGGACATTTATTTCATATTATCTTGAAATGTCCCAGCACAAAAATGATGTGCTCAATAGTGTTAACATCATAAAGGTAAATCTAGCCACCAGAAAATGATAAAAAGTGTTGCCGTTTAGCTGAGAAGATTTCTGTGCTAAAAATATCTGTGCTAAAAAAAACATGTCACGTGATAATATATCATTTAAAAGAGCGGTTAAGGTTTCACATCTTACTGCTGTTAACAATGTCCCAAAGTTGTTTCGTGGTAAATAAAATGGATCAATAGTTAGACGGCACCCCTTCACTTATTTTCATAAAACAGATCTGGGCCCAGGCCTTAATTCACCTGAGCCGAAAACGTTTGGGTTTCGGAAAGACATTATTAAAACCTCTATCTGCTTCTTCTAAAAAGACTTAATAAAACATGTAACAGGTGAAACGGCGTTCCCGTGGTATGTAAGCACTCGCTTTCCACCTTAATAGGTACCGGGTTAGAATCTCGCGCCCGGCGCAGGCCATCTGTGGGTTGAGGTCGTTGGTTCTCTACTCTGATCTGAAAAACTTTACTTTGGGTTCTCCAGCTTTTGCCTTTCATCAGAAACCAACCTTTGATTATGATTCGATTTGCAGTATTTTTCTCCAACTTTAGAGCATTTGTGATAAAAGGAAAGGAACTTGATTAAGTGTCAAATCGTTCTAGCGCTGGAGCACTAATTGGGAACACTGTAAACTGAAATTAACAATTAACACAAATGTTGTCCTAGCTTGTTGAACAACCTCGTTTCCAGGGCCTTTCATCTCCCCACCCCAGAGGGAGTGTGGGAACGAGGTTGCTCGTTGAATAGCCTTTATTTTGAAAATACGAAGCTTCGGGGCTTTCAACTAAAACAATGGCTACCATCTTTCGCGAGCGGATGGTAAGGGTCGATATAAGCACTAAACCACTCGTGTAACATGAGCTTCCGATCTTTTGCTTGCGCGTTTGCAAAATAGAAGCACTGTGAGGGTCGCATTATGAGTAAATGGGAAAAAAGCTACTTTTACAAGTCTTTTAAAATGACGCAAGAGAAAACACAAATTTCTCATAACCCGCTTTTTTTCTCCTTGCATATAATTTTCTCCTTAGTATTGAAATCCTGACCTCAAATATTCCTCTTTTGCGCATGGCTGAAGAGGAGAAGAGATCGTACGCTGATAGATCCATTCTGGTATTGAAACCAGATCGTTTGTCTATTATTGGACAGGAGTTCCTGGATTGGATAAATGCATTCTGTTGTGGATTAAGCACGGTCTTCCTATTATAAGAACCACAGCTAGTTCCCTGTGATATTGCGCGTTTGAGAAGCATTGGAAATGATCCAAAAGGTGTGATGAACTTACCTCCATTGCCAAAATCAATCCATAGAAAGACTATGTGATTTGGGAGCATAAGTAGAGCAAAGACGATGACAACAACCGTAAGAATCTTCATAACTTTATAAGCCTCTTTTTCTTGATCGCGCTGAAGAGTATCGTTTGAGTAGTAGCATTTGTCTCGCCGCAAATCCCTGCCAATTCTGCACAAGGAAACAACATTATAGTCAGTTTAACCACACGGAAAGTGAATTGAGCTATCGAGCAAGTTAGCGTGCTCTCCGCTTCAGTAATCAGAAAGTAACAATTAATAGACCTTTAAATTTATACGAAACATAACAAAATGAAAATTGCAACTAGCAGGAGATAACGAATTAGCTATTTCCAAAGCGTGGTTAATTTAAGTTGAGTCCGCAATCATCAAACTGAAAAAAATCCAGCCAGTTGTCAAAGCGGGATACGAACCCGCGGGAAGACCCGCTTGCAAATCCAACGCTTCAACCAATGGCCATCACTTTTGATCCTTTTTCCTTGGCCAGAAAGACTTCGAAAGCAAACATAAATCAACAAAGTTAATTTGAACGCGTCCGTTTTGAGGCTCAAGGAGTATTGCAATTCCTGCCTATATAGGACCTACCGTCCAATACTGGCTTGGCCCAGTCACAGAGAAATCGCTCGACCGCTTTGGTTTTGTCTTAGTAGGCGTAAATCTCGCGCCAAATAGCAGTCAGAGGTAAGAGCAAAAGAAAGTCATGTGACTTGCAGCCACTCGTTCTCCCGCCCTTGGCGATGGCTGCTATGATTTTCTTTGCATTATGATTGGTGTATTTAAATTTTTCTTTGTCCGTTGTGATTATTCAAAGCAATTTCTGCGGATTTCAAGGCAGTCAGTTACAAGCAACCGTGGGTTGGGAGTGAAAGGAGAACTCGCTGGTTCACGTCCCTCGTCTTCGCTTTAATTAGACATTTTTTCTTGCCATTACCTTATATAAGACAATCCAATGATTGACAATGGAACCACATACTGAAGAAGGAATATTGAAATTGTATAGGCGCCAGCTTTGAGTCCTTTGGCGTGAAATGTTTCAATACATCTTTCGTTGTCTTTGTTTAACTCCAACACTGCAATGTAAGGTGACACAAGAGCCAGGGCGAAGACCCATATAACACCGATCACTTTTTTGGCGTCACGTGTCGTGAGCTGCGGTCGTAAAGGGTACACCACTGCCATAAACCTGGAATGAATATAGTAAAACCTCGCGAGTAAGAAACTATTTTTTAAGAACCTTTTAGCCTAAAATTTGTCAGTTAGACCCCCTCTAAATACCAACCTGTTGACCCTAAAATTTGAAAAAGGTTCTTATTTTCAAAATCTAAAAAATTATGCAGTTTGGCAAATAAGGTAAATTGATTGATGTTCTGAAGATTCGTGTGATCTTTCGATTTTACTTGTTATAGTCATTTTTATGTGAATTTTTTATATAAGGGATAGGGAAAATCTGGATCAGTGCAGCATAGGGTTAAAGGCCGAATACCACTAAATCCTGCCATGCATCTCCAACGTGATTTTTTTCCTTCAGAAAATAAGGACCTATATAAGAACCTAGATAGCCTAAATTTCTGTTAATAACCATTTGTGTAAGAACTTGTTAAAATGGAATGTTCTTACTCGCGGGGATTTACTGTATAAACAGTCATTTCTGCTGGTGAGATCTTGTAGGTGGTTCATAACTTTACTTCAAGTAATGAAGAATGATAGGGGCAAATTTGGTGCAGCCATGCTGAGCTGAAAGCTTTTGCTTTTCACCGACAAGTACCGGGGTCGATTCCCAGACATAGCACAATATGTGAGTTTGAGTTTGTTTGTTATCTTCCTTCTTCGTGAGGTTGTTTTCGCTGGGTCCTCGAGTTTCCCCCTCTCATCAAAATTTGGATTTTCCCCACCATATATGCTTTTTTTTTGTTCACTCAAATTATGAGAGATGATTTCTTTCAACCACAGCAGAAGAAATTATTTAATCAAAAATTGAGTGGCGTTGGAGTGCCGTGCGGCCCTGTGGTTAGGACACTTGCCTTGAGATCCGGAATTCCCGGGTTCAAGACTCATTCTAACCACTCGTTGAATTTGCTCCTGATGGTCCAGCTGCACTTGTAAATAGCCAACTTTTTTGCCTCCAGCCGGTTGGGATTCTTAACAGTTGTTGTTGTTGTTGTTGTTCTGTTCTGTCGTTTTATTGATTGTGTTTCAT
>OX421458.1:13424858-13444858 GCA_949126865.1 Montipora capitata | reverse complement strand
TACATGTGTCGGAAAAAAAGAAAAACACACATCTAACACATTTCTATCTAATTTATTCTTACTATCATCACGGATTATTAAAAATATTTAATCATTGTTATTAGAAGCCACTGATGATCTTTTTGTTGCCGTTAAATTGTTAATTGCACGCACAAGTAAACCGCTAACTATTTTCACTTAAAGTCGCACGTTTCATCTAAAAATCGTGGCGACTTATCAAACTCTAATCACAGTTGGTGAAGCAAATGACACCTAAAAACACATAACAGCCTATTGAAATTGTTTTTGAATGCAATATTGAGTCGGCCAGAATTTTCCAGAACTGACTGAATCTTTCCCAACCTCGACCAATGGCTCCATTTGTTGCAATGTATGCTTGTTAAAGGGGCTAGATCACACTATTTTAGGTAATTTTGTTTAATTTTGTTAATTATGAGCTCTAAACGTCAAATTAGCAGAGCAAGAGCCTTTCATTTGCAAAATCACGACCACATAACAACTGAGAATGATTTTCCAGCTGTGTAAATGACATTTTGATATAGACTGATATAAATTTGAAAAAAGGTGGGCCGACGTTTTTCAAATTTACTCAAATTCAATCCATTTCAATCCTCTCCAGTTTTGTCCATCCATGTCCCTTCTTGGCTTCCCTGTGTTTTGTTAGAGTTCTTCTATAGTTTTGAACAGTTATTTTGATATTTTAGTTAATTCTATGACCATTCGATCAGTGCTGAAATTGTCTAAAATTGCGTGACCTAGCCCCTTTAATTTAACTAAGGAAATATCACGGACTAAATTATGGAATCTTAAGTAGACAACCTACGTCATTTACTTTGAATTTTACTGATGTTAAAACGAGGAACAAATTGAATATAAAACTCATCAAAATGCATTACGTTTAAATAAATTGTGTGGCAAATAAAGGTTTATTGAGACTCTGAGTTACTGCATGGTTAACTTAATATGTCTTTTATCGCGAAAACTGAAAAACCAAAACCAAAATTCACAAACTTCTCCAGATGTCCATTGAGTTAGGTGATCTGGTCACGATCTTCAGCTTTAACAGGCAGCTTACGCAAGGACGACAGCAACGGTTACGAGAACTGGCAGCACGAAACAAAAAGCTCTAATGAGCAAAAACAAAAACTCTGCATGCACTCCCAGCACGTGCGTTTTTCATTTTGGTACATTTGTTTGCCCTCCTCGTTCTTACAACGACGTGAAATTTCAGGTTGTAGGGAGCTTACGAAACGAGGACGACGACGGCTACGAGGACTTCATTTAAAAATACAAATCCGCGTTATTCATATCACTACGAAACTATTTCATGTCGTTCCGCGTTTAAAATGTGTAGTAACTGACGAGGAATTAAACTGGTATGAGTGGGTTGGAAGCGTAGAGAGAGAACCGAAAATTCATCGTCATGTGCTAACGTCCTCCACAGAACCTTGAATTTGGTCATTTCACGTCGTCATTTAGGAGATGACGGCAAAGAAATGTACCAAAATGTAAAACGCACGTGCAGAAATTGCAGAGCGTGCAGAGCCATTGTTTTTGCTCGCTAAACCTATTGTTTTGTAGCATCGTCGTTGCCGTCGGCGTCGTCGTTTCGTAAGCTAGCTCCCATGTGTAGCGGACGTGAGAACATGACGAAACATTTTTAACTTTCTCCCCAAACAACCACACAATTCATTCCAATTTTATTCCTGCAATGTTGCAACACACTTTCCATTCCGAACGACTTGGGGTTATATTTTTAGACGACGTTCTCGTTGGCTTCGTCGTTTGCTGTAAAGATTTAGCCCGAAGACTGCTTTCCTACAATGCAATTTATTCTATTGCCACGCATTTTAGATTTAGGTAATTGAATACCAAAGCAACACATCCCAGAACATTCATCTATTTACCTCTATCTGAGCTATGGAAAGCCCTCTTTTTTATGTATAATTGGTCAGTGGCCGAAAGTCGATAACTTCTTATCGCACACTTATCCGAGACTGGGTTTGTTTGATGAAGCATTTAGTTTCTGACCGAAAGCATAAGAAATAATATTCATAAAATTTGTCGTGCTCCGGCAGAAAGCTTTTAGCAAGATCAAAATGAATTCGGCGTTTTTTTTTTTATATAACAGTTCGAATCCGATATCGATTAGGAACTCGAGATAAAGATATCTTTATCCAACCAGGCTGTTTTGTTCCTCAAGACTGATATAGCACACACGAACTCAATATGCTGGATTGAATTTCCACAGCTCAGGAAAATTGTTTAAATTAAAGTGTAGCTAAAGTAATAATATCAAACAATAACGAATTCCTTAAAGAGAATTTTTTTCAATGTTAGAGGCGTCAAGCACCTTCGGACTTTACAGGCGAATTCGCTTGCGATGGTGTTTCTAGACTTTCGTGGAAATTGAGTCGTAAGCAATGATTTACCATTTTATGAATAAACGTCGTTTAGGAGTTTTGGGTCCGTTCTCTGAACGGCTTTCATAATTCCAGGGCATTCTCCGGTAGTCCATTATTTACTGTAATGGCATTCAGTTTTTTTCCGTCTTGTGATGGTTGTATTACCAGTCCTGTAGTTCTTTTTGTTCGGTTAACTTCGCGTTTAAAGTCAATGGCAAGATGTTCCTTGTCATAAAACCATTTGAATTCTCTTATTCCAGCGAATTTCTCTCCAGTACCTTAATTTCTCGATCGCTGTGGCTCACAGCTAAAATCAACCATATTTTTTTCGACTTGGTAAACTGGAATCCAGCCCAACTTCTGTTGCCCTGTCGGAAAACGCGATGCCAAGGCAAAACTCTCTAGAAAAGCTATCGATGATCATTTAAGCTATTATAGAACAGTCCCTAAATATTGCTAACTGACCTTGAATGAGAATGATAAAAATATTGCCACTAATAGAAATAATATTAATATTAAATTATGAAATGTGTCATGAATTGATGCAAAAAAATAAAATGTTAGCTACAAATTGAAGAGCTTACCTATTTAGACTTATGGCAACAAGAGTTCCAACCGATGCGGTAGTAGCCAGAGTTTGCAGAGGATAAACCAACTTGCACATAACAGCGCCATAGGGAAAGGTTTGTGTCACAATTTCGCCGAAATCAAAAGGAATACAAATAAGAAGCACTGACAAGTCACTGATGGCGAGATTGAAGATGAAATAGTTGGTGACATTCTTCATTTTGCGTTCGCGGCAGACCACGAGACAAACCAAGATATTTCCAATGACTCCGACGAAGAAGATCACTGCGTAGCAAGCGAGTCGAGTGTAGTAGATTGGCTTTCCGCTGTCTTCATCGACAGAGTTTGAAGTCTGAGTAATAGCTGTAGTATTCATTGTCCCATTAGCCGTCATGTTAACTGGATTTACCTGACACTGAAAATAAAATTTCCGTCTTTAAGAGTGCATAAGCATTAGTTTACTAGTAAGACCTCAAAAATATCGCGTTAGCTTTTTGTGTTTCAAATGAAAATTGAATTAGAACAAAGAATACGGATTTAGAAAAACATTATTGATTCTTTTTATGGTTATTTGCAAAATGTCATGTTTGAAAAAAACTCTTTTCGTTAATGCTAAAAATATATACTCTGTTAATGGAGAGAAAAACAGTTCGCCAATTCAAATCCGTGATAGCCTCACCTCAAATACAGTTCATGTATACGAACGCGGGAGCTCGCATTGTTCAAATCTCTTTCGGTAACAAAATGCTCTTGAACTGATGGTCAAGAGGAACTTAGCGAATACTCTTATGCGATCAATACCGGAATCGATGCACATTTCAATAAATTTGCATCTTACATTCTTTTGTTAGCGTTGAAAGCCAGAGATCGATAGAAAAAACTCCAAAGAGCCGTGGAGAAGCCACTTTTGTTTTGGTTGTCGGTTCATTATCGAGATTACAACTGGGAAATGAGCCATTGTTTTTAGTAATTATCAGCTCGTGTGGTATTATGCCCTAAGACTTAGACGCGCGTCTCCTAACAAAAAAAAAGGTCTTGCCGATTGCATTTCACCGCAAGAAACGTTAATTTTCTATTTGACTCAAATCGAAGGCCTCCCAATGTCTCGATCAAAAAGCATTCACACAATTGATTTTGCAAACGCAAAAACATCCGCCACTTTTAAGCTGCCGGACTACAATTTAGTGCAATCAATTTAACTCTTATAGTGCTTCCATAAAATAAACCACAAAACTCCTTTCATTTTTCGGGCAAAATTTGATTTGATTTGAAGAGAAAACCTTGATAATGAAGAAAATAACATGTGAAATCACTGCCTCAGGCTGTATTGCCTTGAAAAGAGCGAAATAAGAGTTAAAAGTCGGTGATTTCGTAGAAAACAGTTTTAAAAACGTTTGTAGCTTAAAAGAGTCTCACAGCCGGGGGTTAAATTGTATTGAGAGTATTTACACGGAATCATTGTGTCAATGAGGTGATAATGGGAAGCGAGGCGGTATTGATAATTTCCAGTGGTTTTCAATAAGACTTTGTTATCGGCAGTATTTCCTAACGGATTAGAGAAACATTTCGAAAAGTAAGAGTGATACTGCTAGATCTCGAGAAATATCTTCTAAAAAGATAATTTTTCGCGTTGCATATTTAATGAACCCTAAGAGTGTGTAATTTGAAATAACTTCGTTGATAAGAAATAATGCTTAAAACTTGCATGAAACGCGATCTTCCCTTCTTCCCTTCCTCCATCTTCTTTCCGATTTTCCACCTCTTTTTTAAGGCGACCAGTCCTAGTTGAGTGAAGGGTTTATTGTTTCTAAAAAGCGGAAGAGTGCTGTGTCAGTGGGGGCTGAAATGTGAAATCAGTGATCTTTCTTACGTTGCTTAATTTACCTTATAATAAAGTCGTTTGATAAACTTCAGTGAAAACCAAATTTTCAGCCTAGTTGAGATCGATCGCGGATTAAACCCTGTTTACAGAAACTAAGGCCCGGTTATTTTCAACAAAATTGAACACAAACCGCAGTTTTCAACACTGAGTCGTTTTACCTCTAGAACGGTTTCCAGAATTGAGTTGCTCGCTTTTCTACCTTCCCTCCTGCCTTGTCACTCTGCACTGTTTCCGTACGCGTGTTTCCGAAATAAAAAGTTTTACAGGACTGGCGGAAATGAAAATTGCTTGGAACGCGGCATGGTTATATAACTCTCGTAAGTGTAGCTGCTCCCCTTAGCCTATCAAAATAGCCAATGCACCTTTTTTTGCGTTTTCGTAAGTGACCACTGAAAGAGTTGAGTTGTATGTGTCCACTCTAAAATAAAACTGCACACTGTATAAATTTGATGATCATGAAAAATCTTGACTAAATTAAGAGATTAAGGTGATATGCCTCAAGCGAATTTAAGATTCTCTTGATCATGGAGCAAACACTAAACTGAAAGCTTCCTTAGTATCTGGTTACTTATGATAGCAACTAGATTTATTTTGACAGTGCTTAATTTTTCTTCTTTTATTGAACTTCCGACAAAGTTTCAGACGAGGGCATTGACTGTTAATGGTGAGGAAATGTCGTTCTTGTGCATACAAATTACCGAGAAGATATAAGCTGAGCAAATGCATTTTTATTGAAAAAACCCAAAACAGAAAAAAAGAAAAATAGTGCCAGACGTTCCATATTTGCATAGTATAATACATTCAGCGCTCCCTGCGGCCATTAATATAATTAGACAGGGCTTGACACTCAAGTAGATTTCAATTTTGTAAACCTAGCTTGGTCTCTAAAACACATGATTTCTTTATTCCATCTTAGGCATTTTATCCGAAATAACCATTTGGAGCAGACGCGCGTATCCTTCCCGCGGATTAAAAACTGCCATCTTATCGCAAAAATACTATGTTAATATGGCACGTCGAATTTGATTTTTCGTGAGAAAATGAGATTGATTGGCGTGTACAAAATCAAACACTCCTCAATTTTAGAGATGATTATTAAGTAAACAAATAACAAACTTTCTATTTAGAATTAAAAGTATGATTTTTATTGTTTCACGTTTTATATATTCTTGTTTGAACTTTTACCGTTTTGACTTAATAATGGCGTAGAGTAACGCCGAAACGTCGTCCATTTTTTAGAAGTTTTTAAAATGTTTTTAAAGAATCTTTTAGCGTTTAACTTTTCGATAAAATGTTTTTCCAAATCGCTCCTGTTATGTATTGAAAGTCTTCGCAAAAATGTCAAAGGCGATTTAAGAAATGATGAAAAGTCCGATCCTGAAGAAAATTTCCATAAAAGGTCGTGAATTTTTCCTCTCTCTTCATCAATTAATGTTTTTTTTTTGTACATGCATGTGTTAAAGATTGATCGAGAGCAAAAACTTAGGACTTAGGGTTACTTGTCATTTCAAAACCCATTCATATTTAACTTTGTGGTATAAAATGTAAAACGGACGTGACCAGTTCTTAGGGCGTTTGCATGCAGTAATCCATCCTGCCAGCAGAGCCTTCCTTAACTCGACAACAAAGGAAGGACTCTGCAGAAATATGTTACATGTAATTCTTTATTGAGTATGCGCAAGCCGTTGCTTGGACAGTTCCAAACAATCGCACTCATAGCCGCCATATGGATCCTCGTACTTAAGGCTCGATTTTGACCTTCGCCTTGTCAAAAATATGATGCGCGTGCGCTGCCTAAACCGGTTTGACCGGAGTGCCGGGCTGCGGCGACTTGAAAGACGTGACACGAATTCTTCAGAGCCTCTGTTGCTCGCCCTCTGATGAGTTTGGAGAGGCTCTGCTCGCAGGGTGGCAGTAATCCTGCTCAAACCGCAGACTTAACTTGTGGTAGGGGCCACATGCCACTCTTTGTAATGGTTGCGGGTTCAGGCTCCGGCTGTCGTTCTTAACACGAGGGTAGGTACGTTTTCTTGACCCCTGGCCATGAACTACCTCGATGGACCAACGTCCGGCATGGATCACTGGAGCGGACTAGTTAACTAGACTATTCTCACTGCATAATTAATTAGCTCATTGCAGAAACACGCTGTTATTCCATCGCATTCGCCAGTTTCCACCCGTGCTATAGCGCCAGTAATGCTATGCGCCATTTGAAGTTTAAATTTGGTCTCTCCGCTTGGAGCGTGGTCTTTTCGTCCTGTACTCCACAAAGACAGTCGTCCTTTGCGACCCGCCCACCTCCTCTGGTGGCGGTTGACCAAGCTCCTATCTGCTCATATCCTCGTTGCATGCCTACTGCCTCATCAGTCGCGGACTCTTCCAATAACTTAATCTTATGCGATGAGGTATTGAGTATGCAGTGAGGATACAGTACTATCTAAACTCGACTAGCATCCTGAACAATATTGTTGAGACACTTTTTACTTCCCTCTCCATATCTACACGTGTTGTTGAAATTGCATCCATTGGAAATTCGGAAAAAATCCGAGCTTCAGATGGGATTGCAACCCAGGATCGTCGGTGATCTAGTCGGATACTTGAGACTCTATGGTCTCTATAGTAAGCAAGAGCGAAATGTGGGTCTTTGACTCGAACTGCATCGCGCAGTTAACCTTAGTTCCCACTGGCGACATAAGGATCATAAGCATAATCATAATCATAAACATAAACATAAGTTTCTTATGTTCTAGTGGGGAAGGCCGCTGTAAAAAATGTAAAGCTTTTCCTCGAAGCTGGCCGCCATCTTGAAAATGAACCGACCCGAAAGTACTGGTCCTAGACTTTAATTGGCCAAAACACAATGACCCCGTAGCGTCATTATGTTTCTCATTATGTCGTTATGATTTTCGCGTTCGCACTGCAAAGAATAGCGACATAGTCATAGTCAAAGCCATAATCATAATCATAAGAAAATGGTCGATCATTTTCTTATGATTATGATTATGTTGATCATAAGGGCGCCTATGATTATGTTTCTGGACGTTCCCACTAAGACATAAGCTTGAGTTACGTTCTTTTATTTATAGTCAGTCTTTAAAATTAACGCTCTACGCTTTTTTGCCTATGTCTCTGTCTATCTTAAATCTAACACTTCGTTCTCAATGTTGCCGTTTTATCTTGCTTTGCGCTTCGCAAACTGTTCCTTGCTTTTCCCAGATCTCGTCAAAAAGGTGCCAGTAAAGTCCATTAAGCTTCTGTTTTGCTTTTTTGCCCAAGGAGAATGTTTTCCGCACGGCTGCATTCATATGAATCTTCCGAAGCATTGCGATAAAACCACGTGACAGAATTACAATGATTGCACGATGGACAACTGACTCATGGCCATTCATCAAACTGACATTTTCCTTTATTCAACCATAGTTAATAGAGGGGAATGGTTATGAAACCCGACAAATTTCTTTGTTGTATGTTTTTGTTCTCTTTTTTGGCCTTGACCGTGCACAAAACACAATAGTTGTTTACTCCGTACTGAGGAACTAACTAATAGAAACGTGTTGGTTACGTTATTCATGCTTAGTGTATGAGCGCAAAACAAAAGATTATGCACGGTCGTGGACTACAAATTAAATCTTGGCATCTTTGTTTGCTCCTTTGATGTTTGCCGAACTTCAAAACCAGTCCCGTCTATTAACTATGGTACAATCTCTTTTAACCTTCAAATCTACTTAAAAGAAACAAATATTTTAAAAACCAGAGAAGATGGCTTCTCATCGCAATTTCTGATATCCACTTGACTAACGAAACTAGAATTTTTTAGAGTTATGACATAGCGGTACCCAGCAAAACACGTGAAAGCTAACCGTTTTCAAAGTGGTTTTTAGACCTAAATACTGTAGATCAGCGTGGCTTAGTTCAGAAACGCTATTTCTTGTTGAACTAAAGCTCTGTTTCTGCTAGTTTTCATTCCATTTACAGCGGTAAGCTTGTCATATTAAGGTACGTGGAATATTGGGTCGTGTAATTGTTACGAAATGTCCAATGTCATTTTCAGAGTGGCCGTGAGTGTTGTTGACTTCGCGGATCGCGATGCTCAGTTCGTATGCGCCATAACAGCAGGTTGTACCGTCGGCATTTTTGGGTGGTCTTTCATACACCGGATCCGAAATAATTGATGTCCATAAAGCAAAAGAACAAAGCGAACATAATGCCAAATTAGCAAGGCATAATCAAAGGCAATCAAAAGATATAAAATCATTATAAAAGGCACTTTTAACATCATTTTAGTCCGAAAAACTAACCGCATTTTTCGTCCGTGCAGCTAGGACTGAGCCGTCAATTCTTGTTTCTTAATTTATGACAAAAAGTTGTGAATGTTTTAAAAGAGTCATTCAATAAGTCCACGGATAGTTGGAAAGCTGTCCCTTTAGATATTAACATTGTCACAAGGATAATGGATTTCGTTTGGCAGAATTTTCGAAATATCAAATGATCGAGGGAAGCACAACAAGTTCTTAACTCAAATTCATCCATTATATGTTAAGATACTCTACTCACTTGCTCTCGAGATTGTGAACCTGTCCTCTGCTATTATCCCTGCAAATCTCCAGATTAATGTTTTCGGTTAAGCCTCGCCCGCAGAAAGAAAACCGCCACTCGCTTTGTTTATGCATGTTGCTGCTTCAGGCATCCAACTCCGAGTCGGTGATATCAGAGTTGCGTGTACGTGCATACGTGATTGGCGTCAGAGAACAAATTATTACGCACGAAGACGTTAATAGCCCTTATTCACGATGGCCGCCATGTTGGATTTGCTATTATCATGCAAATTAGCTACACACTTCTGAGGGAGCAACAACACAAGTTCGAGAGGTTATAACGATCATCTTAGCCACACAGATGACTTGTTTCACGTTCATTAAATGTTTATCATCTAAGTAGTAAAACAGAATGATTACACTAGTTACTTCGACGTTTTTTTGTGTGAAAAATGAGTAGATAACGAAGTAGAAAGTCAAAATGTCAAAGGCAATCAAAAGATAAAAATCATTATAAAAAGTACTTAATTCTAAATGCTAAAATGGACTTTTAGCAGTGTTATTTCAATATTTCGACGAGCCGATTTTCCGCAATGCCCCCTAGCATCACATGCACATGGCTAATTTGAACCTGTTCTCTGCTATTATCTCTCCAAATGAATATTTCGAGAAAACAATTTCGTGGAAACCTCATATTCGCTTACAAAAAAGGTATCTTATTTAAACGTTCTAAGATCACTAAGCTGCCGTATTTGCAAACATTAGCCTTATTTGGTCTTATCTGCCATTAGTGCCATTAGTGAATGCTTCAACTAGCTTTCCGATTTCTTCTTTTTCGTTCAAGTTGTGTTGTAAAATGCAGCGATTTTAGCTTCGATTTTAACTTTGGTGAACAACTGGGGTTTATGTGGAGAGCAGAATCAACGTGTTTTTATGTGCCATTAAGCTTTGAATAATTGTTATTTTTTTAAATGATTAATGACGGATAGGTCCTTGGCTAAAATACATTGCAGAGAAATTAGGCAGACATGTCTATGATATATCAACTTCTTCACGCAAACTTTTGACTTTCTTCCGTCAGCTTTAGAGAGGACTTCCGTCGTCACTTCACTATACAATGGTTTTAAATGGCCGATATACTACATAATTATACTAAGGAGACTTGCCCGACGCAGTTTGAGACAGAAAAGAGGATTTCTGATGTAAGACCGGGACCATACATTTTTGGCACCCTTGCCGTTGAACATTTTTATTCGAACAATATTAAATTGCTTTCATCACCTATGTTATGAATTTTATCCAAGCTAATGCGGGCAAATTAATTTGCATTTGAAAATATTTGCCCGCATTAGCCTCCATTTCATGCTAGAGAATTCGAAAATGGTCTCTTCCTTAACCCCCTTCCCTCCCCCCCCCCCCCCCCCGTAAGGAGGCTAGTATCGCGCGTGTTTTTCTGATTTTCGTGACGTCGGTGTGACCAAATCTATAAAAATTAACTGCTAATTTCTCGCGTTCCCTTCGGTAAAAATTTTTAACAATTGACTCATACCTTACTAATACCTTACATTTGTTAAAATCTGTTAAAGCTTATCGTATATATTAAGAAAAATGACAAATCACAGAATACCGACAAAACCGTCTGCACCTCCTTGACTCTTTACCACTTCAAAATGTCAAGTAATATCATTTCCATAATATGGCAAAGAATAAAAAAAATTCCCCGAATGAAGTATAAATATTAAGGAATTTAGGCCAAATATAAGAATACATCTGCCTGTCATTAGATGTGATGTTGCCATGGTAACGGCCATAATGCAAGAATTGACACCCCAAAAAATAAAACTTGCTATACCGGTACCCATACTGGTAAATCTCTACCGGAAAAAAAGATTAAGAGAAATTAAATAGGTTTCCTTTTGTAACTCGTGCCCTGTAGTGAGGGTGTTCGCAAATACTCTCGAGAGCCACCTTAAGTCGCACGTTCATTAGCTTACAAATCCAGTCACAACTGAGAAACTACAATACTTAATTTGTTATAATATATATATACAGCTGTATAATGCACTAAATCGATAATATAGCTGTTGGAACCACATTATCTTCAAATAATGAAAATTTGCAGGGATTGCTGTTAACTTTGGCACTAACACAAAGACATAAACGAGGATGCATAATTTCTATAATACAGGGGCACCCAACGACCAATTTGTTGTAAATTGTATTATTATACCCCAGTTAATGAAAATAAATGTTATTAAGGCATTTTCAGGTGTTTTTCAGTGTTGCTGGGAAAACATTATCTGTTCCTTTTTCCCAGCAAGACACTCAAGAAATTTCCCAGCCAGCTAGATACAATTGGTTGGTTTCCCAGCCAGCTGATCAAATTTACTTCCCAGCCAGGAATTCCGCGCGCTTTCAAATCCCTCGATCCAAAACGACCGAACAAAAGCGACAAAACCGGGACAAAACAGGTTTTTTCCGCAAGCGCAATCACTCTGACCAGCCGTCGTATGTTTGTGACTACTCTCTGGGAGAGGGAAGGGGTTCTTTTTTTTAATTAATTTTTTTATTTTTTTAGTCGTCTTCAGTCTTCAGAGTTTCTACAGCCAGCTCGGGTTGAAATGCTAGAAAAAGTCAGCAATTCTCAGGCAAAACCTCTATCAATAACAAAATTTCCCAGCCAGCTAATCGAAACACCTGTATTTTTGCCAGCCAGCAAGATACCCCTGGGGAACAGATAATGTGAGGAACAGATTCGTTGGGTGCCCCTGATAATACAGCTGTATAATGCGCTATAATGAAAATTTACCGAGAGGATTGCTGTTGCCCTCAGCTTGACACTTACACAAAAGCAACGATTTAGCGTCTGCGGTGATGCATTAATGTTTAGATGTTTATTCATTTTTTGGTTATTTATCTATTTATTTATTCAGAGGATTTCTTCTATCCTTAAATTTGGTTTTATCAACGGAGTTGATAATGTAAATTGACCACGGTACAGACCACCGTCAATTTACATTATCAACTCCAAAGATAAAACCAAATCTTTGTGTACTACTTCCCCGCCGACGCAGCACCACAGTTTATTTAGAAACTACCCCCTTTCTTCTATCCTTAGTTTAATACAAAAAAGGGGGTACAGTCAACTCTCTCTTAATGGACACCTCTGTAAGATGGACACCTCTATAAGACGGACACCTGGTGCTGGTCCCGGCCGTTTCTTAGTCATTTTACTATAACCAAACTCTCTATAAGACGGACAACGGACACTTTGAAATCGTCAACGGACACTTGTGAGGTGCTGAATGTGACCGCAAATTACGATTTAGGGAAGAAAAATTCTTGTACGTGACTCTTTTTAACACCAGACGTTTAATTGACAGCTCTTATCTTGTCGTCGGAATACATACAGTACAAGTTAAAATTAAATCTGGCATTGTCCCATTCAAAAAATAACTTGGAGGTGACAACCGAATTGTATTGTAATCTAAAACAGGTAGGTCTCGTTCAAGCAAATAACTTAAAACAAACTTTAAACAGACGCGTATTCACTGTGCACAGGTTCAGCATTATTATCTTAAATTCCCTGGGGTCATGCTACGTCGACTCTCTATAAGCCGGACACCTCTCTAAGACGGACAGCTGAAGCTGGTCCCGATGGTGTGATGACAACCTCGTTCCCAGAACCTTTCCGTTCGCTTTGGGGTGGGCGAAGGGAAAGGGCCTGGGAATCAGGCTTCCCGGGCACAAGCCACGGAGTACCTGTTCTGGGTCGTCAACAGTGCTCATTTCACGATCAAGTATTATTTATTGTTTATCCCGGAATCTACTCAGGCTCTAGAAGTCTTAGATAAAATATCTGGAACAAAATAAAACACATTCGTGGATGGAAGGAGCGTTCGACGAAAGACCTATTCTTTGCGCCATGTCTTCGCAGCTTTATCACGTGCAATCAATAAAAAGGGGATAAATAAAGATGTTTCCACCAACAAATACACTATATCTGTGTATGCGAATATTCTGGCGAGGACAAATTTTCCGAAGGGAACCAAAGTACCGAGTTTGAATACGCAACATTTTCTAAAACAACAGACGGACCTCTCTTTTTGAGTGTGGCCTCTTGAAAACATGCCTTTTTCCAGATGAGGCTGCTTTGTAAATTTGTGTTAGTTTAGAATATACAGACTTCAAGCTAAAAGATTCAAATTATACTCGTGTCACTTTTTAACAAATAAGGCTTCTTACCGTTTTGGCATCTCCTGAATGATTAAGGCGACTGAGAGAGTTGTCTGGATGGGCAAACAGCTGAATTTATGTACAAAGATGAACGCGAAAACCGGCGGATTTTTATTTTAAGGCAGAATACCGTTTTCACGATGGTAAGCTGTTCTAAAATGTGCTTGAGAGAAATGGGCATTTAGCCAATTGACTTAAAATACCTGTCTTGTCATCTGATAGCAACTTATTTCCTGCATACTGATGTTCAGTGTTAATTGGAAGTAAAGAAATTTGTCGTCGTGTTGGAGGGAAACATCTACGCAAGTAGAAATTGCAGATCGCAAAGTTCTTCATTGGAGTTCCATTCAAATTTTTTTTTCTCGTTTTAGGGCCCCGTCGAAGAAGGTTTCCGACCTTGGCCGAATTTTTATCAGACAGCTGAGCCGACGGATTAATTCAGTTCTGCATTGGGCGGAGCTCACGATCATGCAATTATTAGCAATCGTGTTGAAATAGTCACGGCGCGACATTAATTATTAAAAGACACAGGTGGCCCAGAGGATTTGTATGGGAATCTCGATAACAAACTGAAAAAGATATTTACCCGCAAAAGTTCTCCATAAAAATGCTGTACTTTAATTAATGTCGAGCTGAATTTCTCGCTTTTTGTGTGGTTATTTGCTCTCACCGTATCGAGAGGCTCAAGTGAACGGTTGACCAGCCGTGCCAAAATTCGTTGTAAGCGAGCCTCGAAGGATTTTGAAAAATTGAACTCTCGGTGGACCTTGAAACTTGGTCAAGGAGAAGTGAATTTATCCGTGTGGCCATCGCCGGAGTTTGAGCGTGACTGATGCCGGAGAAGAATGATTTTATCGGCGAGATGTGAGGTAAGCGAGAAATTAGTTGCCAGCCTTTCCTTTATTTAGGTACGAGTGGCAACCTGGGAATTTGAGACGTCGCTTAAATCGCATTCAATCAGGCAAATAACCACACAAAAAGCGAGAAATTCACCACGACAATAAAGTACGGCTTTTTTATTGAGAGCTTTTGCGGGTAAATATCTTTTTCAGTTTGTTATCGAGATTCCCATACAAATAATTTTTTACCCTCCGAGTCTGGGCCGCCTGTAATAATACACACCGCGATTCAGTACCGTAATAGACAGACTGTAGAGAAAGCTGCATATTAAATTATTAAAACTCAGCCAACTGGTCAACCAACTGGTCAACCGAGCGGCGGTTGCGAACTCATCCATATCTACATGTTCCAGCACTCGGCAAAGTCCTTTTTTGACTTATGACTGTTTCTGCTTAGGTGGCCTCATATACCGTAAGCCTTTTTAGACACACCACGCGGCCAAGCCGGCCACTCCTACTGGGGAGAAGAGGACAGCCACAACACCGGGGACTCCATCCCCTACTCTTTTCGAATAGTGTGTGTGTGTGTGTTCTTTAACGTCCTTCAGGGTTTATGAACATTTAAGGGTTGTGCGACGGGGCCTACCGTTTACAGTCCCCCCCCCCCCTCCCCCCTACCTCCGCATGACAGCCAGATGCTCAACCAACTGAGCCACCGGTGGGTAGGCGGATTATTCCGTGGGGAAACCACTCTATTTTATCGTATATATCAGTGCCCAATATGTAATCATACATGAGCGTGCCATTCTCTGCATTAGGGTATCCCTTACTTTCAACTTGAAAATATCACTAAAAATTATCATACGGTTGAAAGACCCACTTCCGGGTTCCCAGTCTACCACGAAAACAAAATTCCCTGACTCATGTCTTCCTGACTTTTCCCTGACATAATTTTTTAGGATTTTCTAGTAATCCTAGGACAAGAAAGACCAATTTTAATGATCAGTCAGTTTAACATACAAAGCACATGGATAGCAGGGAAACGTCTTTGAGTCGTTTTACATCAAGAAAATTTATCCAGATGAGAAGAGTACATATAAAATTTCCCTGACTTTTGAGCTCTTTCTTCAACTCTCTGACTGTTTTCAAACTATCCTGACAATTCCTTGACCTCAGTTGAAAAAATTTCAGATTTCAGTTTCAGTGGGAACCCTGCAATTTCATTTCAATGAAAGTTGGCAGTTTTAAGTTTCATCAATTTAGCTTTAATTAAAGAAGATTTGTGAAGGAAAGGTTGTCTTGAAGAGTTTGCAAGAGAGTAAGCGACCTCTTTTTAGCAGCTGAGAGAGAATTTAATGGCGTTTTTCACCGGTCGTTTCACCTGAGGTTTCACACAGCTCGCACTCGCAAATTACATTGGATTTCATTAAAGCACGTGTAAGAATGAATTTCCAAGAAATCTGAAAAAGTATCATTTCTGGCTCTGAAAAGGACATTGAGATAAAAACTGGTCATTACCTTATACGATCGAGTTGTTTTGGTTTTCCGTTAAGAGCTACTAAGCTTCACAGCAGGCCAAAACGCGTGGAGCTACACAGCAGACAGAGGTGACAATGGCATTCGTTCGGTTATGTTCCGCCGGGCTCAAACTGCGATGACGTCTGATATTTGCTGTTGCTTTGGAAGCACACATTAATTAAACACCTCTACGTGAGATAAAAATCTCATTGTCATTGGATCTCCCATCTTCTGCAAACACAGACCAATTTTTTATCCGCTTGGCAAAAAAAGACGCGGAACACATGAAAACAAAACATCACGTTCACGCAACCGAACTGACAGTGCATCTCGTTTCAGACTGGCTGCGGTTTCGAAAACTATTGTCACCATTTCGTCTAAATATATGCTTGAAACTTATGACATATTTCCTCTTAAGATGGTTTTTTTTCTAATTATGGCTTGCCTAAAGCAAGCAATAAGTAGAAAAGCGATCAGTTGTTAAACATGTTAAATTAAGCCCGTTCCGCAACCTTGTGTTCTGTGGTGCGCCGTGTATTACTAAGGAATCGAGGTAGCACGCAACAAAATGTCGATAAGATATATTGCAAATACGATCACTTACTGAAAAACCAACATAGATCGATGATATCAACCTCAAGTGTTTTTTCCGTTAAGATATGAAACAGAAACGCACGCACCGGGGTTAAATCATAGATCAACTTGGAATATTGCCGTAAGTTCTAGGTTTCTAACTGGCTCACAAAATCTTTGTTATCAGCTTTATATACCGTATGGACCGTATGATCGTGCAAGTGTTGCCTGGCTGAATACACCTGTATGGCGGAAAAGTTTGTGGCGGGAAGCAAAATTTTCAAGTATTTAAACCTTTAGAATTGATCGGTTATAGCCAGCCGACACTCATTGAATAATTGCTAAATACAGGCAAATATTGAAGATTATTAAATAGTGGAAGTGAAACTAGAAACACTTGTAAAATTAAAATTTATCTCCTGTTGCATAATCGTGATCTGAATTAATATTCTGGCGGTAAAATACGTCATTTACCATAAAATGCGTCAATTACAGTGCGCGAAATTTGCATGAAGTTCTTCCGAAGGCCCTAGGCTGCTATAGACCCAATAATTTTCTCAGTTAAAATTATGGGATGACATGACGTTCGAATACATGGGAGATTGAGAAAGCGATTGATTTCATGTTAATTAGCTCAGCAAAGTCTCTCAAGTAGCTATTCAAAATTAATACTCAAGCGTTGAATAAAATTTATGACAGCAGGAGAGCAATACATTTTAATGCCCTCTTACAGCAGGGATACAGGAATTTATATAATAATTAGGATAGTACGCGCACTCTCATTGCGTTTAGATAAGAGTATGGAACCACGGCTGTGACATCACTCGAATTTTGATTGGTTATATGCCATCAGACGCGCGTTTTGATTGGCTGGTAGGAAACATGACCGTGTAACAAGAAAATCTCTTTTAATCAACAATTTTCGGTTATTTGCTTCCTTCATTTGTCGAATTATCTTTGAGGAATATTTTATAAAAGCAATATAGAGGACTTTTTTCCGTGTTTCCATAGCCTCATCTAAACACTCGGGAAAGTTGGGAGAATTCTCGACAGTTATGCAAACCCTCGACTGCGTCTCGTGTTTGCATAACTGTGTCGAATTCTCCAAACTCCCACTCGTGTTTACCCTGGGTGCCAGAGGTTCTATTTTTCTTTCGCGAGGAGCGAGCGGTTAAAACGGAGAGGAGAAAATACGAACCTCTGGTCATGGTGGTTAAGAATCTCACTTCCATGCAAATTCGGAATAAGATTATCCTGCCAAACCGGTTTTCTACAGTGACGTCAATGTTGTACCCAATTCAAGCCCTTTAGGAATAGAACGTTTGATTTTGACAGTTCCCATCGTGCAACAACCAATCAAAAGCGACATGAAAACAGAAACTAATTACTGTTGGTGGCTGCGGTTTAGTTTTCTCAGGCGTGACTAGTTTCCTACTCGAAACACGATATTTTTGGTGTTCACGGTTTTCGGATTTTCTTTCAGCTCTAGGATATAAGAATCAATCAAGGCATTCAAGGGACAAATAACGCCGATAGCATCTTTTGGTTAATGAATCCACGATCATGCAAATACAAACAAACTTCCAGCACAAGTTGAAATATCAAAGATTTGCGGCATCCAGTTGGCAGGACCACAAACACATCCTCACGCTTGATGAAATTCCTGAACAGGTTTCAATTCTAAAATCTCCGAAAATCCAGAATTTGCTGTGTATTGTACTGTGCAAACCTCTAAATACTCGAATTCACAGCCTTCCACCGCCATTTTTGTTTTCGTAGCACTCCTTGCGGTCAAAACCGGTCTTGTGGCAACTGGGGTGCACTATCGCCGTTCAACCAGTGCAATTGAGTGTTAGATTGTTTTTACTCGGAAAGAACTGGCACTGACTATGAAAACCAATCAGCGACCGTGTTCATAATCACAAATCATGGAAGTAAGATTCTTAACCGCCATGACCAGAGGTCGCTCCTCGCGAAAGAAAAATATAACCTCTGGTACCCAGGGTAACTCGTGTTTAGATGAGACTATGGAAACACGGAAAACGTCCTCTGTTGCTTTAATGGTTTTAATTAAAAAAAAAAAAAAAAACAATGACTCCATCAAACCTCTCAACAAGGGGCCGATTTTGAATGTTGGCTTGCTTTTGACACTTTCTGACACTGAAATACCATTTACCGGAGTGATTTTGGTCGTTCCTACAATGTATAATTTATTCCTGCCAGACGGCCAGTGGAAACTTGCCCTGTTCTCTAGAGCCTGTGAATTGTAACTGACTTGTTCAAGTCTTGAGAAATTCGCATTGTCTTGGCAAGAATTGCAAAGTTTGTGACACTACTGAACTAAGGCAATCATCGGCGTGTTTTTCTTCCTTCCAAACAATTTACACGTTTATTTAAGACCACTTGTGTTTAACCGTATTAATAACTTTTATCAGTAGAAATGAAACAAACTCATTGGGTTGCCGTTTCCTAAAATCACTGCAATTTGTCTAATAAAAGGTTTGAAAATTTTCACGCAAAATAGAAGCGGCTATAAAAAGCAGTACATTTAGGTTAAGAGGCTACGGTTATTTTGCAGAAAATTGCTAAATGGTGCAAAGCCAACTTTGTAAGTATCTACCTTGTAAACGATTGTACATGTCAGCGTCACTTTATCTCGATCTCGGTGAGGTATCAGTGAAGACTTGGAACAAACAAACAAGCGTTTCCAAAGGTGTTTCTTGCTTTGAACATAAAAGCTAAATGTCAGCACCTTTTGAACTTTAATTAGACATAACCAAAGTAGTTTTGTTCTTAACACCGGCATAAAAAAACATCAGCGACGGCTGCGACGGTAGAACGAACGATAAGTTTGTCAACCTATCAGCGTTTTCGAGTAAAAACTCTTTCAAACTCGGTGCTGGTGGAAGAAATGACCGTACAGGTCAACCTCCAAGAAGACGGGCTTAACCTGAAGAGCGCCACGTATGCTTACTTTGGGGACACCCAACGAAGACCTCATTGAAAAATCTGTTCGCAAGGAGTGTTTCCTAGAAATTTCTAACATTTTCCTCCTCGCCTTTTCGAGATTTGTCGAAAACAAAACCTTACCTAAAAAAGATTCACAACTAGGGAAGGGGATCCCACACATGTTCCAAAAGGTTATTTTTGACTCTCTGATAGGTCATTTGTAAAAAATTTTTGGGGAAGCAGCTAGCTCCTTGGAAAGCTTGAGTTCATTTTCATCTGTCAATATCTGACAGGAAAAATTTTCGTGAAATTTCCGAAAAAAATCAGGAACATTTTCCGTAACATTTGCGGGCACTTCAAATCATTTCGCTGATAAGAACATCAGTATTTGTCAATTACAATGAACTTATAACTGTCCCTAGGAAAATATTCTTTGAACTTGTCCGTTGTATTCCCCTAAGGCTTAAAACGGCAAATCGTTCGACCTCCAAAAATC
>OX421458.1:13407358-13419858 GCA_949126865.1 Montipora capitata | reverse complement strand
ATAAGGACAACAATTGAAACAGTACAAAGAAAAATTGGAAAAAAAAAGATACCCCTGCCCCGACCCCGACCCCGACCCCGACCCCGACCCCGACCCCGACCCCGACCCCGACCCCGACCCCGACCCCGACCCCGACCCCGACCCCGACCCCGACCCCGACCCCGACCCCGACCCCGACCCCGACCCCGACCCCGACCCCGACCCCGACCCCGGCCCCGGCCCCGGCCCCGGCCCCGGCCCCGGCCCCGGCCCCGGCCCCGGCCCCGGCCCCGGCCCCGGCCCCGGCCCCGGCCCCGGCCCCGGCCCCGGCCCCGGCCCCGGCCCCGCGTATTGGCTAATACCCGAAAAATCGCCTCAACGCACTGGACAGGTCCGTCGACTCCATGTTTTCAAGAGTCTTTTGGAACCTCTTCTTTTCACCACGATAAAAGTTGGACGAAAATTATATACCGTAGCAGCTTGGTGAATAGACTCTGTCACAAAAAATGTAATTAACTTTTAGTTTGTTCGTGCTAAAAACAAAACGCAATTCAAAGACGCTGACAGCAAATTTTGTGGACGTTTTCGTGTTGCCTGGTACGGTAATGTCAACCAGCTTGGTCATTTCTCCATCACTGGCTTCTGCAAAACGAACTTTTTTGTCTTCTATGATCAATCAAAAGTTTAGCTTGAACGTTTGCTCGTTTCCTGGTTTTTCTTTCGTAGAAATAAAATCAGACGACGGATATCAAATCGGACGGCGGATACGGCGTGATCAGTTTTATCCAATGACAGCCCGCAGAAATTAATCGGTGGGTTATATATATATATATATATATATATATGATATATATTTTTAGGACTTGAGAATATCTAAACTTATTAAATTCTCAACCTCGGATAATGCATTTCGCGTGCTCCGATTAGTTCACTCAATCCTGGTTATCAGCTCATACGTTAGTTTGAACTTACATGGTAAATGATTGCGCTAAGCGTTGCTAAGCTAAAATTTTTTTCGCCGGAAAGCGAAATTTCTCTTTGAATAAAGCCAAAAAAAGGGAAAAAAAAATTTTTGTGGAAAGTTTGGATCAATTCGGACGTTTAGAAGTACGAGAAACGGTAAGAAATGTTTTTGTGATGACAACATCGCATCTTCATCAAGTTTTTTTTATTTCGCTCGGATTTTCTCGCTTTTTTCGCCTTCCAAATTTTTGGAGTTTAAGGAATTTAATAAAATAATTATTCCATTCACGCTTGTTGGATATGTGACTGGTTATAGCCAACAAGTTGGCTTTTACCAAATCATATCCAAAGCGCGCTCATGGAATAATCGTTAAATATAGCAGCTATTTATCAAGGCAAAAATCACGGCCTTCCCTAAGCAACGTACCGTTGTCTCAGTATAATTGTAACTTGAGAATTACAAATTTCAGCTGTTATCTTCTACCAAATGGCCAAGCGGATTGTCAGTCTTCGGCAGACAATTTGTCGATAAGAGAATGGATTAGCCTCGGGGTATTAGCCTCTGCGGTGGGCAATCCGAGAACTACTGTGGAGCTTCCGATCATGCGAAATTTCATTATCTTATAGGATTTGAGCAAATATCGTGCATCATTATTCCATTAAAGTGTCCTGCCTTGTTTTAATAATAAATTTTATTTGTTTTAAATGACCTACAATATATTACGTGTTTGTTCAGGATGCTTATATGTATAAATTGATAAGTATACACATGAGGGGAGCATAACGAGTAATTTCGGTGAATATCTGTTCGGAAGGCCTAGAATTTTCGAATCCATGAACTCATGCTATCGAAGCGCACAAAGACTTTAGACATTTCAGTTTCGGAACCACATTGACAAGGGGCACCCAAAGTCAATTTTCGGAAAATATCTGTTCCGGGAAGACGATTTGAAATCGAGAATTTTCGGAAAATATGTTGTAAAATGTCTTGCTTGCTTGACTCTCCTAGGATTTTCGAACATCTGAAAAATGGTATAATTGCCCATTTTTAACTGCGGAGTTTTACCCTAAAAAGGTCACCTAGAATTTTCGGGAGCCTTTTTGTCTGGCTGAAATTTTCGAAAAGGTAAGTTTTGATCCCTATAATTTTCGGATCACTAGACGTTCAGCTAGGAAATCCGAACAGATGAAAAATTTTTAGAGGATAAAAATATGCCTATATCTACCGTTTAAATATTAAAATACGTTTAACAATACTATGTTTAAAGCGGTTTTGAACTATATTCTCGTTGAGTGCCCCTGATTGAAGAAATGCTAGAATTTTACCGAGCTGAGTAATAGTCAACTGTGTTATTGAAAATAGGATAAAATTTAAAGATTTATAACTTCTATCATTTTCGCCAAAGTTTGTTTGAGAATCACTTTTTGTCCCCTAAAGTTTTCGACTAAGGCCGGAAAAAAGACGATTACGTAATGTAGAGTTGTTTATCAAACCCATCATGATTGCTGTAACTTTCGGATAACGCAACTGAAAAAGCCATCTAGAAATTTTATGGACCTGAAGTTCCCTTAGAACATGCGAACAGATAAATATTTGTAGGGCAGCTAGAAACTCACAAAACGAGCTTTTAAAGGATTGTGGAAACCATTTTAGGTAATTCTGGCAAATTTTAAGACATCCGGTTGTTTGGTGATCTTTGGTGCCCCCGGCTGAGTACATCACGAAGGAAACAACTGACAATATCAGCAGCAAATGTGAAATAAATAGGTAACACGGAAAAAATATATGTTGATTGAAATACTCCATTCATTCACTAAGCTAAACACCTCTATTTGACGATCCAGTGTTAGCAGAATGCAGGACGTTTGCCATAGCCATTTTCCAAAGAGAAACAATTGCATTTTTTCCCGAGAATGCCCTTGTCAGTCATAACAGAAAACTTCATCATCTCTTCAATTAATAGATTAGTTACTTATGACTGTAACGGCGAAAGTGATTTGTTGAAGACCGGAACCTCCAACATTATCCACACACACTAAAAAACATGGAACACTTTTAGGCTTCGTAATTTATCGTCTGCGAAAAAGTTGAAACCGGCAGATGCCAACTTCAAGCCTCCAGGAAATCTCCGAATCTACCCCTGAAATCATGACACCGAAGATGAACAAAAGTTGTTTGAAGGAGGGCGTCGTGCCCAAGAGTAACTGAAGGCTTTGGATTCGAATGTGGTTCGGTGCCGCGTTCAAATTCTCCTCTGACCTTAGGCTTTGCTTTGGAGATTCTGAATTAAACTTGACAAAGGGCTTTGTAAACTTCAAAATGGTATCTTCCTGCCATTTGGAATTAGCCTTCGATCTTTACTTCTTTGTAAGAAGACAATTAAGAAATATCCCCTTTCCAATTATTCGAATGACAGTAAAATCACCTTTTTTCCCGTTTTCACGATGTTGACACTGTTGTATTAACAGACTTCGGCTAATCATCAGCATTTATCGTATCAAGTAGAATGTAGTAAAGAGAACGTGTCCTTTAATCTTACTGCAATTAATATGGCCAATAATTCAGTTTGTGATAATAAAACACCAGTGATTAATATTTAAGTGGCACACCACATGCCACGGTTAGCAGAAAAACAAAATGAAATTACAAAATTTGCTCGAAAGCATCACTGGAGCAGTTCCAAGAGCACTGTGTCCAAGGTTTATGACTCGGCTTCACATCTGGGTAGAGTTTGTCGGTCCTTTATTGCATCGTGAGAATTTTTGAAAAACCAACATTTGCTTTGATAAGCGTTGTTCCCAATTAGAAGAGCACTCAGTGCTCAGCTGTACAATTTCTTGAGGCTCCAACAAAAAGATGATTGTTTTAATTTGATATGATTTAAAGTGTCCCCAATTAGAAGACCACTTGTTCTCGCCTATACACTGAAGTTCTTGGGACTCAAACAAAATGATCATTGTTTTGAAACTTAGTTGAACTTTAAGTTCCTTCTTAAAAACTTACAAGGACAAAGTCTAGCTCCCACGGCGTCTTTCACTGGAAGGTCGCTCCGCAGTCATGCAGCGCTATAATTTTGTCTAAGAACTGAGTCCTGGTGGGTTTCAACCTTTCACTCCTTGACGAAAGAGCTGAGAGAGTCTTTAGTGCTGTTTAGCTCCCTGAACTTCTTTAACAGAACTTCTTTAACAGAACGGATACGTAATTTGAAACTTAAAGTGTGACATTCTTAGGCGAGCCACAAAGGTTGCAAAAATGTGAGGAGACAAGCTTTATTTCTATCAATTCTTTTCAACACCTCTACGACCTAAGGGCTCTTTGACAAAACCAATCACAGAACACGACCCGGGAACACGACCACAGAAATTTGCACGTACGTTTTTAATTTGTGCTCGGAATCTGTGAAGGAGTGTTTGCATGGTGTGTGTGCATGTGAAGGAGCGATTTTTCCCGAACAAAACCTTATCACTCCACCTTCACAAATTAAACAGGAGATAAATTGTTCCTAAATTCGTTGTTTTCCATCAACCGGATTAGCAGAGCATTAATGGTATTCCATGTCGACAGATACAAAATGATCTGTGCGAAAGCAAATATTCAGACATCTACGAGATCCCTCAGTTAAAATGTTGATCGATAGGGTTTCTTTTAGTCAGTGGAATTCAACAATTAGACACTCTTCAAGTGGCGAGAAGTATTAAAGTGCGTCTGTCAACTCTGGGATTAAGACGAGTCTGAGACCGTAAAATCGTAAAATATTGAAGAAAATAGGCCTCGGCGACATTAAAAAAAATACTTTCAAACTTAAAGGTACACCGTCTTCAAACTCAGGTGAAGTTTTCGTCATCAACACCATCATCATCATCATCATCATCACTTCGTCGGCATCATTTTCCTTACTTCATGGCTCATTATTTGTCGGTGTTGTTTTTAAGAGAAACCATATCGATAAATATGGGCCTCTGAATTTATGGTGTCCCCGATCTGAATTGGAAAACAATTTTGCTTTGGCTCAGAACCTCCTAAATCAAGAATTTCAAGCCTATCATTAATGAAGAATTTAAGGCTTTCAGAGAGTTAGACCTGTTTCTTTGATTACTTAGTATTGAGGCCCTCCCTGCTGGGTCCAAAGGGTTCCCTTGTTCCCGAAATTGCTTTCAAACTTGTTCTCACACTTTTGATCCCTTGTTCCCTAAGATATTTGTCTTCCTTCCCCTAGGAGGGCATCAGTATTCTAGTTTTATTATATGACTAGCTCCGTGTGCGGGCAAGATGAACCAAATCGCGCGCTCTGATTGGCTACCCGAGCGGGCAAGATGGAGCGATACTGCCCGCTCGGGATTTCTCGCTTGGTCCCGCAAGATCAAAGATCATTTTTTGGTGTTTTAAGTCATATAATAAATCCTTTATTGACCAAGATTGTTCGGTCAAGATGACTGGATATTGGCCTCGTTCTTTTTTTGCGTGTTTATGGACCTCGACTTCGTCTCGGTCCATAAACACGCAAAAAAAGAACTTGGCCAATATCCAGTCATCTTGACCTCACGCTTGGTCAATAACCCATACATATGACGCAACTATGACGTCAGTACACACCTATAATCGGAGCCTATAATCGGAGCTGTAATTAACCGTAACTTGTTATCTACAATGATATCACTTCTTGGCCTTGCTTCCTTCATTCAGTGGTTCCTAATCTCGTTGTTTATATCTCGGTATCGACAGCTAGACTCCCACTCCGTTAAGGTGTCCGCTGGCTGGGTCAGGAATCAAAAGGTGGATTGCTCTATCGACTAGGTATAATTAAATCACATGCACGAAAATCGTTCGAGATAGCGAAGGGAGATTTCTCAGTAAGTTTGAGATAACCTTCTCTAACGTTCTCGAAATAGCACTTATTTTCAAGTGAAGAAATTCTTTAACCCTAACCCTAACCTAACCCTAACCCTAAACCCTATATTCAAAACACTAATTTCCGCGTTTTACCTCATGCGCAATCAGCCCCTTTTACCTCCCTTATGAGACTTAAAATGATGAAAGCCATTCTATTTAGCCCCGTAGTGGGGCACTCCAAAAAGCACTTGTCGACGATTTGGTACCCAGTTTTAGTGTGATTCAGTCAATTTTTTTTTTGAAAGAAAGAAACAAAACCTTTTACAAAATTAAACAAAGATTTTAGAACACGCTGAACTTTAGAACATCTTTTAACAAATCTCTAGAATTGGATAGTTTAGCCCCGGCCTTATAATAAGAAGTAATTCAAATTCAAATTAAAAAGAATGTCAAAGACGCATGCTGATTAAGACGAAAGATAATTGTTTACAGTAATATGGCTACTGAGAACAAGCACCTTGCATGAAAAGATACCCCCCTGGTTGATATCAGATTAAATGTGCAAGTTTTCATGCAGATAATCAAAGAAAATTAAAACATGGTGGAACAAAACAACAACTTATTTACTATATATGCTCTCATTCGTACTGGAAAGACCAATGACATTCATTACCTTGTATGTGATCGTCGACTGCACGCTATTCCATACAAGCTATTCAAGAAGGCCAGTGAGATCGAAAAAAATATAAATAGCTTTCTTCACAATACGAATATCAGTCTTGATGCTTAAGACGGTCTTGGTAGACTTCTCAGACAAGCCATGATCGGGCGAACGAGGACCGATCCTTTCAAAGTTGGAAAAGATATTAAAATCATGTCGACTTTAATTTCCGACGAAAACCCTAAAATCAGATGCAAATTAATTATCTTGTTTTCTCTTTCCTCAGCTTCGCTGCCCAAGTGTAAGCATGCGGTCTTTCCTGCGTGGCAAAACAATATGTCTGCATCGACCACAAGGAAACCTCTGCCTTGGATTTGCATGCTGCTCATAGGTCAAAAATTGAGTCTGAATGAATAAGATAATTGTTTTTCTTAAATCATCGTCAACTATCATTTATCAACTGAACTAGAAGCAGTAATTAATTAACAAAACCAAGAAAGGATTTTCATTCACCGTTCCGCGAATTTGGTTGTTGCTAAATCAACATCTCAATTTCCAATAAATTCTGACCTTTTTTCAGCAAACAGGTGTTCTAAGATGTCCTAGTTCATACATATATAATAAATTTATTCTTTGAAAACTTCACACTTCAACAAGAGTTGAATTATCCGAATATTCCGACCAAATATTTTTGAAAAGAATAGTTTTATGACAGGCAATGCGGGGAGAAGAAAGATGAATGGACAAGATTTTGCGCAGAAAGACATTTTTAAGGGTTGAATCCAATGTTGTGTAATCAACTTATTTCTTAAGCACGGAATCTCATTTTTCTGTCTTTTTAAAAATTGACTGATGTGCGTGGTACGTTCAAGCAGTTGAGGATCACAAACAGTAAAAAAAGTCATTATCTTTTTCATTTTGAGGGTACGTGGTAAGTATTAATGCTCATAACATATCTTATACAAAGTAAATGCCTCCGGAAAATGAGGAATCGAATTTTTCGTTTGTTTTGTAACGTCAGCTCAAATTGTCCAGTCCCAAGATAAGAATGCTACATTGACATACGCAGAGTCTGCTTTATCCAGAAACTCAGGGAATATAAATTGCTTCCAGTTGTTTTGAATTTGTTACTACGCCATGCTTTGTAAAACCCAATTGTTTGCATCTTTCTATGATTTAGATCTCACTTTCGGCGTGGAGTGTACTTGATCTTGGCCGGGATAGAAAGGGCGATAGAGGGGGCGTATTTTCGCAAGAAAATTCAGAATTTAATATCAGCAGAGATGGGCATGTTCTCATTGAAACAGTTCAGAGCTTTGACATATCAAAGCATTTCATCCGGCTGGTCCCTGCCACAAGAGAGAAACGTTGAGTGTTCTGGCTTTAATTGCTGACTCGTCGAGTAAAAAGTCATCCAAAAGTCTTGCTGATCAGGCTGATCAAATTTGCACATTTATCAAGTGAACGCCGAGGTATTCTGCAGTTTACCCTCAAATATTGTATTTTCATGTCATCTGCCAGTTGCAAAGGATAGAAATTTTAAAGGGGTTGTGTCAAAACAATGCAGCTGATTTGGCGTAGTTTTGCCACTTACTCGCCCTACTCGCTCCTTCTTCAACTTGCTTCTTGTCGATTAAAGCTAGCTTAGTGACAAAGGGTAATGACAAAAAAATGTATGTTGAGCATACTTATTTGAAGTTATAAACAACAGATATCATGAAACTGTTAGCCTGGACAGTTTTCAAAACCCCAATCGCTGCCTTCGGCTTTGGCATTTGCTGTTTAATTCAAACTTCCTTCAATGTTTCAAGTAGTTATTCGGGTACGCTTCACTCGATTTGCTTGCTATTTACCACAGAGTTCACTGAATTTGGCAAAATTTCGTCAGGACACAACACCCTCAAATCGTGGATTGTTCGTTATTTTACAACAAAGATGATTAACCTTAAAAAATTACGAATTCAGTTTTAACTTCAGCGAAACTTCATTCAAAGTACAACTTTAAGTGAACATACCGAAACATCAGGCAATTCTGTTAATTGTAAGCAAGCAAAGGATGAATAACTTATAATTGAACGTTTATTTAAAACAAAAATAATTACCGTTTAAAATCACGGATCTATAAGGCATTTCGAAATTTCTAGAATTTTTGGACTCCGAAATTTCACTAGTTTTCCATTTGAAAAAGGCTTCTGAAAGTTTAGACTAAAAACAAAATAATTATGCAAGGCTGTTGTACGGCTGTGAGGATATATAGTTTTTTTGTTTGACCAATATTTTGTCAGGCACGGCCTGACTTGTTCTTCACTCACTATTAATAAGTCAGGCCGTGCCGCTGACGAAATATTAAATTCGTCAAACAAAAAAAATATATCCTCACAGCCGTTCAACCAGCCTTGAATAATTATTTTGTTTTTATAATTAGTCTAAATATTATTTGCCGGTTAGATCTCCCAAGATCCGGCACTTTTACTTTGTTCAGCTGGCCCTTGCATAAAATACTGTCTTCAAGTATGCTGAAACTATTTGTGACATCAATTATCAAGAGGCTGCGAGTGGCCTTTACTAGCGCCGATTTCCATTTCAAGGGTCACGGATTGACAGCATGCCGATTGCGTTTCTATTCAGAAACCGCCATAAAATATCAGAACTCAAAATCTTCTCTTTCTACAAAATGGCGAACGTTACCGAATTTGGAACTTAAATTTTACGCATGAAACTAAAACATCGAACGATTTTAGCACATTTGTCAACTGTTTTCATCTCATCGAAAAATAAGTTGAGGGGGGTTCATATAGAGGGGGGGGGGGGGTTGTTTGAGAGGGGGGCTTAATAGAGGATTAACGGTAAGTTAGTCTTCAAAAAAAAATTGTTCATGATACGAAGAAAGAGAAAGAATTGAAATCAACAGTGAAATTTGTCCTATGTGAACCCAGCTGAGAAAAATAGCAAACGGGAACGCTCTGATTGGTTCTTTCTCGGTTGGGATTTTGCAGTACGGACCATTTCCGTGGAAACGGTCCAAGCCGTGTATTTTTGTTTTGGAGCAAAGCCGGCAAATTCATAATTTGCAACCAAAACAGCGAAAAAAAAACTGTGAATATTGTCATTCTTCACAGTGAAACTACCAGAAGAAGCTAAAAAGATTGAAAGATAAAAAGATTGAAAAGCTAAAAAGCTAAAAAGCTAAAAAGATTGATTGCACCGGAAGTGCATTTTACTATCAGAGACAGAGTGCCATCATGTATAAACAACTTACAAACCGAGCTTGCTCGGGCCGTACTGGGGTTGAGACGCGGACGCCAACCGGAAGTGAGCTGTTTTCCCTTTCAACTTGTCCTCACACAACTACATTTAAATCGCTAAGTATCTTTTCTCCATTAGCGATGGTTAGGATAAAAAACTAGGAGCCACCGCTGTCCTGGCACGCAAACATTTCTCTTCCGGTTGCCGTCCGCACCTCAAAAACGCGCCTACGGCCCTCGCGCTCGGTTAGTAAGCGGTTAGTTTAACGACCAATAACCACATTTCCTTAGATGCCTTCTCGATTTTTGTATATTTTATGTACATGTACTCTCCATCAACCAAAAAAAAGGTTAACGTACTTAACTGTTGATTGAAGAATTATTGCCCGCGAAGCAAAGTCAAGACGCGGCGGAAACCACTGTTCACCTGTGGGAACTTTTCAGTCATTCACAACAGCAACCACAAACGAAAAACGTCGCCGTTAAAGATGAACGAAACAATTTTGCGATTATCCCACATTGGCCGCGTTTTACTTACTGGGCCGGCAGAGTAACCTCCACCGTTCCTTTTTACGAACGTCCTTTAATGAAAATACACAGGAAGAATACACCATAAATATGGTAATTAATTTAACGATGTTGTTTTCCAGGGTGCGAAAAAGAAATGTGCGAAAATGTATGTATACGACACATAAAACCTATTGTTTCGCGGCGTTTGAGTCTTCACAAGGTAAAGTTCATACACCCTGCTATACAAAGTGCAACAATTCTTTAACGGGACAATAAACGCTGTATTGTTTTGTGCACATCAATAACTGAAGAATTTTAATAATTGTACGTCGAAAATGAATCCAAGAAATCGCAATCAAATCCCAGCAGGAAACTACGATTTTGTTGTTTTCCCCGCAGAAAGAATTACCTGTGTTCAGTTTTAGCAACAAAAAAAATCATTATTTTATATTTGCCAAATGCTGTTTTTTTTTTTTTTTTCTATTTAGTAGTTTCAGTTTCCCACGTAGACCGGCGTCCGTTGAGGATACAAACTAAAGTCGTGCAAGGACAAATACATTTTTATTTCAGCGGCAAGAATTATAAATTACAGAGGCACTATTTTTTATCGAAAATGCTTCCAAGTTATACTGGGAAAGTAAATAATTGATACAAGTTAATTCAGATTATTTCATGCCACGAAAGGCTACAAAGAAACTGTGGAATAGATGTGACACCGAAGATAAAAAAAAACATTTTTTTCAAGTATTTATGTGATTAATGTAATTCGAACTGAAGCGAAGACTGAAAATTATATACTCACATTCACGTTATGTACTTCCTTATCTACGTTGTCACTGTTGATTGCCAACACGATTCTCGAGCTAAGTTCTTCTCGTATCCTAAATGATACACGGAGGACCTATAGACACATCGAGTCTGAACTTATATGCTTGATCTGCTAGCACCTGTTTTTAGACACCCTTTAATCTCCCTTGAGATTTGCTAAAGATCTAGCTGTTCCGTGATTGGACCATTGTTCATTTAATGTCGTAAATTTATGAATATGCGGGATCTTTATTCAAACCTGCCAAAAAATTCAGGATTGTCATCCTAGCTGGTCATTTAGAAGGCTTCCTCTCCTAGAAATTAACAGAAAAATTAACAATTTACCTCATTTTAAGGATCCGTTTACCTTAAAATATCAGTTTACAAACGACATTGTAGAAAAACTTGAGGGTTAACATTAATTTAACATACACAAAAAAAACTATAAGCAAACAAGAGTGCTTTGTAAGCTGCGGGCTCGCTCTCTGGTAAAGATGCCAAATGACCGGAAGGCGGCTGTGTCAAATGTCCTTTGTACATCAAAAGTAACAAATGAAAGTCCAAATGTAAGTTTGCTTTTATATCCTGTATTTTCAAACATACAATTTTCAGTCACAAAATCTTTCCAAAATCGTGCGGATCCATTTCTTCTGAAAAGCTGATATTTTAATGTGTTTTTAACAGAAAAAAAAGCGAACTGCTGTGTCATGCCTTGAAATATTCTACAGTTGAACTGATACAGAGCGGATTTTCGACCCCAATTAGAAATACACCCATGTAGTTTCCTGACCGTCTGTAAACGTACGAACAATATATTTGCTTGAGTTAGCGTCAAAAATAGTTCCACGCAAATGATTTAGTCATTGTTATGAAAGGACGTAAAAGAAATGTTGCTATTATTTGCTATAAGGACTTTTTGTTTCGTTTATGGCAGGGAGAGAGAGACAGCGAACGCAAATTAAATTATTATTTACGCGAAAGCGGGTACGCATCTGATGTGATAAACTTACACTCTTTTAAGGTTTTTTATTAAGTAATCCGACAAATATGTCAATAATGTGATCAACAAATGGTTTATGTGGCAATGGGAAAAACTTGCTACTTTTCCCAACTTGAAATGGCTACAATGCCACCTAAAACTGTACACCGGCGGAAATAAACGCTAGACAAGTTGTATGAATGTCCGGTAATTTTAGGGAAACTCGATAGCTTTTAAACATTCAAAATGTACTTAAAGATGGTTAACATAAGCAGGAAAATTTGGCGGAAAAGCCTGAAACATCACCTATTCTTTCTGGTAATGTCCTTACGATCTTGGTCTTTTAGTAGTCATTCAGTTTAGATTTAAAAGGATCGCTTTAACTGAAAATATCTGTAAAAGGAAGTTGAAATTTTCCAATTTTTCATTTTAAAGACCACCCTGTACTAAATTGTTCATTCTAAAATGAATTGAAGCGAGAAATACAAATATTTGTACGCTGGAGGAAATCGGATACGGCGCATT
>OX421458.1:13367358-13384858 GCA_949126865.1 Montipora capitata | reverse complement strand
CATTCAGTGATTTCACCTGCAGCAGCTCAGAAGTTAAGCCATTCCAAAGCACCGCACAGCCATAGCTAAAACTGTTTTTCAAAAAATTGGTGCATGGCATTGGAACAGCAAGTTTGTGCACGGATTCCCTCAGTGAATAATTTGTAATGTCACAGCGATTGGTGAATACACTGCTTAAATACTCAGGTGTAAGACCATTAAGGATTAAAGACCATAATGGCTTTCTGTATATGCCGCTGCATACTCAACTTTCTCCACCCAAGTTTACCAAATAAGCCTTCAATATGAGCATAACTCAAAGTGGTTAAAATTTGAGCTGCACAGTTTTGGAGCTTCTATAATTTATTAACAAGCATTGCATTGCACACAACACTACAATAGTCAAAGTATGGCCCAACCAAGGCCTTAAAAATAAGCAGGTGGTTTCAGCACGGACAAAATGGTGGACATGTTTAAGTACTACAGTAAGATAAAATGACAAAAAAATTAAAAAAGACTTTTCTACAGGAACAAAAGCCAGAAAAGGAAACTTTTAGCCCCCTCAGGAACTATCAGCTTGATTTTGTTTTACAGCACTTTGCCAATTGCCAGGTGTTGGAGCCAAAGTTGCTGATTGTGTATGCCTAATGTCACTTGATAAACATGAAGCCGTTCCTGTGGATACACATGTCTGGCAAATAACAACAAAGCATTACATGACAAGCCAATTGAAATCTAAGTCACTCACATCAAAGGTGTATAAGCAAATAGGTAAGCTATGTTTTATGAATTGAGAATTGAGAAGCAAACTTGTTTTGTTGAGTATCTTGACATTCATCCACATGCATTTACCTCGTCTTTAGTGTCACTCCCGATTCCCTGAGTTTTTTCTCAGCATCACGAGTGAACATTTTCTGATGCTATTGGCGTGTTAGTTATCTTGATCACAACCAAGGATATAATGTTAAGTTTACTATTGTTTGAAGCTGAACAGTTCTCTGTATCATATATTGAGTACAAAGGAAGTTGAAGCAAAGACTTTGCACTTGTGGCAGTAAGGGTATTGCTACTCCCTGTGGCTAGGATGCCAGTCTTTTGCAGGGGTACCCCCAGCAGTATGTGGGTTGTTGGTACCTGTTTTGTACACCTGGGTGAAGAGAGTCAGTGTCTAGCTCAGTTTCATGTTGAAAGAAAAACCATGGTTACTAAGGAAGCAGGTGTGGTGCAGTGGTGAGAGTACTTGCCTTCCACCAATGTGGCTCATTTGCAATTCCCAGACTCAGCATCATATGTGGATTGAGTTTGTTGGTTCTCTACTCTGCTCAGATAGGATTTTTTTCCAGGTACTCTGGTTTTCCCCTCTCCCCAAAAATCAACCTATGATTTGATATGTGTTGATTTGATTTGATTTACTGGTAATGATTTCTGTACAGTGCCCTCAATTAGTGGCTCCGAGCTAAATACACTTGACAGATAAATAAAGATCATTATTATTATTATTGAGCTAGGCCTTGAACCATTGACTCTGGGGCTGGGAGTTCGAGAGTTCACAATGTAAAATGCAATCATCATTATTGTGGGGTCAAAGGTGTAATGGTGATTGAAAAGAACCGATACAACAACGGGGTTTTTTGACGGTTTTGTTAAGTAGCGGACATATTTCTGAAAGCACCGGATGTGAAATGTTTGGCACTGCAGGCGCGAGCTACCTAGGGGGTAAATTTTTGAAATAGAACACTCAGAAATGCTGTTTCCAGTGTTTCTGGAACCCAAGAATCAGTTTTCCAGGCAAGGTTGGAGTTCACTCAAACTCTCTTTAAAAAGTAAGTAAAAAAAGTTATAGTAATAAAAAATACAAAAAACCCGCAAATATTGGCATAAAAGTACCAGACATGGAATGGGAAACAACTGGACGAAACGTCTGGCCTCCGGCCTTGTTCGGAAACCCTGAAAGCAACAAACTGTAACTGTAATGACCTTTTCTCGCTTTACATGTCTATTATAGGAATTTAGATCAGTTACACGCGCCCCTTAACGACTTGTTTTTCATATTTCGAAAGTAAAATTTAGGTGGAGGTCAATGAAACGTTTCCATGACAATAGTCCTGTTCTCTTGGCGGCAGTTGAATTCGTCATGGAAACATTTGATTGACGTCCACCTAAATTTTATTTTCGAATATGAAAAAATGTCTTTGAGTGGCACATGTTACTGATAACCGCTGTAATCAGGAAAAGCTGTACTGAAAAAAACTTTTATTTCTCATCACCAGGTGATCATTACCGCTGTTTGTTTGGAAAATATGCTGGCTGGGCTCAGTCGGTTTGTAAATGATTTGTTGTTCTCGCTGTTCTACCCTGAGATCTATTCAAACGAAAAACATTTTTTAGAAAATGTAGAGAAACGACGGTATTGTTGTACAGAGTTTACATTGTAACTTGCTGTGTTCATGACAGCATGGTCTTGTTCTTGCATTTGAAAATAGTCTTCCTGTTGTTTTTGCAGGTTCTTTTTGCATCAGATTTAAAGAGATTTCAAAGGGAAAGTGAACCAAAATTGAAACGGGGAACCTGCAAGGTACGAGTCAAGTTTAACAACCAAGCATTTGTCAGGATACTCTGGGTTTAGAATATACTGGTAATGTCGTGGTATTTGGAACTTACTGTTCCTGCTCATTGCAACTGGGTTGCTATTCAGCAATGGAAATGTTGCCATTCAGCTGAAACATTGCAACGCAAATTATTTCGAAACAGTAGGATCTATATCAATCTGAGCTATAGGCTTATTTTTCAAGTTTAAAAGAAAACTCAAGATTACACTAGCTCTGAAATTTATATAGACTCTCATATTGACGCCTACTCTAACACAGATTCCGACACCGACATTAACTCTGGCATTGACATGGCCTTTCACATTGACATTGAATCTAAGAAAGACTAACATTGACTCTTGCATTGAAAGAAAGTCACTGCACTGACACACTGATTCTGACACTAAGAAAAGCTGACCAAATTCAAAGACAATAGCTTTTGTTTGGCGTTGCAAATATTGCCTTAAAAGGAAGTTTTGAAACAATAGCTTTAGCACCTAAAGAAAGACTCATTAATTCACGAGGGAAATTCAAAATCGCCGATTATCATAGCAGCGGGAAATTTGAATATTCGGAGAGAGCGTACTAACGTCAAACTCAATTCGGGGGAGGGGGTTAGGACTACATTTTGTTTGAGGTCACTGGATAGTTAGGGAGGGACGGTCAAGACAGCGAATGCCGTGGGATAAGTTTCATCTTGAGATGATTCATTTTAGTGTCCCGGAGAAAGAAGATCGCGCATGAAAATCCAAGCATGAATTTCGGAAGCTTAACTTGACACCTTGATCAAGACTTTTATTCCCGTGGAATTTCGCTGTTGGGGGAAATTTTGAGAATTTTACGGAACGAAAGAATTCTTGCTTATAATTGGAATACAATACAAAGACTAGGCTGTTTGCGTATTTAAAAAAGGGGCTTTTTACCCCGGTGCTCAGCTGAGTACCGGGAAATTACCAGAAACCAAGATGAAACTCAATCAGGGACGACTTTCGTCCCGGGATGAATCACACTTTTTCCGCGAAATCTCAGCGAAACTCCTATGAATTCCGTTCGTTTATGTTCGGTAAAGTTTGCTTGTAGTCTAGTTTAAGTTCGCATAATATCAAAAGGCGGTATTACTTTTTGCAGATGGGCAAAACATTAGGTGGCTATTTTCTCACTTCCTTGTCCAAATGAGTTTTTGTCAAGTTTCAAGCGATCTCAGTTTGTGCGCGCTTCGATAGTTGTTTTGATTCGTTCTCAAGAATACTGTTGGAAATTGCTGTTAGATATTACCTTTGGTTATAAAAATATCTTTTCAAATGTTTTTGATAGCCTTAAAGACGATTGCTTTTTTGTTTCATTTAATAAAAACACTTGCTATTCTGTTAAAAGCAATCGCTTTGTTCAAGGTTACTCATGAGTGAATACAAAGTGATTAATCATAACTGACTCGAAAAACGCACGAGTGCAACAGCAGTCATGTTGTCGAAATTTAAGGTAAAGTCTTTGTGCTCGATCGTGTTTAAAAGCTGCACAATAACACAGCTTCAGTCTTCTCTAATCAAGGTTTACGAGGCTGAAAAAAGGCGTCTTCGGGAAAAGACTTACAATCTGAGAATTCGGGAGAATTCTGTTCCAATTCAGCTAAATAAAGTCCTAGCTCCTTACATAGTGTGAAATTTACATTTGCGAGCAAGTAATTTTCCTTTCCGTTTCACTGGAGATGCTCTTAAAGATGCAAAAGTCCTTCCCCGGTACCCATACCCGTCTCCACTATATCATGCTCACGCTCAATTTTACGCTCCCCTCTCCCCTGAAACAGCGTCCCTCACTCGCCGATAATCTTCGGATGGCAAGGAATCAACTTCGTCAACTTCCGACAAAATTCCCTTCCCGCGGCTCCAAACAACAGGGCATTGTGCATAGGTGTGATATGGAATTTCATCAGAAACAATAGGTCATTTCTCTCATGGACTTTGATTGTAATATTAGAGAAATTTAGCATCACGTTTAGGTAAAACGGCAAACGCCGGCTCGCCGTTTCACGTTTCACTTAAAAAGGAGTGAAGCTTGTGACTTTAGCTTCGCGTTGAGCCACGGCAACTCGGAATTGTTAGTCTCGAGTATTTACTTTAACGAAAAACAAGAACTCGGAGTCCTTTGAAACGTTGTGTTTCGATGAAGTTGTCTTGTGATTCAACAGAGAGACAACGTGAGTTTGTAAAGAAAATGGCGGTAAGGTTTCCTTGTTAGACTATCACGTTTACGTGAAACGCGAACGGTAAGTGACCACGAGACCATACTTTTCCCGCCGTTTCTACGTGAAAGTAGGCATTTTCGCGTTTGCTGCATACCTGGAATTTTCTCGTTTTTCTTGTACATAACAAGCTGTTTGTGGAAAAATGAACCCCCAAACCATTTTCCGGTAAGTCAAACAATGAAAAACTATCTTTCATAGTTATAGCATCGTTTACACTGACTCCTTACCTCATTTTTTTTAATGAACTCTCTGTTGACTCACAATTTGAACAGCTTAATCGAAAGTCGACATTTTTGAAGGTAAGGATTTTCATTTTATGTAGCGTATTTTTCTGTATGCAGTGTTAAAAAAAATCAAAGTTTTTGTTTTTAAATACCGGAGGTTAACAGAGTCGATTTCCTGTTGCCGCGGGTCACGCCGAAGCTAAACTCAGAAGCTTCACTCGTAAATGTGATGCTAAGTCTATCTGTTTACTTCAAGTTTAATACTGACAGCCTCTGTTATTGACATTAATTTTTACTCTAATTTTCACTCTGACATTGACTTACACATTGACTTTCTCACTCCTGTGACTCGGAAACTGACAGTCTCTGACTTTGAGTAACTGAAGTATTCATGTGATTCTCTTGTTGTCTTTGTCGTAGAGAGAGATGGAAACACTGTCTGAGTCACCAGTGACGAAGAAGAAAAAGAAACGTTAGTCGTCATGTCCGTTGTCTTTTCCGACATCCCACAGCGGATGGTGTTCGAGTGATGTTTAGGTGCAGCAAGAACAACATATTTGTTTCTTAATAATGACGAATTAGTGAAAGGCATTGGATTTCGATCTTAGTGCCATCAGTTACAAATCTGATGTAAGGACTATGTATGATATTTTTGTAGAGAAGTTTGTTTCAGCAAGGAAACACACATTAAAAGATGCACAATATCATTTAAACTGGCGTATAATGTATGTGTATATAGCTGAAAAATTTTCCCCAACAGCGCGTGCACTCATTGGTTACTTCGAGCTCACATGACATCTAACAATAAAACTGTTTCCCGCCAAAAGTCTCTGAGCAGGCAACAGTGCAAACTCTATGACGTCAGAGGGTAACTGTTACCCGCGAATGTTGACCGACGATCGCCGTTGCTGTTGCCGTTGCTCGTTTTTGTTGTTGTTGTTTTTTTTTTTGCTATATAACAAATCACTTAATGACTGGTCCCTCGGGAAACAGTTGATTTTGTTTCCCGAGAATCTCAATGTTTTGCCCGAGGCGCAGCCGAGGGAAACATTGAGAGGGACCAGTCATTGAGTGTCTATTACTGTATACTCAACAGAATATCGCGTTTCTGATTGGTCAAAGACGAATGCATACATGGTTATGAATTGCAAAAGAGGTTATAGAGTGCAGTACGGAAGTTGTTATAGAAACATAGCAATTCAGTAATTTTGTTGAGTATATAATAAATAAAAAGACGGTATGAACTTGCGTCGTTCATTTCGTTATGTATGGCTACAAGTGTGGTTTTGAAAAGGTCTCAAACTGCACTCGCCGTAATTTTGAGAACTTTCGAAATATAACTGGTGCAAACAGTAAAAAACGAAATGCACGACGCAAGTTCATACGATTTTCTATGTTTAAATTTTGTTCAAGTGAAAACTGCCTAGCCAGATCTTTCAAACCTCAAGATTTACGGCAAGTAATGCTCAATGAATTTCAGTACTTTCGTTCCTCGAAATACTTTTTAAAGTCAAGTAAAGCTAAGGGTTAGACTTGGGTGACCGTAAAGTCAACGTGCAACTTAGAGAGAGTACCGTTTAAGACTGAGCTCTACAAACAATTTGAGAATGCATTAACGGCCCTTAATTAACCTTTGTACGTGGGGCAACACTTCTAATATGGAATCCACAGTATCATATCTTAATCTTAATTTCTCATCTTAATATGATCGTGAAAAAAAGGTCCAAATATCACCTTTCTGACTTTTCGTAGTTCGGCAAATACGCATGCTCAAGTGTCGTGTATTTCGTATAAATACGCACCTGCACTTAGCACATGGAACACAAAATGGCTGCTCATGTCAAATATATATGTATGTATATGTATATATACGAGACATATATGCCTTTTGTTTTCTCATTAGAAAGGTGTTGACAGAAAAAATATAGGGGGCCATTTTTACAAAAGGAAGAACAATAGCTGCTGTCAAACCTTTTGTAGGCTTTGTTTGAATTTCACCAGTTTACCTCTCTCTAGCATCCATCATACCTTTTCTTGTTTTTTCAATAAATGAAAAGAATGAGGTATGTGAGAAAGGCAGTGTCTTTACATCTGTGCGCTGTAAACTCAGTGTTGTTATTTTTTCCTAACTGAAAGAACTGCTCGGGTTATGAAGATGGTGATTACTAGTCAGCTTTTTTTCGAATAACCTTGAACGACGGAGCAGTTTCGCCACATATTTCAATTCAAAAGCCAAAAAAAAAACAAAAAAATAGAACGTAAATTACTTTTGGAGAAAGATAAGTCGTAGGAGGTTTTCACGTGACGTCATCACCGCCATGTTGGTGGACGAAAACGAAAGAAATCTCATTAGCTTCTTTTGTTCGTCCACCAGAAGTCGTACTTTTCTTTATTGTTATTGGTGTCTCTAGAGGTTAGTTGAAAACCTCCTATATTTCATTACTTATGGCTTGATCTTTCAGTTTTGAAAGGTGTCTAACGAATTTATAATTGGATAAATTTTTGTTGGGAATATTGTCTTCGCAATTCACTTTGTTCTGGTCTTTCATATACCGGATCCGAAACAATTAATGTCCATAACACAAAAGAACAAGGCGAACATCATAATACTTAATTAGCAAGGCCTAATCGTAATAACAATGTATCATTTGTCCTCCGCCATTTTAGTCCGGTATATGAAAGTCTACCCCCAACACCAGGACCGTAGCCAGTATGAGGCAAACCGAGGCACTTGCCTCAGTCATTATTTCGTGAAATTTTAAAATAAAGGGTGATTCCAGTGTTGTCTTTCAAATGTACTCGCCACTCATCATAAACACTTAAAATACCTACGAAGAGAATTTAACCACGGACATTGCCTCAGTCATATTTTTCTTCTGGCTACGGCCCTGAACACAAGCATTGTTTGCGATTGCTTGTCATCCCGACAAAGCCACGAGTTATTGTCATCCTCCTGATGCAATAGCGAGGAAGCATGAGTTGCACTTTACTCATTGTTTTGCTTTTAATTCTTCTCGATTTCGGCCTTGCTGGCATGAACCCCGGGTACATGGTGAATCATTCAAAGGTTTAAATGACTTGGTTGGTTCGGAGGTTGTTTTGTCAGCGGGTTTACAAACCACACCTCTTTGTGAAGGCTACCCGTAAAATATTAGTTCGCGTGATGAACGACCTTAACAATAAACGAACCTTTAAAAAATTTAGGATTGAAGAGCTCCCGGTTGAATCAAATGGATACTGTTCCATTTCCCTCAAATAGATTGTGGGATTGTTTAATACATATTCCATGAGCACAAGAAGCTGTGATCTTGTTAACAACGGGCCGTCTGGTCCTATAAACCTCCTTCTATGGACCTCTTACAGGGGCACCCAACGACCAATTTGTTGTAAAATGTATTATTATACCCCAGTTAATGAAAATAAATGTTATTAAGGCATTTTCAGGTGTTTTTCAGTGTTGCTGGGAAAACATTATCTGTTCCTTTTTCCCAGCAAGACACACAAGAAATTTCCCAGCCAGCTGATCAAATTTATTTCCCAGCCAGGAATTCCGTGCGCTTTCAAATCCCTCGATCCAAAACGACCGAACAAAAGCGACAAAACCGGGACAAAACAGGTTTTTTCCGCAAGTGCAATCACTCTGACCAGCCGTCGTATGTTTGTGACTACTCTCTGGGAGAGGGAACTCTGGGAGAGGGAAGGGAATGTCTTTTTTTGTTTTTTTTTTGTTTTTTTTGTTTTTAGTCGTCTTCAGTCTTCAGAGTTTCTACAGCCAGCTCGGGTTGAAATGCTAGAAAAAGTCAGTAATTCCCACGCAAAACCTCTATCAATAACAAAATTTCCCAGCCAGCTCATCGAAACACCTCTATTTTTGCCAGCCAGCAAGATTCCTGTGGGGAACAGATAATGTGAGGAACAGATTCGTTGGGTGCCCCTGCTCTTAGTTTTGTTCTCTAGAAAAAGTAACTCTATAATACGCAAGTGAAGATCCAAGTTATATGGAGCAAGCATTGAGAAGGACTGCTTCAGTACAGGAAATACAATTAAGTGGCTTTTTCTTTGAATTTGTCTCGTCACTTCTTGAATATTATTTTTGTTAGAACAAATTAAAAACACATTGTTCCTTCAGATTGAAATACACATGGAAAGCTCATTTCTACGGAAAAAACTTCGATGAAAGAAACCAACATCAACCTACCGACGCCGATGCCGACACCGACGTATTTAATTCTCGAAAATGCCCCGCACAACATGAAGATCTGGGTAGGTTCGAAGCAGACCTCATGGACATGGTAAACAGCATCCAATTCAGAAAAACACAAGACGAATTTCAAACCCAGCTAAATAAGGACATACAAAGAATCAAAAGCTCTACGAAAGCTTTCATCCCCGCATGGCCGACAAAACAACTAACCTCTACGAACTCGACAAAACTCAGCACGCAAAACTAATACGAAACAGTATGGCGGCAACCTACAAAAAGGCGAGCAAGGACATAAGTCACAATATTAACCAAGAAGCTAGGGCCATAGCAACGCAAATCAACATCCAAGACAGACCGAACGCATAGCAGAACGACAAGCCTTCATTTCTCTCAAAGAGAACTTCGCCAACAATCCAACCTGCAGACTAATCAATCCAGCCAAAAGCGAAGTAGGACGAATTAGTAAACAAATACTCCAAAGAATCAACACCGACGTAAGAAACAAAACATCACTTAACAGGGTCCCAAAGGGGGGTCCCTTTCATAAATCCATGTTTTTTTTCAATTACTTTACCAAGAAGTGTGTTTGGGTGTAATGGACTTTCGTCCACTTTATTTAATTTTATTTTGGCAAAGTTGTTGACTTGGAATGAAATAGTATTGGTTTTCTTGTTGTCATTTTGTTGTTGTATTTTCTCTGTGAGTTTCTTGCTTTTTCCTGTTGAGATGTCGTTATCTCCTTTGTTGACTTGATAAGTGAATAACAAGCACGTTAAGATGCAGGTTCTGCATCCACATCTTCACATTCTTCTATCACATTTCTCAAATTTCAATTTTGTTTCATTTTTCGAGTTGAGTATTCTATTTAGACTTGAAGCTTGCCGCAAACTCTTCAAAAGTGCATCGAAATCTTCCGTCTCGAGTACAGTTGGAGATGATGTATCGTCTGCGCGTTCAAGAACTGGCGCAAGATCAATGCCTTCCTTCTCACCTTCCAGTCAAATAGGCGAGCAATTTGCGACTTGGCTTCCTGGAAGTGGGGGAAGTTACAAGAAAGATCGTCCCGCACAGCAAATTGTCAATAGATGCTTGAAATTTCTCAAGTTTTGCTGCGAAGAGGAGGAGGAATTAATTTTTGAAGTACTGTAGATGGCATCTGTTACTTAGGAGAAACTAAACGACGTTTAAAAGACCGTTTTAATGAACACCGCCGCACGTTAGATAACGCTAACATCAAATCCAAAACTACTACAGTCGCAGAACATTTCCTCTCCTCTTCCCACGACATCTCCAAGGACATGCAATTAATTCCTATCGCAAAAATATTTTCTAACAGAGACTCGATCCGTAAGGCCAGGGGAGCTTTTTTAATTTCAAAAGGCAGGACAATTGATCCCAACGGTCTTATATCCGCGAAGAAACGTATTAGATTTCCGGTCAGTGTAAAAGGCAGACTGCAGACTGCAGACCAGGGGTAAAATGAAGACTGAGGTTATAACATAACTGTTGAAAAAGCCCAAACCCCTTAGAAATGCTAACCTTAGGCCTAATTGGGCCTAAAACAATATTTTGGCTTAACTGTTAGCATTTCTAATGGGTTCGCGCTTTTTCAACAGTTACATTATAACCTCAGTCTGCATTTTACCCCTGGTCTGCAGTCTGCAGTCTGCGTTTTACACTGACCGATTAGATTTCAGTTTATTCGTTACAGTCACTTCCGTTATTTTTCAGTTACTCTTGGTATTTGAATTCAAATTTGTTGTAACTGCCATGTTTTATCACATTGTTTCCAGTATTACGTCAACATCCATTTACTATATATATATACATAGAAGCAATCCAATGTTAACTCTCACTGTACCATCATTTCCATCAGTAGGGCTTACGCTCACATGGTTCATATGGGGTAGAGGCTTAGCACTTCACATTACATTCTAATCAGTTAAGTGTGTTCAAATATAAGTGCTACACGGCCAACGTTTACAAAAAACGTAATCCTTACTTGTACTTGTACATGTTAATTGCCATGACTTTAACATCTTCAGTTCCCACTGCCTGCTCCCGTCTGACCTTGTAGCTCAGTCGGTAGAGCATTGGGGATCTAACTCGAAGGTTGTGGGTTCAATTCCCACCCTGGTCAGAGGTTTTCTTCGTCCTTGTGTGGGTCCATTTCCATCAGTAGGGCCAATGCTCACATTGAGCGTAGATACTTCTTAAATCAAATCTACGTTGTATCGGCTTTTGCTCAAAATATTAAGTTTCTCAACTTTAAAAAAAACATTTTTCAAAATAAAAAGAAAACCATGCTTGGCTGGATGCAAAAACGAATACAAATTTTCAAACCACTGATTTGAGCCATTTCTCTAATTCGTGGTTGTCAAATACCGTTGACAACCACGAAATTGAGACAGTGCTCAAATCGCGTCGGATCTGGAAAATAACCACACAGGAAGGAAGTTACCCACGTTGGCAATAAGGTTAGGCTTTTTAATTGAGAATTTTTTCATATAATCATCTTCTTAAGCTTTTTATCGGGATTCCCATACAAATCCGTATATTTTTGTCGGCCAGACTCACACTGAGCCTGGGGTGCCTGTGGTTTATTCAGCTGAAGAGGAGACTGGTCTGATTTTGAAAAGTGCTTAAAATCCACTGATGCCTTTTCAAATTGAATTTTCAGTGTATTATCATTGTTTTGCGGTGTTACTCGGCGAGGAAGTAAAGACAATTCTTATGGTTTCCTAAGATTCCTCTGAAAGAGCAAGGTTATATGATAAAAGCTGAATTTCCAGGGACGTCTGCACCGGCGTAGCTATGAGCGACGATAGCGAAGAAAACGAAAATTTCGAGAAACCTGGATCACCTCCAAAACCTCCAAGGCCGCCTCCTCCTTCAAAGTTTAACAAATTAGTACGTTCTGCAAGCATTCAGAAACATCTTGAAGCTCTCCAGGGGCTTAAACCGGAGCGAGTAAGGTGGTATGTGAAAGAAGATAAAAAATGGCTGCCTCTCAATGGAAGCGACTCTTTGGCTATAGAGCATTGCTTTCGGGAAATATTAATGCTTGAGAGCAATGTTGAAGATAGCTCAAAAGTCATCGATTCATCATCAATGTACGAGATGCCGACTATCAAAGGAGGCCTTTACGAAGTGGATATTTTAGCCAGAGAATGCAAACCTATATATTGGAAAGGTTTGTAAGAATTGTAGTGTTTACATGTGTTTTTTAAAGTGGACTTTGTACTCAGTCATGCACAGCATTCTCGTCACCAGGGGCCCGTTTCTCGAAAGTCCCGTAAACTTTTCGAGCCCGAAAAGCCATTTGAGAAACTGCCAACCGCTTGTTTTGGAAAGGCGATCTTTTAACATGTTTTCAAGCTAACTAAAAGAAACATGTCTGTGAAGTTTGACGACTTAAATCCTCTCCTTTCTTGAGATACAAAGGGATTGTGACACCCGAAAATGGCCCGTAAAGTTTCGGGACGTTCGAGAAACTGGCCCCAGAGCCGACCCACGGCTCTGGGAAACTCTGTGTAGGAGAACATGCCCTGTAGGGTTGTTATAGCCGAAAGTTGGCTATTTGAACCTTACAGCATCTGCTCACTCCTCTTGCTAACATGAATGCACCAATTAGAGACGCTTTTGATTGTTCTTCACGAAAACTAAAGAGAAGACACTTTGTTTCAGGGTCCCCCATAGCTCTTCTCTCCCTCAGTCAAGAGAAGAGCTCTGGGGTCGAGATTGTCATGCACAAACAACAGGTGATGCAATTATTCATTCAAAATAGTGCCAATCCTATCACAGAATACCTTGTACCTTTTAACCCTGCTAACCACCCTGAATTGTTGTATGGAGAATTTTCCATTGTGGTAACCAAGATCTTGGCCTCAGAAACAGAGATCTTGTCAATGAGGCTGGACACAGTGAGAATTTTACAAACATTTTAGTGGTGAGACAAAATCTTGCAAACCAAGCCAGCCAGGTCAACCAAGGCTGATATGAAGAAGCCCTTAGAAATATCCCAGTGTTCGACACTAACGCTTGCCCGATTGCCCGGGGCAAAAAAGGAAAGGAAAGGAACTTTATTTACAGTAAGTGTCTAATCTTCTAGCGCGGGAGCACTTATTAGGGACACTGTAAATTGAAATTAACAAATCAATGCTAATCAAATAAAATTTTGGTTTTTGAGGAGAGGGGAAAACCGAAGTACCCGGAGAAAAACCTCTCAGTTCAGAGTAGAGAACCAACAAACTCAACCCACATATGATGCAGAGTCTGGGAATTGAACCCGGGCCACATTGGTGGGAAGGGAGTGCTCTCACCACTGCACCATCCCTACAACCCCGAAGCAGCCCCCAAGTGAAATATATCTGTGGGCAAGTAAATCAACTCTAAAACTTGTTCGATTGGGCAATCAGAATTTTTGTTCGACTGATATTTTGCAGAACAATTTGATTGGCAACGAAGAAAGTGACTAGTAATATGATGTAGTCACCGCAAACACGATTAAAAAATGGCAACATTATAGCTCTTTGCTGTCATTTATTTTTCTGTTAAAAATATGTTGCACAAATGGCAATTCAAAACCAGCCTAACCTCTAAGAGATATACAAGGAATCTCCCTTGATCTCTTACAGAAAAGGAAAATCGCTTAAATGTATGTTTGCAAAAGCAAAACGGTGAAAGCTACTAGAACACCATGGACACACAACAGTAGTCACGTTGGTCTGTCAAACCCATTTTACGCAAAATTGACATTTTTTCAACTTAGCCTCCTTTGAGTTTTAATGGCAGCAGGTCTTTAGAATGTGAGCAACTGAAAAAAAAACCATGGGCAACCAAAAAACAAAACTGGTTGCCCAAAGGGCAAATAAGTAAAAAAGTAAGTGTCAAACACTGTATTCTATCAAGTCTATAGATTAATTAAGTAGGTACCTTTTTACTATAGGGCTTTCATTAGGGTTATTCTTAGGTTGGTGCATTGAAGTGAAATGCTTGGAAGTACATTAATTTCTTAGCCAATCCTCTTAGAGCTTTTTTCAAACCTATCTATTATTTTGGGAAATGGAAGGTGCCAGGCGAAAACTTGGTGGATTACTCCTCTTTTAAAACAGTGAGTGGGCTCTTGAGGTTTTCGTCTAACTTGATTTACGTACCAGGTCCAGCAAAGGGCTGTGAGACAGGCTCCAAGCCTATGTTCCTCATTGTGTGGGGACTTGAAAGTCTGACAATTTGTTAATGGACTTAATACAGTGTACATGTATATTAAGACCCTGAGCAATAGTCTAACTGGGGTTTAAACCTACAATCTTCAGCACATTGACACAATGGTCAACTACATTTACGTGTATTAAAGTAAGCCAACCGGACTGCCAACAGCATCAAAAATGTTATATTTTAGTTCAATTTTAGTTATCTTTAGTACTATTTCAGTATGTAGTTAAAGTGCCCATAACCTAATTTTTCTCACTTAGTCACCTGTATCTACACATGTCATAGACGTTTCGCGAAAAAAAAATGTGATTTTCCCAAAACGCGATTTGAAAATGAAATTAGAAAACGTTCAGATTTGCCGCCATTTTGGCTCATCGTTCGCCTTAGTCTTCTATCGATTCTTCCCGGTCACAATACTGCTGTGACGTAGATTAAGGAACACGTGACTTCAAGTGAAAAAGGAATAGCGATATAAACAGTATAGTAAGGAATAATTCCCTTGAAAATGCCTAAAAGATGCGTAATCACTCGATGTAACAACACAGCTGATCCTAAAAAAAGAATAAGTATACGTAGGAATCCTTCGACTCGCAAAACGCAATACCTCAAAAAAGAAGGAAAAATGGCTGCAGATTTTGTCTTCAAATTGGTAAAAAGAAGCCCGGTAAAACTTCTTCACTGTGCTAGATTCACTTCAAAGAGTATGACTTTCAGTATTGTATGAACAGCAAATCGAAAAGATCGTTGAAGGCGGATGAGATTCGCTTACAGGAACAGACATAAGCGTTGACTTTACTTCCCTCGCGAGACCTTCCTCATCCTCTTGTTCTTTTCTGTAATTTTGTAGCCATTCCTCGTCTGCTAATGGTTCATCCACGTAGGGTTCCGTGTAGTTCTGGGTTTCAGTGCCAGCGCTGGCTGACTTGTCAAGACCGGCAACTACTCGCCTCAAATTCTTTTTTTTAAATCGCCAGTTTATTCACTTCCAGATTCAGAGGCACTTTCCTTGATGATAAATATAGGCATGATTAATTTTTTTGTTTACTGAAAAATACCAAAAACGATCGCTGAGGGATACCTTGGCGTTGATTAGTAAGAAAAGATAAGACCCACGCCAACAAGCATTCCTTAATCTAAAGTAGGATTGAAAAATCGTAGAAAATTCGCCTCTCGCTGGAATTGAAAAATTCTTTCACCAAAGTTCATTTTTTAATATGGACTTTCAAATCGGAAAATAAAACTTTTTAGGTTATGGGTACTTTAATCCAAGTCACAATATTTCTGAGAATGCTGTAACCCTTTTCGTCATTTTGCAGGTAACAGTATATCAGTATGTCGAGGAACATGGTTCACTGGATCATCTTCCACTGACACTTGGCAACCCCTTACTGAAGACGATGCTGAACAGATTGAGGAGTCACACCAAACCATGTGGCGTGCTATGGTGGGTCCTAATTCCTGTCCTATTCCTCTTAAACCCAGTATAGGCATTCATGTCGGAGGGCAAGTGCATAGTTTCTTATGTCCACACCTGAACTACCTGTTTATTATAGTAGGCCAAGGATTCTAATTAATGTTGAAGGTTTTGTTGAATTGCATTTGGGGTCACTGTTTTTATCCACTTGGGAATTAGGGTTCAAAGGACACCTTGTAACATTTTATCACCAGCTTTTATAAGAGTTACGTGATGAAAACTTGAGGAGAAGGTTTGGAGGACACTTTGTTTACCATACACAGCATGTATCTCATTATTTGCAATCTTATTGAAACATTGATATTCCTGGCCTGTGTGACAGACATTGTTTTTCTCCACTGAAGGGTACTCGGTGGAGAGAAATGACATGCGGAAATACATTTGCCAGGCAGGCTATAGGGACCTTTGCTTGTCTTGCATTTAAACCAAACTGTTTATTTGAAATCAATCCAAAAATTCAAAAAAATTTATCACTTAATTGACTAGGGTTATTTTTTATTGACATTTGTGCTTCATTTTAGGGTCTTCCAGTTGGACAAGTTGAAACAGTTTCTGAACGACAGGGTAACTTTAATAAATTAAAGACCTATATCTTTGAATCGCAAAAAGAATCAATATTGTTAACATTGATGATCACCACAGTTATGAACATTATACACTTTGATTGTTTGGTTCTTGGCTAGGAAATTAAGGGCACCATTCATTAGCTTACCTCCAAGGGAAGCAATGAATAATGCAAGTTTTTATTTCCTCCACAAAGTCAAAACAGAAACCATACAGGTGGATTATAATGTACTAAAGTAAAGTAAAGTAAAGTAGACCTTATTTAACATCGATAACTCGTAACAGTAATTAAACTGACAAACCTGAGGTCGACGGTGCGCTCATTTTACTCCCCCCTCTCCATCAGTGCTCTGTTTTACGGGTACAACTGTATTTAAAGCTACTAGCTACACGGAAAGGAAAGGAGTCGAAACAAGGATGCGAGATCCGAAAATCGACCTCAGGACCTCTTGCACCAAGGCCGCGCACTAACCGACTGTGCCATCCTTGCTCTTGTACTACAACTTTAATACATGTTAGTAGTTGTAAGGGGACCAAGTGGATTGCAATCACATAATAAATTACTTTCAACAGTCGTTTGAAAACTGCTCTATAGATACTGGGAAGTTAATTTTCATTACTAGTTTGCTCTTTAAAACTTCTTAGGACTTGGTCGCCTAACTTTGAAAGGCTTTTATGTGGAATGGAATGACATAGCAGATGTGTGGCTGTACTGGGATGATGTGAAGTCCAGGATCATTCGGAATGTTAGTGAGAAGATTGGATTCTCATCAGGTAAGGTATTCATCATTGAAAGGAGCAGGGTTTGCGCAGTGCAAAGAGCACATCCTCTTCCACCTGTAGATCTGTCCCAGGTTTGTTTACCAAACTCTACAAAAATCATGTGGGGTGAGTCTGTTGGTCCTCTACTCTGCAGTAAGAGGATTTTGTTTGGTAGTCTGGTTCCCCTCCTTGATCTCAACAGGTCGGGGGGGGGGGGGGGGAGGACTAATGTTTGATTCAATTCAATTT
>OX421458.1:13342358-13354858 GCA_949126865.1 Montipora capitata | reverse complement strand
TATATATATATATATATATATATATATATATATATATATATATATATATTGAGCTCTTAGGGACTAAGAGACTCAAATTCGGGAAGAAAAGTAGCTTCCCTATACACGGCCATTTTGCAAAAGCACAGGCGACTCCGGGCCAGCAGAAGCGACTGCCAAAACACTGCTCTCCGGCTTCCACGTGTCCGTTGTAGTCCACTTCAACTCGGGAAACTATAAATTTCTTTCCCTCAAACGTTGAAAAGATTAGGACTCAGAAGAAAACTATAACTTTCTTTCCCTTAATAACCGCCTCCACATTAAATAGGACGGCGAAAAGCGAGGCTCTCAACGCTCTCGACATAGCTTTCAACAGCTTTTAAATGACAACTTGTGAATCGTCGAAAACCCCTCGTTGCACTTTCCTTCTTGGCAGGCTTAGTTGCCGGGATAAACTGTATAAAACAAGAGGAAGAAGTTAATTGAAGCGACGTTCTTTTCTTACCTGAATAGTAGGGACGAATAAAAAACAGGAGACCACAACAGCTCTGAATTCCACTGCTTCGCAATGTGTACATCTCATGTTAACCGGAAGTGACGTCACCGGGATTTGGTAGAAGGATGCCTTCGTGAGCACTTCACGGTGTTTTACATTATTTAAATAAATGCAGAAGGTAGAAGACCAGTGTCCATTTGAAGTTTCATTAAGCAAATTCTCATATTATTAAAACTCTGAAATTTGTTGCATTGACTCGGAATGAGTTTAAAAGGACTTTTTTTCGTTTATGCTAGAAAGTGGCCCTGATGTACAGTCCGTTGCCACAGCTACAGATGGACCCTCTGCGTCTTCTCCCAAGAAAACAAGTTGGTTAACAAGTCTGTTCGGTTCTGCAACTAAGCCCTCATCATCTACTAATTCGAGCCAAGATTCAGAGGAAATGTACGAAACGGATGCTCCGAAGAAAGACGAACCAGCAAAGAAGGCAGAACACATCACAATCCCTGGAAAAGGTAAGTGTCCGGTTGTTTCGGTTTCGTTTCCAGTTATAGTCTCTTCCATCCTAGTTTGAGGCGTTTCTTTGTAATGTGAAGTCGTTTCGCTCCACGCTTAAGCCAATTCCTTTCCGACAATGGAGTTGCTCGAGACAATGAAAGAAATTGCAGAAACCTCGAAAATTTGTCTCAAACATATCCCTTCTTCCTTGCTCTTTTTTGCGAAGAACGAAACTACTTTTATTGAGGACGAAGTGGCCTGGACTGTAGCGACCATGGAGTGAAAAGAGCGTAAAGGCTGCCGCGCATTCGTCGTCTTGATAGGTTTTCCACGTTTTAAAACACTTTTTCAATAAGCTACAACTCTTTGTTCGGCTCTACATTAAACCCAGCCAACAGACCGTATTAGTTAACATCAAACACATTATTGAGTGGATTTGCCAACAGACCAGATATTTATGAGCATGAGTGACAAGATTCTTGCCTCTGAAGGTGACTTCGGCTAAGGTTGTTGAAATGCCAGTCACAAACAAAAGTGCTTCTCAAGACTACAGTCACCCAAGTGATCAATTTCTTTCAAGGAATTTCATTCCTTAGTAGGTTAAGGCCTTTTTCATCTCAAGAATGTACTTGTTGAAAAAGTGGGGTCTAGACTGTGCTTATCCGATATTGGCTACCTTTCGTGTTTTAAGGTAGTGTAATCATTGATTGTAGGGTACTGTCTCCCAATTTCTTTCAGTGCTAAAAGAGCGATTGGATTACACGTTACGAGAAGGTTACATGGAATACAACTACTGGTCAGCGGTGACCTCTCACGTCTCGTACTGGACTTCATTTGATGTGGCTCGTTTTATACTTGAGCACTGCCTTGATGCCGCAGAGCAGAAGACGCCAGGAGACGTGGAATTTTCGTAATTCAACCTTCATTGGTTTGCAGATCATTGTCCTATTCAACTGTACGTGTAAGTAAGAGTTACGATGTTTGGACCTATTGCTTTGTGACTTGCATTAGCTGAAGTTATTAGAAAATGGAAGAAGTTGCCTTTGAGGAAATACCGCTTGTTCAATCGGGAAATATTGGTTACAAGGTTTTCCTCGTCAGCGTAAATAATTAATTCATCATTTTCTAATCTATCAGCCAAGGATTAACACCACTACTGAAAGTGCATCACACAGTTTTGTATCCCTGAGATTTTTATCTCGTACAAGATATCAATATTTCTTTGACAATTCGAAATTTATCAAGTAATTTATGGGCCCATCGGCGCTTTTTACCACCCAATAGTTTAAGAAATTTTATGGGTAATATTTCCCTGATTAGTGGAACCAAAAGGCTTAGCATTTGGAAGATAGCTTAAGTTCTAAAAGGGCCTTTATTTTTCTCAACGAACTGATAATGGCGAAAGGCTTGATTCCTTCTGTGAGCAAATTCGGATAACCTTGGGACAAAATATAAACATGAACGTCACTATAGAGCCTATTCACTCGCGTGGAACAACAGCAGTGATACTCTTTTAACCGAAAAAGTAGAAAGTTGTTTGCATCACGGCTGCTCTGACGTTATGTGCATATGCGTCATAGGAACAAAACAAAAAAGATTGAAAGCGAGAGAAGGGGCGCTGGCCAGAATCGGTAAAGTACTCAAAAATGTTTTCAGTTGCTCTCGAAAATGGAAGTCTGTTTCCACTTTTGAATAGACATTCGATGGTTAGTCTCTCCGGTGTGACAGTTAAAAGGCATCTTGAGAAAGGGTAAATCCGTAATGAGTATGCGGAATGGCATAATTATGCAGAATGAAATGTGTGCAGTTTGACTTGAAGATCAGAGATTCAGTTTTTAATGTGTGGTGTAAATTATAGCTTACCCTTCTCAAAGAAGTGATCGAGGTAGCATAATATTGGTGAATAAGTTATTAATTTGTTGCTGTGATACAGCGTACATAGCATTCCATGTGGTTATGCTATTCTGCATTTTATGTCACGTGCCAGCCTCACCCCAGTCTCTCGCGCCAAAGTTTCGGCGTTCGTTTGAATTTGTTCACAAGTGCACGAACAGGTAAAGAGAATCTACTGAAGCAAATTAAAAACCGCTATAAGCGACTGCTTTATAATGACGAAAGTAAGTGTTTCCTTTGTTCTAAGAAAATTAACAACCGCTATAAGCGACTGCTTTATAACGATAGAACTAAGTGTTCCCATTTTTCTAATCTGTATTCACACGAATATTGAAAATGGTTCGTCAACGGGTTATTTATTTTTTATTTATAAATTTTAAGAATAAATAAATCTTCCTTTTTTATAAACATACATCGCATGCTTTTATAAGCGAATAGCTTGGAAGTATTTTTCTGTCTAGTTTTAGCAGAATAACAAAATAAATATATTATACACGATATTCTTGTGCAATCTTCGAATGGGCCCATGCGAACTTGCCACTGTGAAGATCGCGTCTGCAGTATTTGCTCGAAATGGCTTTGCGCGCGTGCTCTAGTGCTCATTAGAGAGCATTTAAGATCCGTTCCAAACGGGCATTACTAAACCACGAAATAGCGAAACGAAGCTCCAAAACACCATGTATGACCCCATCATATATTGAATACTAACCGAGAATGGTTGGATTTGAGATTAAATATCATTTTAGGCCTAATTAGGCCTAAAACGTTATTGCTCCTAATACATTGAGATTAAGATTAGGATTCAGTCCAACCTTTGTCGGTTAGTATTCAATGTATGGTGGGTCATACATGGTGTTTTGGTGCTTTGTTTCTCTGTTTCGGTGTTTCGGTGTTTAGTAATGTCCGTTCCAAACGCCTCTCCAGTCATGTGCCGAACCTAACTGTTGAGTTAAGCTCGGCAGAAAAGCGGGGTTTGAATCAATTTGGTTCGGCAGGTTAGGTTTAGGGCGGCAAACAACGTTAAGTTCAGAAGGTTCTGTCGCATTATGTGACCATGGAGCGGCAGCTGATTCATACGACGTTATCGTCATGTGCCGAACAAAACGCGTAAATTAAGACAATTTATAAGCTTCCTAAGCTTAGGAGTTGTACCCTTACCCAAGCCCTTACCTGATCGTAAGTTTGGTACGACCCACAGGTACGACGTATGAATCAATCGTTGCTACGAAGTCGTTCCTAAGTCGAACTTTATTGAGTTAGGTTCGGCGCATGACTGGAGCGTGCGTTTGGAACGGGCCTTAAGAAGCTTTAGCAATGACGGCTGGTTTAATAAGCAAAAACGATGACTAAGCGCATGGCCCTGCACTCCCCGAAAATCCATTTTACGTTTTTCTACATTTTTTTGCCGGTCTCGGCCTGACAACTACGTGAAATGACAAGATCCAAATTTAAGGTGTTAGGGAGCTTAAGCACGCGCGTTTTTAAGACGCGGACGGCAACCGGAAGAGAACATTTCAAGTGCTAGGACAATGGTGTCTCCCAGATTTTTATACTAATCATCTTTAATGGAGAAAAGATACTTAGCAATATAAATGTGGTTGAATGAAGACAAGCTAAAAGGGAAAACGGCTCACTTCCGGTTGCCGTCCGCGTCTCAAAAACGAGCGTGCTTAAGCTCCCTACTAGTTTTCTATGTGGAGGACGCGAGCACCCAACCATGCATTTTCAAGTCTCTCTCCAAACACGAAGCAACATCTACACCAGCCTTTTTTCCTGGAAAATAAGTACAAATTTTCTAGTCCGGACAACTTTGAATAATTTCGAAATGATTAGAATAACGCAAGGTTATGTTTTCAGATTACAATGTCGAAGACGTTGTAGTCCATTGTGCTCTTGAGCTTAAAAGCTCCCACTTGATAAGCGGCGACGACGGTAAATTAACAATTCCCCAGTTTGTAACTGTTAATTTCCAAATTCTCGATGTTGTCCGTGTAATATAGTTGAACGAAGTAGCTTTCAGTTGGTTTGTGAGAACGCCAATGAAAGGAATATCCTTAAATTTTGTCATTCCAAGTTGTTGTTTTGCACGGACGGGAGGAAATGAACCAAAAACGCGTTTCGCACGTGCACCACGGTTTTTGAATAATTCGTGGAGTTGGCGTTGTAGTTGTTGAATTTATGTTACGTACAATGTCGTTTACTCCTCGCTTTTGTTTTCTGCGCGTTTTCCTTGCTGTGGGCGCTTTTCTCGTGTTACGGTTCCCAAACCATCATTAGCTAGCACGTGCGCGAATTTCCTATCATTGTTTCATCTTTTCCAGAGCATAGCATCACCATAAAGTGTGCGGACTTGTGTGACTGTGAGGTTTTTAAAGCGTTTTTTGGAGCGCCATTTTTCTTGAGCGCTAAAAACATTGATTCTTGTCGGTTTCTGTTCCTTCGCGCTGAGTGGAACACTGTGAATCCATTGGGGAGTAGCTCTTGAATCAACAGTGTATCGTGCTTGTGACTTTTCTGGTGAAAAAAGAAAACAAAACCGGTTTGTTATTCTTGTGAGCCATGCGCAACTCAGTTGCCAATTTTCTCCTGACGGTATTCATGATTGATACTGGCAGTGAACCTAATTTCTTTTTCACTTGTGAGACTATTTTCCTCCTATAGAAAAAACCGTTTTGAGGTTTTTCATGGAAGTGTTCCATAAAACAATTAAGAGTGCTAAAAACTGTTTTTTTTTTTTTTATCATTGAAGAAAGTGCTTTAAAAGCATTTTAATCGCCACCTGAAGGAACTCTGTCTTCAATTCAAACGATTTTTGTAGAAGTTTAATTAAGATGAAAGTTGATTTAAGATGAAAGGACCAGGATCTTATTTATCCTCATAGGATCATGACCACTTAATCAAACATAGCGATCATGAGAAATGTTCTGGTTTGGAAGTAGATTCTCCTTACTTAAGATCAGCAGCCAAGTTTTTTTGCTTAACAGAATCAAAAGAAAAAAATGCCAACATGACGTCATGTAAAAAATGAAAATAGAAAATTTTTGCGAAAGTATGTGTTTGATACTTAAAGTGCACGTAATCTCAAAGTATTTTCTTTTGAAAGAGAAACGTGTACCATATATTTAACCTTTGTTCTCTAGGTTTTTGCTTTTAATAGGAAGGATTACGTCTTTGCAAACGTTGGCCGTGTAGCACTTATATTTGAACAGACTTAACTGATTAGAGTGTAATGTGAAGTGCTAGTTTTCTACCCCATATGAACCATGTGAGCGTTAGCCCTACTAATGGCAATGGGTCCACACAAGGACAGAGAAAAACTCTGACCAGGGTGTGAATTGAACCCACTTCACATTTCAGTTCCCACGGTGATCTAACCCGAAAGTCGTGGGTTCAATTCCCACCCTGGTCAGAGTTTTTCTCTGTCCTTGTGTGGGCGCATTTCCATTAGCAGGGTTAACGCTCACATGGTTCATATGGGGTAGAAATCTAGCACTTCACATTACACTCTAATCAGTTAAGTTTGCTTTTAATAGGCCTAATGAGGTATGAGAGAGTAAAAAAAGTTGGCATTCATTTGTCCCACGGCCGAGCTAGTGAGAGGTATGGGTCTATCCTTCATTTACGCCAAGAACTAATTTACATTGCCAAAGTTTTTTGAAACATATAAAGGCCCACCTTCAACCGACAGGCTTTTCGACCGTCTCTTTTTGTTATGGAAATTGGCATTGCATATCGTAGCCAGCTGAGTGGATGAATTTCATATATTTTACCTTTGCTTCTCTAGATTTTACATTTAATAGGCCTAATGAGGTACGAGAGAGTAACAAAGCTGGCATTCATTTGTCCCATGGCCGAGCTAGTGAGAGGCATGGGTCTATTCTTTCAGTGACGTCAAGAACTGACAAACGATTGTCAGCATCTTTCTCTTGTATACCTTATGAGGCACATTAAAAAGTAAAATGTAGAGAAGCAAAAGTAAATATATGTTTGATATTTAACTTTTGCTACAGTAAATATTTTGAGGTTAGGTGCACGTTAAGGTAGCTTGCGTCACTCCAAGAACTTTTCTAGCTTACCAGTGTAGTGTAGACCTTGGCAGTTTTACTGATGGCTATAAACCTTCCAGATGTGACGTGTTTTATTCTTACTATACTCGGAGCGCAGGACTGAAGCTCGAACAAACCTAAAAAGAGGAAATTAGGAAGAAGAAAAGATATGAATAAGAATTTGTGCGAAGCAAATCGAAAAATGAGGAGCTCTTAAGTAATGCTTTGAAAGTTCTCAAAATTGCACAAGCCATAGGCGAGTGCAATTTGAGAACTTTCAAAAGATCGCGAGTGACCATAAATCACGAAATGTACGAGCAAGTTCATACGATTTTTTATTTATTATATAATCGACAAAATAAATCCATCGCTTTGTCTCCATAGCAACTTCCGTATTGCACTCTATAACCTATTTATGCACTCGTCATTGAGCAATCAGAAACGCGATATTTTGTTGGCAGGATAGCATTAGATACCCGCCATCGAAACACCTTTCTCTTTGCTGTGAAATTACAGAAAGTAAACTGATTTCTGTAAGTTTTTAGTTGAAAACAAAGAAAAGATTCAGAAGGATGACAGACTCGAACGCTAACCATTAGCTTTAAGATATAGACAAACGAGGTTGAAATTTCAAAAGTATTTTACGGAGGTACTAGACAATCACCGAAAGGCTAACCGTTTTGAAACCAGTGCTTAGACTTAGATATACTACAGATATGTGGCAAAACGTTCTGTATCTGACACCTAGAAGTTTACTTTCGAAAAGGTTGAGAACATACCTTGTGTAAAAAAGGAAATGTCGCGTGAGGTTTTCAATTTTATCCTTATACTTCTCGACATGTGACATGCTATTTCTCGGTTCACAATTTATGGCGAACCTCCTTCCGAGGTCAGTTTCCCCCCTCCCTTTTCCGACTCCTGACGCAGAAAAGTCCTGAGGACGAGATTGATTTATGACGTCAGAATCTCTTATTGAATGGAAAGAACTCTGAGTCACTTACATTGATTGTTTTCTTGGCAATAAGAGTCGTTTACGCCGTGCACTGTACCATTGAATAGCATCGCTAGATGGAATCTCAATTTACTCCACAAGTGCGCCAGTCTGCTGTGTGTTGGTCCTTGCTCGCAGCTTCCTCTGTTGTTCAGGTGTGGTGAAATCGTGTATCGTCTGTCCAGCTTGTCTTTTTGGAGTTTTGGTTTGATGCTGGAATGAGCGCTTGATAATTTGGCCATTACCACAAACATCACCACAACAAGAAGTATCTGTCAAAATGAAACCAACAATTTGAAGAGTTCGGTGCTTGTTTGAAGTAGCAACCACCTTCTTTTTAATTCTTATCCTCCCAAGGTGTGCGGATCGTCTTCGGCGGTAACATCCTCCCACGCTGTCGTTTTTAAGGTACTCTTATTTTACCTCACCACAAACGCCTGCTTTTCCTTTACTACAGTTTAACCTGTGAGCCTTCCTGGCCAATCACGATCCAGTTGTCTAACGATGGTAAATTAATGAAATGCTTTTGAAGAAGTCCCTTATACTCCTGAATGTTCTGCTTGTGACGTCACCTTCCAGAATTCGATAGGTAAAATTTGATTGGCTAAACTGTGGGAAAGGAATGTTGCTTTCGGGTTAGCAGGCGTTTGTGGGGAGCAAGTGAAATACGACCCCTAAAAAACGACTGCGTGGGAAGCTAAAACTTCCACTGAGAGATCTTGGCCATTCTTATAATTGGTGTCACGTCAACGTGTCACACAATGCTGAACGTGGGACAATAATGCACAAAATTACACTGAAATGCAAATTTTAATCTCGATCTTTTTAGTAATTTTGATATACCTGACGAAGAAATGATTAGCTGTGTGAAACCGTCCAGAAAGAGAAAGAAAGCGCCGTAAATCGATCTAAACTTCCTGATCGTGATGTTGGTCTCGATCTTGAATAATTCTTTTTGAGGTTGATATTGTGACAAAAACGAAGTGAAAGTGGTTTAGCTTGTGGCTGATATCAAAATCGAGTGTGGTTTAGCGTTGACTGTCTTCTTGTCGATAGCAATATTCGTCGCGACAGAGGTCAAAATTTGCTGTGGGCGCACTCGCTTACAGATTAAAAACGAAGAGCGCTTATGATTTCTCATTAAAAGACCAAGCGATATCGGAGCGCTCACATGATATAGAAACTTGAAAACAATTGTAAAGTTTGAGCCTCGTGGTTAAAAGTTCTGGACCGTAAGTTAGAAAAAAATAATGATAGGCGAGGACGTCTGTCAATAAACTTAGCAATTTGATTCCATTGCGAAGCGAGCCATCAACTGAAAAGACTTTCCAAAATCCAATATGGCTGACAAGCTCACAAGAGTAATAACCATTTTGAATTTGGGGCAAAACGGCCCAATTTTTAACTCTGTCAAGAAAAACCTATGGTACGAAAGGACCACAATACTTGAAAGACCTTAAAACACTGGGTTCGAAAAAACGGAATTTTGTGACAAAGGAAATACGACGAAGGTTTTCTTGACAGGGAGTAGTAGCATTGCATTTACGCGAGGAATCCAAGACAGTCAGAAAATGGGGAAGAATTTTCAGTGATTAATAATATGCAATGTTTTTTAAACCAACTGACGGTTACCCAAGGAAGAAATACGTTGAAATATGTGATATACACCCGAGCACGTACAAAGTACATTTTTTTCTTTATCATCTCACGGTCTAGCCGAGATATCAACAGTATTTCAGACAAGCTTACATTTTCTTTATTAACTGATCTGAATACCGAAGTAATTTTTTTGTCTCGGTTCCATGGTAAACTTGTCTGTATTTTTGAAAACGTTTTTGAAAGTAAATCGTCCGGTTTTTTTTTAATTTGCCTTCAAAAGATAAAGTGTGAGTTAACTCGACGTTTGAAAAACTGTGGGATTAATTTTCGTTTTGGCCAATCCAGACGCATAGAGGCTGCAGTATCGAGCAAAGGAAAAGGCATTTACTAGTTAGTATCTAAGGCAAACTGGTCTAAACGTAATGGTTATAACATAATTCATGTAAACCGTGGCCTTAGTTATTAAATTTAACTTTAAATGAGCTTATGCTTTTAGGCAGGTACAAACGCCTCGAGAAATCTCCCTAGCCCTAATCTTTAAGCTAACCTTGGTTAAATCGGCGCAAAGGTCGAATAGTTTTGGCATACAAAACCGTTTTTCGCTCGATCCGAGGTGAGCGAGCCCGTATGTATCCTAGTTGATCCGGTCCGGCTTTTGTACCCTTGAAACCTTCCTCATGCTTTTGGATATTCAGTTTTCCGCAAGACGCTGAGTGGAACGGAAACGTCACTAAAACGGAAAACCGAAGGCTGCTGTTTGTCTTGAAAGCATGAAAATTGACTTGAATGTTCTCACTTCATAGTCTCCTTATTTTAAGAAGCTGCTCAATGTCTGTAGCTAAAATGCAACTGAAAAACCAAACAAGCTTTTTTGATTTTTGGCAAGCTGCAATTTTCAGCCCGCTGGCGTTTGCCGTTTTCCGTGAACGCGTTGCCAAATCTGTCTGGCCTTGATTGTTCAGTCGAAAGGGCGATAACGCTATCTACCGGATAAATCACTACCCAGCGGATAAACACTTGCAAAACCAATTGAGTTATCCAGTGGATAGCGCTATCCACCCCCCGAACAACTTTGGCCCGATGATTATTCGTGTAACGGTCAAAAGTTCACTATCTCATATTCTAACAACATCGATATAGTTTACCGACTAATTGAAAGACAACAGCATTTATAAAAGCGGTAGGTGACGTTAGTGTTTGTTTCCTTTGTAGATTTGAAGATTTGTTTTTTAATGTTCTTGGTAATGAAATGTTTCTTCCAATTTTACAACTAACACTAAGACAAACTTCCAGACAAAAAAATTGATTTGCATCTATATTAAATGAAGGAAACTCTAGACAACCAATATAATGATTTTGTAACTGTTAAATTAAAGAATATGGGTACGTGTGCGATATTTCGGCCTTTCTCGTCAAAAAAGATCTATCCCTCTTGGGGGTACTTTTTGCCTAAATTCAAAGAGCAATCGTTCATTAGGGCGATATATAATTTGAGCCATTTTAAAAGTCAAATTCGAAGACTTACCATTTTCATCCCCATGTGTTTCGTCAAGATTGTGTTCTCTCAGTAGCGTCTTATACTTTACAGAACTTTTTCCTCGTGCGAATTGAGTTGATCAGTTCGCTTCCATTGTCTTATATAGTCCTCCATTGCTTTGTTAGGGTGTAACCTAGCTTTTAGAATTTTCCTGTTGAAAATAAAGGAAAATATTTGAGATATCCCAACGCTCTCAATGCTATTATTTGCGTGTCTTTTAAGACTTCCACCGTGGGAAGAGGTCTTACATCAGTATCCCGTTTTTTTACGTCTATAAAGAACACTTAAAATTCTTGGCTGTGCCGCAAAGTGAGAATTGCATTGTTGTTTAGCTGTGTCTGCAGACTAAAGTACTATTTGTTCTAACACCCATGCACCTATGTATTATGCGGTCGGCGAAATTGGTTAACTTAACAGTTTATAAATGCTCATCGAAGCCAAAACGTTGTCAACAGACTAGAAAAAGCAATCGCATCGAAGATAAATAGTTTAAGTCAATATTTCAAGTTGTTTTGCTCAACAAAGGAAAACAATTAGTATTGTTAATTGATTATGAACATTTAACAACCCTATTAGCATTTAAGTGACAAGTTTATACTGATTCGTCGATTTCCTTTAGGGACATCTTTTTTTTTTTTTTGCGTTACCAACCTCGAGGTCTTTCTTCCGACCATTAAACTGACGTGGACGCTCGGTTTTGTCGAATCCGATCGCATAAGACTTTAGCTGATCAGAGCATTCCTCTATATTTGGTGGTTACTCGTAGGTCAAAAGGTCCTTCATTCTGTTCGCCGAATGCCTAAGACAGGTCGAAGCTGTGTAAAATGGGAACAGGGAAGCTAGAATTTTTGGGTCAGAAGTGAGTTTTAAAAATAGTGCAGACGTTTCTGAACGCAACCGGTTTTTTCTGCTTCTTACATGTGATGAAGACGGCGGTACGATGAATGCAAAGTTTTGAGATAAAACTACATGAATCGATCTGGTTGATGGGGATCATTGTAAAGTTTGTTGTCATGCTTTAGCACGATTAAGGCTTTTTACCATTGTAAACACCCAAATCTAACCCCGACCAATATATCGGGCTTTTGCGGCAAAGGCATGGTTTGCTTTTGATAATTAGCGGATTCAGTTGACATTTCACAATTTTGCTTGTCGGCGTTCAATCTTTTGATGTACAATTGTAGCGGGCCCAATGGCAACTGAGTCGGTCTCGGCGTTTTACTAACAAAGTGGCTAAATCATTGTGCAAGTGAATGGACTGTCGGCTTTTCGAAAGACAGGCGGTTTGGAAGCACCATAATACAAGTGCATAGTTTGTACATTAGTTGCCGAAGTAAAATCTTACTTTTGCTTGATTTGCAAACAATACTTTTCTAGAATTGCAGCGAAGAGGAAACAGCGCCTTCTGGAGTTCCTGGAACTGACCACAAACAAACGAGTCTTTAATTCTTTTTAATGTGA
>OX421458.1:13329858-13337358 GCA_949126865.1 Montipora capitata | reverse complement strand
TAAACATGCCAGCCATATGTTAATCTTCAATCAAGATCCCATTACTTTCAGAGTGACGAGAGATTTATTAGATGCGTATCACCGAATTTCTGTGCGCTATTTACCCGTCACTACTCATCAAGGCCTGAGATAGCGGAAGGAGTTGAATTTCGGTAATTCCGGTGTTTGGGAGAACATGCACTCTTTTTATAAGGACGTCTAATTTAGGGTTGAGGCTGGGATTTCTTATTTTTTTTACGATTTGAGCCTGAACACGTTCTTAACATATTCTTAAAGTTGTGCGGTGTACTAAGGACGCTTCCATTTGACAGACCTGATCGGACAGACCAAGCATTTGGAAGGACAAACTCTTAGAGAGCTTGCTCGCAGGCTAGCTTGAAATTTTGACCTAAGAAGGGTTCTTATGTGAAGAGAATCTTAATGGAAAATCTTAACCCAATAGCTTTCCTCTGCGAACGGCAACCGAAGAAGTAGGTCTAAGGCTCACGCACTTTCCTTTTCCATTCGTATTACATGATATGCAAAAAAACATTTCACATAAACGAGGTCCTGTTTTATTTTGCTAGTATGTCTGTGTAGGACAAGAACTAACGAGCGAGAACAGATGGCGAATTTCAACTTGACGGACATTCATAAGTCCACGTGACCAGCACCCATCCTATTCTCTTCTATGATATTTACCAATCGCTCTTGAAGCCTCAGGAGGATTAACACACAAGAAGTGTTGACAATCATGAGATACAAACACATAATTTAAAATTACATTTTACTTAACATTTCGTATGCTTCAACACTGACACGGACAGTTAACCGTAAAGTTAAGGTGATTCCCTGGTTTTGCATTGCGCAACCCTACTGCGCATAATTTCTTGCGTCATTGGCGCGTGCATTAGCTCGCGCACATTGATAAAATGGCGGATTTTCATTGATAGCGTAATTTTAATTGATAGCGTATCAAATAAACGTTGATGGAAATTGAAAATAAATGCTGTTTGTTGTTGCCCATCCTTTCCTTGCATATCAGTCAGGGGCACCCAACGAGAATATAGTTCAAAACCACTAAACATAGCATTGTTAAACGTATTTTAGTATTTAAACGGTAGATATAGGCATATTTTTATCCCCTAAAAAAAGTTCATCTGTTCGGATTTCCTAGCTAAAAGTCTAGTGACCCGAAAATTATAGGGATCAAAACTTACCTTTTCAAAATTTCAGCCAGAAAAAAGGCTCTAGGTTACCTTTTAGGGTAAAAATCCATTAAAAATGGACAATTATACCATTTTTTATATGTTCGAAATCCTAGGACAGGCAGGCAGGCAAGAAATTTTACAACAAATGTTTCGAAAATTCTAGATCTCAAATCGTCTTCCGAACAGATATTTTTCGATAATTGACGTTGGGTGCCCCTGTGTCAGCTTCACTTTCATTTACCTACCGAATTTCATGTAGCATATTAATATGAAGACATCACAATGTGCAGCACATATTAGGGACCTTTCAGCGAAAGTACTTAGGAAATTTATAACCCGTACGATTAATCTTACTCTTTGTTACCAGTATAGGTTTCTCAGTTATTCTTGTTGCTGGTAACTGAACCTTTTTGCTGATCAAAAAATGCCAGAACTGTTACCGAGTTGTTGACTTGTTTTGACACGACGACATTTTTGCAAAACCTCGTACTACAATGGCGACGGTATCACGACGGTTTGCGCGCGCTCACTGTTGTTCTATGAGAAAATCTCGTACTCGTAGTCGTTCTCGTCCTAGAATCTAAAGCTCTCTAATAATTGGAAAACGCTTCAACTGCCATCCATCATTATCTTAGGCGGGGGCAGATGTAGTGAAAACTATTACTAGTTTATTTCATATTTTTGCTGAGAACGATGTCTTCATGGAGTAGTAAAAAAATGAGCAAAAATCTGTGGCCAGGTTTTTTATCAGTTTCATAAAGTTGTACAAAAGGAGCCATTACGAGTCGAACAGCTTACATTCAAGTTATATCTATTTTGAATTTTCAAGTACTCACAAAGGCATTAAACGTGCGTGAATTAACCATAGATTGCCACCAGGTTCTGTGTTATGTCATGGATTATATTTATAAAATCGAGCCAAATTTGTTCAACATTAGGGATGCACGGCAATTGTAAACTGGCTTCAATAGCCGTTTTCGTCAGCGTCGTACCATGGAAGCAAACACGGTGACCCACCTTTTTTGTTATATTTTTATCATCTCCTTGACATGTTACAACAGTGTGCGAAGTTTTATCGGAAATCTATGACAAGTCATAAGTGCATGCGTCCTGTGCGCAAGTGACGATCGCGCACCTCGTGATTATCTCTCGGACAATTTTCAATATTTGTAAATTTAGTATTTTGTGACGTCATTATCTCTTTATCCTAACCTTTATATTTTTAGCCATATTCTACAAGCCTCGCATAATACTTTCGATAGGCATTGTTTACATAAATGCACCTTCTTCTATGGCATCTCAGCTCGTCTAGTGATTCCAACCTCCAAAGTTCTCCCAACCAACGCACTTCACAATCAACGATTACCCCCAGTGTATAAGAACCTTAAGTATGTTGGTTCGTGACCCGTGGATTACGTTTCATTTCCTGGTCGCGTTGTTTTCGCTTCCTTTTTAAAAGCTATCGGCTTCTCGTATGTGATAACAACAGATTAAAAAAATACTTGACCGGAGATTAGGAAAACTATACTCAGTGGAATGCCTGCCTTATGCGCCGATCAACTCGAAACTTCAAACTTCAAATTTCCCCCCCCCCCCCCCCCCCCTCGGGCAAAATGGTGTTCAAATGCCTTACGCTATCGTCGGATTTGTCTGTCATACCCTACCAAAGAACAAGATCGGCTCCTGTCGTCCTAATAAAGCTTGTGTATAAACATGCTAACACATGTTTCGTGACCCTTTACATGCTGATGCCGTTTTTACCAGACTTGAGTTACTACAAAAACACAACTTTAATATTGAACCTATTAAAAGTAACTTGAAAATTGAATTAATTAGTCGGACAATGTCAATAAGCAAGTATAAGCTCCGAAACACCGCAAAGGTTGTTTAACGAGGGAACTGTATACTTATCAACTACAGAGCCTAGAGCGCTTACGACTGCATGTATTTTAATTTTTTTAGTGTTACTCTAACAGTAACGTACAGCTTTCAGAGCTTTAACAATGAAATGAGAGGCAGGCAGGCAAGAAATTTTACAACAAATGTTTCGAAAATTCTAGATCTCAAATCGTCTTCCGAACAGATATTTTTCGATAATTGACGTTGGGTGCCCCTGTCTCAGCTTCACTCTCATTTACCTACCGAATTTCATGTAGCATATTAATATGAAGACATCACAATGTGCAGCACATATTAGGGACCTTTCAGCGAAAGTACTTAGGAAATTTATAACCCGTACGATTAATCTTACTCTTTGTTACCAGTATAGGTTTCTCAGTTATTCTTGTTGCTGGTAACTGAACCTTTTTGCTGATCAAAAAATGCCAGAACTGTTACCGAGTTGTTGACTTGTTTTGACACGACGACATTTTTGCAAAACCTCGTACTACAATGGCGACGGTATCACGACGGTTTGCGCGCGCTCACTGTTGTTCTATGAGAAAATCTCGTACTCGTAGTCGTTCTCGTCCCAGAATCTAAAGCTCTCTAATAACTGGAAAACGCTTCAACTGCCATCCATCATTATCTTAGGCGGGGGCTGATGTAGTGAAAACTATTACTAGTTTATTTCATATTTTTGCTGAGAACGATGTCTTCATGGAGTAGTAAAAAAATGAGCAAAAATCTGTGGCCAGGTTTTTTATCAGTTTCATAAAGTTGTACAGAAGGAGCCATTACGAGTCGAACAGCTTACATTCAAGTTATATCTATTTTGAATTTTCAAGTACTCACAAAGGCATTAAACGTGCGTGAATTAACCATAGATTGCCACCAGGTTCTGTGTTATGTCATGGATTATATTTATAAAATCGAGCCAAATTTGTTCAACATTAGGGATGCACGGCAATTGTAAACTGGCTTCAATAGCCGTTTTCGTCAGCGTCGTATCATGGAAGCAAACACGGTGACCCCCCTTTTTTGTTATATTTTTATCATCTCCTTGACATGTTACAACAGTGTGCGAAGTTTTATCGGAAATCTATGACAAGTCATACGTGCATGCGTCCTGTGCGCAAATGACGATCGCGCACCTCGTGATTATCTCTCGAACAATTTTCAATATTTATAAATTTAGTATTTTCTGACGTCATCATCTCTTTATCCTAACCTTTATATTTTTAGCCATATTCTACAAGCCTCGCATAATACTTTCGATAGGCAATGTTTACATAAATGCACCGTCTTCTATGGCATCTCAGCTCGTCTAGTGATTCCAACCTCCAAAGTTCTCCCAACCAACGCACTTCACAATCAACGATTACCCCCAGTGTATAAGAACCTTAAGTATGTTGGTTCGTGACCCGTGGATTACGTTTCATTTCCTGGTCGCGTTGTTTTCGCTTCCTTTTTAAAAGCTATCGGCTTCTCGTATGTGATAACAACTAAAAAAAAAAAAAATACTTGACCGCAGATTAGTAAAACTATACTCAGTGGAATGCCTGCCTTATGCGCCGATCAACTCGAAACTTCAAACTTCAAATTCCCGCCCCCTCGGGCAAAATGGTGTTCAAATGCCCTACGCTATCGTCGGATTTGTCTGTCATACCCTACCAAAGAACAAGATCGGCTCCTGTCGTCCTAATAAAGCTTGTGTATAAACATGCTAACACATGTTTCGTGACCCTTTACATGATGATGCCGTTTTTACCAGACTTGAGTTACTACAAAAACAATCGCTCACAAATGCTATATCTCTTCCTTCAAACTCTTCCATCTCGTCCAAACACGTGTTTTATAGCTGTTAGCGACTTCGGCGCCCGAAAAAACAAAATCCTGTTCAATTTTCCCCACAACACGCAGGCAAAGGTCAAATTCACCTCTACCCGGGCACACGGAAGATGGTTAAATGCCCGGGCTTTGCCTGGAGTAGGGGGAGGGGGGGGGGGGGGGGAAGGAAGTTGAAGTTTCAATTTGATCGGCGCATTAGTCTTTTCAACAGAATGTGTTACTAATTCATGAGGTTTTGGACAACACCGCCGAGAAATGCAGTATTTATGTCATTATGTGTTCTTTTTTCCTATTCGGAAAGAGAACAAAATAGTGTATCTGCTATCATAAAACCGTCGTAATATTGAACTGACTGAATCTGTAAATACCCCGTAAATACGCGGTTTCTTGAAATAGCCAGGGAAGAATTTATTACCTTTTTGTAATGAATTTTTAATTTGTCCGTGTCGATTCTTTGGCACTTCAGAAGTTAGAAAAAGCGAAAAACTTTAGGACCCAAGTTCCTGAATGTCCGTGTGGTCGGATATCGAGACAAGAAAGCCCAGTAAACCATTGCTTACGGCAATTACTGCAAGTAGACATCCAGTTGGCTAATTACGGAAGCATAAGGGGAGTTGAATTCGATCACCGGCGACAAAGCTATTTGGTGGTCAGAACGAGCGAGTTTCAAACCCGGAACATCCGCATAGAAAGTACAGCGCCCTGATCGCTGGGCAAGTTGCTTTAATTTGAAAGATGATGGCAGAGACTCTTTAAGGCAAAGATAATAGCGGCTGAGTTATCTGTTGTTTATAAATTGTATAAATGTCTGGCATTTTGTGTAACTGATCCTTCGCGCTTCCTCTCAACGTGTGAAGAAGTCTATGAACTGTTTCCTAGTTAACGCCTACCATGAAATGCATTTCTCGCCGGGTTTGCGGAAGAGTTTTCATATAGCAGACATTATAAAAAGATGGTGACCTTATTCGCTTAGAACGGATTTTATGGTATACATGAATTCGTGGTTTCGCCCTCGCGTAAATTTAGTTGAATAATTGCCAATTGTAAAAAAAAAAGTATTACACAACCTGAGCACATTTAACCTCATATCGAGATCGTTCTTGAAATGCATGCAAATTTTGCTTAGTTGCACGTAGTCTGTTAGAACATGCTGCAAATTTTGCACAGCCAACTGCATCGAAGCATGCGCCATCTCGCATTCTCCACAGTCCAATGGCCCCTTTATCGATTTGTAGCTAAAGGAAATATTCTGTTCTTATTAACGATACGTAAATGTTATCGTAAAATACACTGCATTGGATGAACGGAGAGCTCCTCAATGTTCGTGGGACAGTTGTTTATCCGTCAATGAGCTTTTGTTTAATCACTTAGCCGCGATGTAACAGTCCACGCACATCAATCCTTTTAAACTCCAGAGAATGTACTTCACGAAAACTCAAGACAATTAAAAAGTATTCTTCGCAACTAACCTGATATGCTGGCATGCCTTCCCAGGAATCGCTCCGCCGCACAAGTTGTTCTACAGTGCACAATTTAAGAAGGAAATCTGGAGAAACTAAATCAGGCTGCACAAGGAGACTTCAACTGTCAAGTGCATAAAAAATGACCTTAATTCTTAGCGGTTGTCCCCTTTCGGGGCTGAAGTGTTGAAAATGTGCGGATCGGGTGGTACAAGTAATGAGTCATTTGGAGCTGCCGTTGGTCTGTCTGAGAAAATGAGTTTGCGACACGTCCACTTTAATTTGCTAATTCGCTGGCCTTAGGAAACAGATTTTCGAGTTGGAACATGTTGATGAGGCATCCTTGATGACTAGATCAGTTGCGGAACAAGTTCATAAAACGCAGCTGGATATGTCAGGAACCTGCTGTTGCCGTTGGGGATCTCCTCTCACATGAGCTTACAAAGCCATTGTTAAGGGCTTCAGTCTTTCCAGCAGGGATTTAATTTTCCTCTAGACAGCCGATTTCTAGATTTTCTTGAGATTTCTGTCAGAGTCAAAATCTTCTGTTAGCTGGGTAGGCGGTGCATTTGTGAAGCCTACTAGATCGTATCCGAGCAAACGGCAGTTCGTTTTCTCAGTCTAGATGGAAATGTTGCACTTCAGACGAGCTAAAATGCATGGCAGACGAGTAAGAGCTGAGTCTCAAGAGAGCCACTTGAAACTTCCATGGCCTCGTTGAAACCTTTAAATCCGTTTGTGGGTAAGGAATTTAAGGACCTATGGACAGACAGACTTGGTGCTGTCCCGGTAAAGTTTCGAAGACTTTGTCCATATAAAAGAATCATCTTCGTGGAATTTCAACGTGCGTGTCGAACTCCAAGGCGTTGCTCCGTTACAATTCAAAAGCTGAAGTTGTTATGGATTTTTGTCAAACTTATTACTGAAAATTATCCGTACTGTCTGGTTGAACATTTATTTTACCTTCTTATCATGTGCCTTTGTCAATAACTACATTGCGGAGGCAGTGTCGATTTTCATCAATTTCCACGAGTTAAGTAATACAGCCTGGGCTTCTCTGCTAATTAAATTAACTTCAAGTTATGTCGCTCGCGACACAAACAAGTTTAAAGTTATCACGA
>OX421458.1:13319858-13322358 GCA_949126865.1 Montipora capitata | reverse complement strand
GAAGTTGAACCAGGGACTACCAGGAGCAAATTCAGCGAGTGGTCAGAGCGGGTCTTGAACCCGGGATCTACGAATCTCAAGGCAAGCGCCCTAACCACTGGGCTACACTGCCTCCGTTTTGTTTGTGAGTCAACCTAGATAAACAGTATAAATTATTGTTGTTGTTGTTGTTGCCGCGATTGAATGAAAGCGTCCGCTTAACATTTTGATAAACTGAACATGCTTCATTGTATTGCAACAGTGTGAACGGAGCTTTCGGAAAAGAAGAGCACGTGTGGTTAATATAGCGCGCGCATAAGCCAGTGGTTTCGGTTTTAAATCTCCTCTTTCGCGTTAAGTGCCCCGTTCCAACAATATGGCCCTCTTTCCAACAACAATAAAGAAACCACCAACATGATATGTTTTCATACTTTTGTTGTCCTTGCGTAATCTTTTATTAATTAATGAAGTTGAAAGCCAAGAGAACGCAGCGTATACCTTTGTAAATCCCGATGATTAAATGTTACTCCAAGCAGTATTTTGTGTCTAAATTACTAAATAAGTGTAATTTGCATCACGATTAATGGATATTTTACACTTTTTCAACTTTATTTTGACAATATAAAACAAGCATTTTCTTAAGCAATTGTTTAAGTGCCCCTGTGATAAAAAAATCACCATTTTTTTCTTCATATTTTGAAATTGTGCATTTGCTTAACACCTGATTGGCAAAGTTTTAAGCTTTACTCAAGGGCCGTTTACTTTGAGTGTAAGTTTTGGATTTCATGGTCCGCCATTACTGACGTTCAAAACTGACCGATTGAATCTCAGAGGGTTGGATCCAGGGAAAAGTGACGTCAAAGGTTCACTAGCCAAAAATTCCAGCGCGCAAATGCAGCTTATTCTATACATGTATGCAAAACGCGAGTTTAAATGCCTGAAAGCCTAAAACTCCCGTGCTGTATATTAATTCAGCGGCGTAAACACGCGTTGCATTCTTAAACTAGTGAGCCTTTGACGTCATTTTCTCCTCGATCCAGCTCTCTCAAGATCTTAAAGTTAGTAATGGCGGACCATTAAATAGGAAATTCCTGTTAAAACAAACAGGTGTCTTTGAAATCAAGGCTTACAACTTTGGTCGCTTAGTGTTTAGTTAACATAGTTTTGAAATCCAAAGAAAAATAAGAAATGATTTTTTGATCACAGGGGCACCTAAAGGGTGTTGACCAAAGTGGCATAATATTGTATATAGTCCGTTCGGCTGGTCTTTCATATACCGGATCCGAAATAATCAATGTCCATGAAACGAAAGAACAAATCGAACATAACAATACCTAATTAGCAAAGCGGAAAAACTATGGTTTTTTGTCCTCCGCTATTTTACTCCGGTATATGAAAGTCTACCAGTCTGTTTGCTCTATTTTAAATAATCTTGGCGTCGTTTTCAAATAATGCTAAATAGTACCACGTGGTCATTCATGATCTGAACATGTAAAAAGTGAGTTAATTATCAGAAAAATAACCTGGTAAAAGCAGAACAATCATCAATGGCCGAACAGATCGACCTGAAGTGTGCAAAGCTCGAATGGTAATAGGCTTTATGCATGATGACGTCATATGCTGAAAAATTCACCACCAAGCCTCGTTTGCCCAAAATTATTCACATCTGGACATGCAATACTGTTCGCCCGTAGGTTTTCTTTACAAGTTTGTTCCTTTGGGATTCAGCGCAAGCTAATATTTACAAGTTTGATTTTCGAATTCGAGGCTTTTCACAGATCCATTTATTTTTACGGTAGATTGAATTTCCCGCAAATGAGACTCCCACAGGAGCCCGATGACCAATCACAGGAAAGTAAATTGACATCATAGCGTCACCGAACCGGAACTGCCTTTGTTGTTTTGTTTTTTTTTTGTTTTTTTTTCCAAAAATAGATTGGTCTATAAAAATGCCGTGACATGGGCTTAGTATGGGAGTTGCTCGCTCCTAGTCATGAGCTCTTGTCAGACGTCATCACGCATAAGGGCTATTACAATCCCATGTCGAGAGTATGGTCGTCATGGCAACCAGGGGTCTGCTTCAATCCTGTCCACAATGGAGAAAAAACGGCTCACACCTTTGCAGACAGTGAAGCCCGGGAAAGCCAGGGCAACCGAAATCACAACTGCCCTGCGAAACTAAACCGCTGTTGATACATTTTATCATGCCCACGTTTTCAATGATAAATATGCAAATACCTCAAACGAACGTAATTTAGGCCATTTCCGAGTTCATGTCTGCCTCCTCTTCAAAGCGAGTCTAAGTGCGAAGTTTTTCTTATGATAATTAGTTTTCTTTCATATGTAAAGTAGAACCAATTACCATCAAAAAACTTCGCACTTAGACTCGCTTTGAAGAGGAGGCAGACATGAACTCGGAAATGGCCTATTATTTAAATGCTAAGGCCCGTTTCAAACGTCGAACCTTTCATGTGCCGTCCAATCTAATGCAAATAAGCGAAAATAATATATTTTTTTCATT
>OX421458.1:13299858-13314858 GCA_949126865.1 Montipora capitata | reverse complement strand
AGCACGACGATTTCCCGCTTTTCGTCATTAAACAAAGAATATTTTTGTTTCACGGCTTTGTTGTTGTTCGAGATCCTCGTTTTCATATGTCATCCGATGCGCTATGCAGCACATCTCTCATTTCAGTTGACAAGGAACAAACAGTCTTGTCAGAGAATAATTTCCAGCCAACCAAATCATTGACCTGTTGCGTAAACTAGAAAAAAAAAACATATTGGCCTTTTTCGCTCCGCTCCATTTCATTAATTACCAAGACAACACCACAAACAGATGAACGTTAATTATAGTTTAAACGCTGCTGTTACAGCGGATACGAAAACATTTTTGTTTGTGCCTGCTTTAAAATTAAGTAAAGTCATCAAACGCGGCGCTTTAAACAAAAGTTTCGTCGTTTAAGCAACGCAAACGAATAACAATTAGTGTTTATTCAGCTTTTTTTAGATTTGCATAGATAGGACGTATGTTTCCGTTTTTATGTCGTCGTAAAAAGCTGATCTATTTCATGACATAAGAAACCGGAGTCGTCTGACTACATTTTCCATTGGGGAAAACTGAACAAGTTTTCGGTCACTTCACAACCACAAAGACTATTAAAGATCCAACTCGTTATCTCGGAAGTTCCGGCAACTGCCTTTAAGTGCGAAACTACGTTGTGAGGAGTTCATCGGTGGCGAAACGTGGTACAAGTAGCGACAGATGCATTGCATATAAGTATTGTTTGCATGATACACTGTGCAATATTTCGGGCAACATGTCTCGCAATATTTTGTTACAAGAAATGTTCCAAAAAATTATTATATACCATGAGACGGACATTTTTCGCATTTCTATTTTCTAGCATTGTTAAGATATAAAGTAGCCGATTCTACTTTTAGTGACTTTTTCCTGAAGAGTTTTCTTCGAAGCATTGCGTGGTGTAACATCTCTGCTAAAGTTTCTGTCGCAACTTATTTGCCACTACCAGTCAATGCAAATGTTTCTATGACCTCGTGTGGTCAGTTAGACCGAGACAAGTTGCGAAAAACGTTGCCCATTGAAACATCTGTCGAGCAACTTTCCCGGCAACGTGAAAATTTTTAACGAAAAAAAAAAAAAAAAACCTTGCGGGACACGTTGCAAGAGACATTTCAGTTTCACCATTCTCATACCTGACTGTTTACATTGCAGTGATATATCCTCGTTCGAAAGGTGACCTGAAAGGGACCACACCCATTAGTGCTGGAAATAAAGTCCATCTAATCCCTTTTTAATTCCCTCGATCTAAAAGTTCATTCTCCTAACTACTTCCGTAGATTTCTTTGTTGGCTAGTCATGAGGATTTTGTGTTATATCAGGATCATACCCTTACCCTTAAGCTGATAATAAGCTTCATTCTCAATACTTGTCTACCTGACAGTGCATTGAAATTGAGAGGTGAATTTACACACCGATCAATCCTGGAAGTAAAGGAATTCAACATTTCCATTTTCTAGTTTTAAACTCGTGATGAATTAAAGATTTTCCCTAAACACCCCTGTGTGACATAGCCCCTTTAGGTCATCAAACTTCACAGTCATTTTGCTTTTTGTTATCTTGAAAACTTGTTAAAAGACTAACTTATCAAAACAAGCGGATGGCAGTCAAAACAGTTTTGTAATGGCTTTTCGGGCCCGGAACGGTTTTGGTACTTTGGAGAAACGGGCCACAGGCCACAACATCGGAAACTTCCCGCACATTTTAGAAATGGATTTGAGACGGGGGCCTATTCATTGAAAAATTAGCCTCCATGCTCCACTTTTAGGGCTCCGAAATTGAAACGAGAGAAATGTGAGACGAGAGAAAAACACTTCACCAATTAAGACACGCACCGACTCTTGAGACAAGTTGGTGCCTTCAATTTTAATTTTGACTTGAACCCTGGAGCCGAGAATTGGGAACGAACGAAGCAGGTTTCGCTTGGCTTACGCAGGCTTCGCACTTACCAGACAAATGGGTAGCAACTATAATCAGACCAGATGTTGTCTAGTGTAATAAAGTACTCCAATTGCAAATCAACATACCTTTGGTGGTTTGAATGGATAATCGCTTGGAAAATGAATATCAAGGAAAAATACTCCGCCCTCATAAACAGATCCTGGTGGCCCAAGAATTGTAGAATTCCACTCATATAGGTTGTCGCCTTTGGGGCCAGCGCTGTGGAAGGCAAAATAATGGTTGCATCTTTGTGATATTTCATTGGTTAATACAACTGACATGTCTATTGGCCCTTCACCGTGATTATTACGGGCTTCGATATATACCCCTTAGTGACCTATTCATGTTTACGCTGCCCTTCGCTTCCTGCAAGTAATCTGTTGAATATGCAATATAAATTTTTTCGAACTTCTGATTCCGTGCATAAAACCCTTTAATGTGATCATTTAAACGAAAGCATAGGAGCATTTTTTCCATTTAGGTTTATTTATAACGCTCAATGAGGTTGTCCAGTCAAAATTTTGAGCTTCTTGATAAAGGTTCTTAAGTTGATCATTTGAAATAAAAGCTTTTGGGAATTACATAACTCTTCATTTGGTACAAAGTGATTCTTGCCTTTGATTTCAGGTCAAATTCGATTATGACGGCTAAGATGTCTTGAATATTTCACGGCAACGTTTCCTTGTAATATACTCGACAACCGGGTGTTCCAGCTAAAGACATTCCCACGGTTATAAAAAAGGCTTCTATTTAATCCTGAATTTCCTCGACAACGCTAAAACAATTTATGATCGGATAACAACAAGACTTTAAGAGATCTCACTCCAGAATTAGGATTTTGTAAGCCGAATATAATATCAACAACAAAAAAAAAGAATAAGTTAGAATGAAAATATTGAACGTTTTACTCTGCCGTAGCCTTAAAGCTTATCGGCTGAATACGTGATTAGCGCGGCGATATAGCAATGATGGCTTTTTTGACCGAGGACCATGTGAAGGATGCGGACTTCAGTTGATGATTTCTCTGCCATAAAATAGTCTGTTTGAATCGGTAACGGATGACAGCACTTGCCATCAAGATTAATCAGTTACCGTCTGTTTACAGGGCGTAATGGTCATCTTGACACCCAAACGATTTGCAAGCCCCGGCAATTTTTTTGGTGGCGAATTGACGGCGAGTGAAAATTTCTAGTAACAAGACGACATGGCTGCTTACCTTGGCAACAAACAGCTCATAGTAAGCAGGTGTTTGCATTAATCTTGTATGAATAACGAGCAGATCCATATTCTAAATATCTATATGTTCTTGAGGATATCGGCTGCCTTAAATCGATAAACATGAGATCTCTTTGGCTTCGTTCCATACTAATACTTGTTCGCATTACAGAACGATTTTACGAAAATAGAAACAGGACCGACAACGCCAGCACACAGGGCTTTCTAAAAATACACATAGTGCCAAAACGAATAATTAGTTTTGGCGTAAAACACAAAGCCTTTCGTACACTTAAAAATGCAGTAGACTTCTTAAATGAGCTTATCACTTGACCGTAATTGACTCAATCCGCTTTTCTTCATAGAACATTTTTTTATATAAAAGTTATTCCTTTGATCGGCAATTTTTAGTATCTCTGGCTTCAATCGATGTCTGACTTGATCGTGGTTTTCCAAACGCCCCATGCGCGAAAACAAAAACCGCAAGTCTATTGTTTTCCAAACAAAAGAATGAAAGACCGGCGCCTTGTATTAGAAACAAATTACCTGCAGTTTGGTGGCGGCTCCAATGTGATTTCTGCTAGTTCTCTCCGGATTCTGTAAAGAAAACCCAGTAATTTGTTAATGGAAGTAAATATTGAAGAGTCCCTTGTAGCATTAGAGTCGATAGATCGAATTTTGCTCTGTTTAAAACAAACAAAGCTTACAAAGATAAGGTTGTCCATTGATATAAGATTCACAAACACCTTAAAGGCAGTGCCAGAGGAGTTGATCGAATTTTGCCTAGGTCACAGCTGTTTGTCCGAATTTGATCAAGAGAGATGACGATGGAAGACAATCGCTATAAATTAAAGCAATCATGGACTTGATCGATGCGAAACTATGCTCTCACGGACTTTGGAAAGTTAACATGCAAATTACGTTCAAATTGAACGTCAGCCGAATGACACGCTCACTTGTTACATTCACTGAGCGTAAACGGCTATCCATGACTGAAGCCGGACTAAAGCTTGCCGTTGATTTCGCTGTGACGAGAAAGTCTGCTCTCCTCTTTGGCAGCCAACACTGGCTTGATAAATCTTTTTAGGACACTTTTCCGTCATCGTACTACCTTTTAACGGCAGTTGATAATGGCTTTGTTGAGCGGGAAGTCGCCCCTTTTGCGTTCACCTCTCTCGGTTTCAAGCCAGTTGACGATACCGTATCATCTGACCCAGCTGAAGATCGACTTTCCTGCTCTGATGAACGACCAGACATCTGCAAAAGCTGTATTTAATATAAACGCCTCTGTGAAGTCTTCCTATTGAAAAAAAAGACAGTTAAATCAGTATTCAAGATTTGAGAAGTTAATATCGCTGACAGCCAATACCCTTTGCTTCACTGGTCGGTATAAATAATCTTTGAGGGCAAACGAAACTTCATCTGCTCTTTTTGTAGTTAGCTTTACATGAGAGAAAATTTAGCGAAGATCTGAGTTGTTTCGACCCAAAATACTGTACTTGAATATCAAAGAAACTTTAAGGTACAAATATGGCGGCCATGCAGATGTCATCTTGGCTAACTCCTTTGGTCGTTAAACGACCGATACATCTGTAAAACACAAACAACTGTTGTACCCAGACACTCACAGTAAAATGAACTGTGTATCTAGACAGATTGGGAAGTGCTTTGACCAAATAGGGACCAGAGAAAAAAGTTGTACTTCAGAGTGTAGAGAGGAATTGGAACTCGTCATGTAAGGCGTCACAAATGTCCGTCTGTGGCGAGGACGTTTAGTATTTCCGCCTGTCAACGCGACGTCATCAATTAATTAATGAAATACATGTATTGTGAAGACACCTAAATTCCACTTTGGAAGAATATCCGTTTTAAGCAAATTGCAGAGCTTGAGAACCACAGAATTTCAGTGCATAACCGACTGCAATATCCCAGATTAAAATCTATCGTTCATGCTTTTCCCATGGCATATACTGTGAGAAAACTTCTAGCATTTTCGTGAAACGTCCTCAGACATTTTTGCGAGCCTGCCTAGACAGATATATTTAACATCTTAAGAGGATAGCTCCGGCATTGTATTTTGCTGGTTTAAAATAACTTTTGGCTCAGTTTGAAAACAAACCTTTTTTTATGTTTGACTGAAGTGGAAGAGGTTATGAAAAGCTATGATTTGCGATACTTCCCAGAGAACAAGTCATAACACGGTTTCTTTATTTTTTTACCATGTGTACAATCTTTTTCCTTTTCTTGAACCGACAAAAGATTAATTTGCACAGTAAAAACTATCTACAGACCGTTTCAATATTTAATTTAGGAGCGGACTATTTTCTCTCAAAACACCTGTAAGAAATACCTTAAAAACGCGGAATACGGGGGAAAGGCAGTGGTTTAACAAAAGAATACACTCGCCGTTAAAATCAACAACTGTTGGCACATTTTTCCATCGAAGAATTTAATCAATGGAGAATTCTGTCGGATTTTTTTTTTATTTGAGGCTGAATATCCGTGATAAGGGAAAATTCTCATAATTTATTTTTATTCGGTACAATGATTGATTTTGCCTGGCTAATTTTATACAATAATTTTCCTTTTCGAAGCGACTGTATTTCCGCCACAGAGGTTACCTACGCAGATATACCAGTCTATCAATTGAATTCACAATTCACATGCGTCCAAAGCAGTCAATTTGTGTATTGCTACCTTATTATTACAAATGACCTTTTTTCAAACGTTCGAAAAACTTATGTGGTTTCATTTATTGGTTGAATTTGATCAACTTAACTTCTTTCGGATTTACTAGACCAAAACAAGATTACATCAATTGTCATTTGTCACATTAGACCGTTTAGACATAATAATTGCTGGAAAGTCGCCTAAACATTTCAAAGGCTTCCATTTATCCGATGGGGAGCAGTGAAGATGGCTTCCTTGGTCCGCAGATATTGTTTTCCAGTTAGAAATTGAATGATTAAAAATTTCGAGTATTCCATGAAACAGTCTTCGGATCCTTTCATGTGTTTACCTGTTGGTTTATTTATTTATTTGCTTGTTTTCTTTTCCATTTACTTATTTAATTATTTGATGAACAATCACAAGCCCAAAAATTAAAAATGATTTAACTGCTGGTGCTATAGAAAATCAGGCGGAAATTGACGTTGCACTCTGAAGTGTCACTGTATATAGCTTTATACAATACCATTCAAGAGTTCTGATAGTGGCTTTCTTCAAATGCCTCCATCGCTCGGCGAAAACGATATTACAGCGATGTACGTCATCAATTTTTAATGAGCACTTCGGGGCCAAAATTTGCATACAAGCTTGAATACTTCACTGATCTTTCAGTGAAAAACGCATTTGTTGAGTACTGCCGGTCATGATTCGAAACACTACTCTTCTAATTAACAGTTCATTATCTCTGACACTCGTAAAATAAAACTCTTCTTTTAAAGCCCTCTCTTGGGATGTCTGGTGGTTTGCCAGGCGTACCATTTATTCAAGCGTACAAACTTCAATAATACTTCAAACAAAAGCAAACATTTTGTTTAGCTCGAAGTAATACAAGTATTGTGAAGGGTTATTAATGTCCATACCCAACTGATTGACCTACAGAATAACTTAGTCTGTCATTTGTTACATTTAGAGAGAATTTCTTTTTCGTTAACCCGGAACTTCCACGAGATAAGTTTATGAAATGTCTTATCAAGTAGACGTAAAAAATCACGGTTTGGGATTGAAATATTTTGATGTTCTGGGTTTTTGGTGGAGAGGTCTAATAGTGTTGGTTACATCGGTGCCATCAATCGTTGGTTGTGAATAACAGCTTAAATTTATGGAATTTTTTGGTGAATGTCGTTAAACCACAAGAGAACATTTTGCGAAAACCAGTGTCACATTCGTTGCTGTTTAAAATTTGCCTCGGGCTTTAGGTTTTATTTAAAAGTGTCTTTAGGACGATGAGCAGTCGTTCGTTCAGTGAAGATTGATTTGTTAATCTTTTCTCTTTCTTTTACTGGTCTTTACTCATTAAAACTCCAGAGCATTTCAGGAAAAAGCTACAACAGGAGCAATGAAATTGAACAGTCCACGAAGGATTTTAGTTTCACTGAGGGAAACGAAGGAATTTGGATTCAATAGTCACTCTTGGGGGTTAACCGCAGTTTCGATCCAGCATCGTTTTATGTGATGTCTCTTGCTATATTCAATTCACTTATCGAGGCCGTTGTGTTTTATGGACGACAAACAAAGTGCTTGTACCTGTATATTGTATGCATCCGACAACACGTCAATCAGCACACTGTGTCAATTGTTATATTCCCTTGGGACACAATGACAGCTGTTCACCGCGACACTTGATCTCAATCAACAGCTCAAAGTAGATGAGCCCCGATTGGTCAATTCCTCTGTTATGACGATCTCCGGAAAATTAGTGTTATGACGTAAACTATTGATAAGTTAATGACCTCTCTTTGACAGGCGGAGACAGCTCAGAATCCTTTGCGCGCCGCTGTAGCTTTCGCAGGCTTGGCAGCTGGTAAATGAGAAGCAGACCAACAGACCGCGTTATCTTCAAACCGTTCAAAATCTTCGTGAGTCCTCTGTAACCTTCTGTTGTTTCTCCTAAAGTCTTCTTCAACGTCTAGCGAGTCCGTAGGTATAAATTATGTGGATATTTTAAAGACGGCTTCTTGATATTTCAACGTTAAATTTAAAGTGTTGGTGGTGATTGGGTCGACATGTTCTGTCGACCACAGCCAGTTTCCGCAAAGGGCCCGTGGACGAGGAGAAATAGTTTCCGTGACGTTGTATTCTCTAGCGGAAATGCATCTTCAACTAAAAGGGATATCACTGATAAGGACTAGATACTGCTCTGAGTCGAAAGCTTCTTTTCCTCAGAGGAAAACGGAGAGTCTCTCAAGGCCTGCACCGCACCAGACGTCGCCATGAATGATGAGTGTCACTGCCCTTTTAATCAAATCGCTCATAGATTCATCACGTGTGCTGCTCATAGCACGTTCGTCTTGATCTGTGAATTGGCTGTAATATTCACAAAACATCTTCATGTCATTTTCAGTACTGACTCGTGGAGGCGCTACATCTTGTTCAATCGCAGTTGTCTCTTGCTGAATGTGTGAGGTATCAGATTATCTAACTCCAAACCAGTTAAGGCTGATACCAGATTTACTGATGCATCCATTTGTCCCTGTGTTTCCAGGTTCACCTAAATTATATTGCTGATGGCAGATCAGGCAACCTCATCTGATAGCGAGAGACGGACGCAAGAGACGTGTATTACAGGGAAGCGATCTGCTAAGAATAAACTAGGAAACTCGCGGCCATTGAAACACCCAAGTACCTCCGCTAAGAGGTTCGTTAATAAACGGACCGATGTAGTCAAGATGAAAAGCAATGGACGCTTAGTTCATTTCACATCGAGCAAATTAAATGTGACGAGGATCAGACCAATGGCTGAGTTCATCTCTAATTTGCATGTTAACTTTGCGGCCTTCGAATCCAGAGATATTATGCGTGGAAGCCCAATTAGACGGTCTTAATGAATAGAGAAGGGCAGAATTAATAATATCCGGGGTCAACATTTCCTAATTTCTACAAAATACAGACGGAGTGTTATCGAGTACCAAAAGCAGTGGCTATGATCGAGTCAAACATTCTCATTAGCATATACGCACTTATTTGCGATTCGCCTTTGTAATGTAACATGAAAATGATGTCATCCGAAAATTCGTTTACTTTCTTTCAGAATAGAAAGGGAGCTAGCAGAGATTGCCCTGGATCCACCTCCAAACTGCAGGTAAATTTTTAAGCCTCAAATAACACGCTGAACCGCCCGATCTCTTGTTTGGACTAAAAACAATAGAATTGCAGGTTTTGTTTCCTCAATAGCCGGCTTGTTATAAAAATTCCGTCCTCATGTTATATAGATCGACCTTCTTCGTACCAAAACAAGTCCATTTCCTCGACGAGTCAGCCCAAACGCTTTCCAAAAGCACTATCTCGTGAGAGAACAAGATGGTCCAAGCTAAATTATTTATTTCAAAAAGGTAAAGCTATTAATCGGTACACGTGGGAGTTAAATGTGTAAAGGCGTATTGTTTTATTTTTTAAGTTTTTTTCCAAGGCGTGTTTCAAGTCGCTACGCATGAATAGTTATCAAACCCTTTGGCCACAAGCCAGACTTTTTCGCGACAACAGGTTCAAAACGGTGATAGATATACAACTGGAGTGAGGTAATGGTGAACAGCAATGATGGTGAATATGTCATCGATATATCGAAGTCGAAGTAGCGAAACTTTTCACGCAATTTACTGTTGATCGTATGTAAATCGACGGATTTTTATGCCAGCTGCGAAATCTCTCGTATTAAGTTTCCTCGCTGGACTACTTCATGAAAAATACTATTTTTCGCATTTAATTTTTTATAATATTTTGATATTTCCATACTGCCGTTGAAGGTTTCTGTTCAAGTTACCTAATACAACCTATAAGTCTATGGCGATTGATGAAACTTTCAGTTTTCGGAGTTCGTTGGACAACTTAGCTGGTTCCCCAACTCCGACATTTCCTCCAATATTTAATAGTGGTAATTTCTGCAATTACGTAACTTAAGTCTGCCTGTCGTGCTTTCCCTAGCTATCAGATTGATAAACATCGTTAAATATGGTTCTAACTGTAATATATTGAAATTACCAATATTATATTTTATTCCCTCTCGATTATTCCCTCTCGATTTCTTAACTCAGTAAGGAAGAAATAATGTCACCTCCAAAATATTGTTTTAAGAGTAAAACTTTGTATCAGAGCTATCAGTTTCGTTGGATTTGCCTTCAGACGCCTTTGGAAAACTGAGACACTAAAGGGACCGTGTCGGAAAATACATGTATCGGGTCGTGAAGTTTTGGGTTCCCAAGATATTGGATTAACATTGTTAAAACCTAGAATTTTCTAATAATGAAATGCAAATAAGTGGCCGGGTATTTTTGCAGAGTTTACCTGTGAAATTTTACTGTGAATTTCTTATCATGAAATAAGTTAACCCCTTTTTAGTTTTAAGGGAGCAAAATGTTGTGGAAGTAAAAAAGGTCAGCTGTAGCCAGTTTTCGGGCAGACAGAATCGGCTCTTGAGTTTACATCCCTCGGAAGTTTTCAGGTACTCGGTAATCAGCTGGCAAAAGGAGATATTCTCCTTTGCTTTTGAAAACACACCGAAACAGTGGCAGACACCCACATCAGATTAGTAGCTGTTAAAACAAACTATATTTAGTGAATAATACGAAGTTGGAGTCAAGCAGACTTTAAACAAAATTAATCTACGTAGAAGGAAGTTTGTTTAATTCTGATTATTTACAATTTCGCGTTACGGATTCAGTCGCGGCTACTAGAAGCAAAGCGTCAAAAACAGTAGAGGCCACAAGTTAAGAGACCCTTTTCGCAAAAATGGCAGTTTTTAAGTTTCTCAGCCGTGTAGACTACGATCTTTTTAAATCCGCGATCAAGCTTTGAAAGCCTGTAATTTAAAGAGTGTCTTGCTGTGATTCCTAGCTGGAACCGAACTGTTAATCAAAAACTCAACCGCTTTTGTTGGGGTACGCCGAAAGACGAAAAACTTTCACTAGATTAAATAATTCTCTAGCTATCTCAGGTATGGTAGAAGGGTTCTTAGGCTGAGAAGTGACCTGTGAGAATCGAATGATTGTTTTATCATTTATCGTAACCTTAATTAATACCAGATTGTTTTCCTCCCTTATAAACGATTTTTTTTAGGTAGATTTTTACTTTCGGTCAATAGAAAGGGTACTTATGTAAACAAGTGGTTTTGATAACAATCATAGAGTCGTGTTTTGGAGATGGAATGAAGCAAATTGTAAACGCTGCAAGTAGTGGTCCGCCGAACAAATCATGTTAAAATTCGTGTTGAAAGAAACCGTGGATGGTGCAGACCGATATAGAACTACAAAGTTTTCGCTGCATGTTTCGAGATTAAGGTTGTAACAATTTTTGATTTCCAAGAGTCGAGAAGTTTTCGTCCATTGTAAGTTTTAGGGTATACAGGTAGCAGTGGAAACATATTCGGTGATCCCCCGTTTGCTGTAGTCAGGTTAATTTCGAAAGAGGCACTGACATTAATTTTCGAAAAAGTGTAATTTTCTCTATACTTTTTTTGTTTGTTTGTTCTCTTGTATTTTTTTTTTTTGGTTAAGTAGAAAAACTAATTACAAATTGCTACTCATCAAAATTGAGAACATGTAGTCTAGTGGGAACTTGATGTATAAATGAGTAGTTGTGCTCTGTTTTGCGAAGTTGCATGGTTCTATTTCATTGTGAAGATTATCAGTAAGAGCAGTGTCTTAACCACCAGGTCTCGGTTGTTCAGTCAACAGGGGGATATTGCTATCATTTCCCAGCGGAGAGCTGCTGCCAAAGCCAATTTAGTTATCCGCTGGGTAGGAATTTATCAAGTGGACAGAGTTACCCATCTTTTAAACAACCGATGTTGGGTGTGTTATAAAAAGGTTAGAGACTCACATGGGAGACAATATCCCCGACTCTGCGCGAACAATCTTCGTATTGGATACTTGTTGTTGGGTATCTATGAAGACCGTCTCCAAGGGAATGGATGAAAACACTATGGGCAAAATCAGGGCTTGGGAAAGTTTGCCTATGGCTTTTCCCTCCTGTCTCCAGTGCTTGCCCTTGATTTCCGAGAATATTGGACGGCTTATTTTACTTTTCCGAGGAGATTAGAGAATATAGCAAGTCGCACCAAACATTTCCCAACTTAACCTTGCAAAGGCCAAAGCATTTCGAGAATCATAATTGCCAAAATAACTGCAGGGAGTATAATCATGACTTATACTTTCAGCAACGCATGTTTCTGACAACGTCGCAACAAGTTTTTCAAGGATTGAGTAGCTATAGTGTGACATCTACCGTGCACCGTATATAGCAGCAGTTTGTGGAATCAGCAGTGAAGTCGTCGAAAACGAGACCAGTTGCAATTACACTTCGCCTAGTTTAACACCTGCCGAGCAAGTAACTCGCAATATGAGAACTTTCGTGGCAGCAAAATTGCATCTTAATTTAAGCTGCAAGAAATACTACCGGGTGACGATTTAAGAATGAAGTGGTCCGACTGGAATTTGAACTTTACGACCCCTCTTAGTGAACTGAAGCCTTATCTCATCAAGGCTAACCACAAGCCGGTGTTTTGTGAATGCCTGTGTCCATTTTGAATCTGCGACATTCCCGTCTTTCTGTTAGCCTTGAGAATTGATCTTTGTTCAACAACATCACGCTTTCATTTTATCACAGCGCAGGCCCGAAAGGCGACAACTTGTACGAATGGAATTCCACGATCCTTGGCCCTCCTGGGTCTGTTTATGACGGAGGAGTATTCTATCTTGACATCTCTTTTCCAACGGATTATCCTTTTAAACCACCCAAGGTATGTGAGTGAAGTGCATACATATTTCATGTGTTTAAAATAATGACGAGGAAAACCAATCCTTGATCATGCAAGGGTGCCCGGGCTCAGTAGTGAAAGCACTCGCCTCCCACCAATGTGGCCCGGGTTCGATTCCCAGACTCGGCGTCATATGTGGGTTGAGTTTGTTGGTTGTCTACTCTGCGCGGAGAGGTTTTTCTCCGGGTACTCCGGTTTCCCCTCTCCTCAAAAACCAACGTTTGATTTGATTTGCGTAAATTTGTTGAAGACTAGACACTTAAATAACGTTTTCACAAGATGACTCGCTGCACAATTAAGGATGATTCTTTGTTGTGCGTACATTTTCTCTCACAATCGAATGTTTATAACAAAGCAACGTAATAAGTGCGTAGATACGGCTTTTTGTTTTGTGAGCGGCAAACGATCAACGAAAAGAGGTTTTTTTTACATCCTTTGGAAGAGCTTCCGCATAAATTTTCCGATAGTGCAAACTTTCTGTTTGAGGTGAACTAAAAAGTCGCCGGTTCTTCGGTTTCCAATTGTCTGGAGTTGCATTTCAGACGATCTTATCCAAACACTTGACCTCAGATTTAGCCGCAAAATTGCAAATAAACGTCAATTGAGTTATTTTGAATGACAGATTACTTCCTGCCTAGAGCTAATGAGTCCTTGACAAAGCTGGCAATTGATGTTAGCCAATATAAAAGATTGAAGAATGAAGGTAGCTATAAGAAATCGAAATTTCAGGTCACACTTGAACACTGGAAATTCCGACAAAGTTCTGGTATTCCACGACTCGTTTAAATTGTACAATCACACTGATAGTTTCAATGTGATCCGAACTGCAGAATACTCGTTCTCTATTGTGCTATGGCAGCGGCATCGTTTGAAGAACGAGGCATATAATAATACTCGCCATTCATAAGGAAATAAGTAGCCGGGTATTTGCAGTTCAGCTGTTTGTTTTCGTCTTTAAATTTTCCTTTATCATTCGAAATTTGAACCATTAAAACACCGAATCTCGTTGTATCTTTAACAACCACCTTTCCATGGCTGTAACTTGATCAGTTGCTATTGTCAATATTAGCATTTCCGGCAAAATTTTAGACATGAGACGGTGCTAATTCAAAATCTGCTTTTGTTTTTAACAATCTTCTGTTAACCATTCACAAAACATAGCTACTCCCAGTAGTTCATGCAATGAAGATTTTTTTTTTTGGTGATAACTCAGTATACTCAGAAAAAATTCGAGTGCTCGACCACGCCGACAAACTTCCGACTACCTTCCGAACTAGTAATCGGAAGGTCGTAGGCTCGGCTCCTGCAAAGAATCCTTCGGATTTTTTCCGAGTATCTCCGAGTCACAACCCAAACATTTATTTCTTCATTCTGTTGGTCTTGTTCGCAGGTATCCTTCCGCACAAGAATATACCACTGTAACATAAACAGTCAGGTTAGTTGATACGAGCCCAGCACTTGTGTGCGGTACTCACAATATAAAATGGGCTTCACCGCTCCACGCTGACCCGTGCCGCACTATGAAAGTCCACCCTAACTTTGAGATATTCGACGGCCGACGTCGGCCAAAACGTCACCTCAAAATATAACTTTGCACTATCGTAAGTCTCTCGCGATTTTTCTATCTCGTTCACGTCGTACAATGTGGGCGAATTATCCTAGAAATAAATTAGTACGAGCGGTTTCAGAGAGCAAATATAGAATGAGAGGTTAAGATTTGTATGCTCGCGCTGTGACATATTTGGAGATTCACGCCGTTGTTATGCAGAGTGCCGCGTGCCGCAAAAATATGTGCTAAATGCGTGCCGCACGTGCAGCACGATTGCTTTTCGTATTTTAACCAATGATATTATTGTTTTGTGGCGTTCTCGTTGCCGTAGCCCTTGTCGGTTGTTTACCATTTACCAAAAAAATCCGGAAATTTCGGTTGGAATGTAAATGGTAAGCCTATTTTGGTCTTCCCAAACGGAAAATTTCCAGAAAAAACGGGATTTCTCAAAAGGTAGTCCGAAATTCCCAAACGGAATTGCCAAACGGAAAACGAGTTTACCATTTGCATTCCCCCATCATCTTGCCTCCCTCCAGACTCTCTCGGTAAACGTGAAGGAATTTGGCAAATGGTACACGCCTATCCCAACTAAATTTCCCATTCGGGAGTTTTTTGCTTACCATTTGAACAAACCTAGTACCAACCGGTTTCTGCTTGCAAATGGTAAACAACCGTCGTTTCTTAAACTCCATGCTTGCTTCACGACCTGCTCGTGTTCCATTTCATTAGGGAGTTTAAGAAACGACGACGAGTACGGCAACGACAACGCCAAAAAGCAGTAATATTATTGGTTGAAAGAACCAAAATG
>OX421458.1:13282358-13294858 GCA_949126865.1 Montipora capitata | reverse complement strand
GAGTCAGACACTGCTTGTTTTACGCGGGTGTTGTCACCAGCTCTAAATTATGATCTGATGAAAGTTCTTCTCCGTTTACATTAAACAGTTCAGATTTTCTTCCTTGTTATGTAACTTCTCACTCGCGCCAAAAATACAGCAGTGTCCCAAGTATGTAGATAAGTTTTTTTTTCCTGCTGTTAAAACTTTCAGACCAAAGTTATTTTTCATCGCCACAAGCTAAATTCTGAATGGAACGTAAAAAGGGAACGATACGCTAAAAAAATGTACTACTAGGGCATATCCAAAGATAAATTAGGTGGTTCTGTCGAACACCGAACTGAAATGAACAACATTTAAGATTCTTAAAATCGCGCTGACAAAAAAGATATGTCAAGACATGCGACCAATTGGATGTACGCGGATTTCAATAAGCGTCACAAAGTGTCCCCGTTGCTCTTCATTCTCGTCTCGAGATAGAAATCAAAATGGCCGCCGTATCTGCAAAAAGTTCTATTAACGTGGGAAAGTTCCCCCCCCCCCCCAAAAAAAAAATGCTGCTTCTCAATTAAGGATAAACAGCTGCATTTACTTTAAGCTGAAAATAACGCTTATCTTTACTCTGATACCTTATTGTTGGAAATGGTAACAAAGGCTTTGAGTTTAAGGGACACTTCGTGTTGAACGTCAAAATTGGATGTGCACCTAATTAGGTGCATTTCTGGACGTAACTAAGTAGAGCAAAGCTGATTGAGCGGTAAATTATCTAATATAATTTATTCCTTTACCGTTAAATCAGGCTTGCTAGTTTTGGTTTGACAATTGTGATGCCGCTGATTAGATCCTTCTCCAGGCTCTTCTGTTTTATTACGGTGGTCCTTGCTTACACAGTTCTAGTTACATCGAATCAAAATTATGTCTGAGCATGGGCATTAGATTTGGAAGTGGTTTTTTTTTTTTTCAAGTGCGCGTCGATCAAAAGAGAAAACTCGTGCCCAAGTTTTCTGTTCGAATACCATTCTCGTCACCAAAGCCTCGAATCTTATGTCTGCGCATGACACGAGGCTCTTGGAAACTCTTTGTAGGAGAACATGCGCCGTAGGGTTCTTTTAGCACAAAATTGGCTATTTGAACTTTACGGCGCCTGCTCACTCCTCGTGCTAACATGAATGCACTAATCAGAGACGTTTTTCATTGTTCTTCGCGTAAACCAATGAGAAGACACTTTGTTTCAGTGTTCCCCAGAGCTCTTCTCTCCTTCGAAAAGAGCTCTGGGGTCGAGATTGTTCTAATACATATTTTTCAATCTGAAGGTCGCTAGCGAAACGCTGCTTGAATCCACTTCAAACTCATATGGAACAGCTGTAAGGCCTGGGGCACATTTCTAAATCTCGAACTTAAACCGTGTTTCTATTAAGACAAATAGAAACAGATGTAAGGAATATTCAGTTAACTTCTTAGCAATAAAAGGAATTACATTCTGTTTATTTTGCTTGTGATAGTAGAATGAATGGAATCATGAAAACATCATCATCAGATTCTGGGTGCGTTCAATTGGGAAATCTGGATTGAGATCTTAAAATCTGGATCTTCGGATTTCCAATTTTGTCGCGGATCTCACTAATTGAAATCCTTTCCAATTAGTGAAATGTAGTGAAATCTATCCAATTAGTGAAAATGTAGTGAAATCTATCCAATTTGTGAAATGTAGTGAAATCTATCCAATTTGTGAAATTAGTGAAATCTGCGACAAAATCTGTTACCAAATCTGTTTTCAGATTTTGTGTTCGATCGGAAATCCGGATTTCCCAATGGAACGCACCCTCTATTTGCTCCGGAAGCCTGTAAATCTCTACTGTGGTTCTACAACAAATGCATCCAGTAGGGAATGAAGAGTACATACTACGAATGTGACTGAATGTAGCTATATTAATAATGCAAACGAAAAACTGTTGTTGCCAAGGAATGATCCAGGATTCAGCTAGGAAAATCGTCTGCGGAGGTGGACCCCTCTGGGGATCAAATATGTTATTAACATCGTGTACAGGGATGATTGTAAGTTGTTTAATATCCTCGAGATCATCTCTGATATTTTAAACAAGGAGTACTCATTGTCCACGTAAGTTTTTGCGTCAGAAACGAACGTTTTCAAAGGTTTTTTATTTCATTAAACGGGCATTACCGATGGATTCGCGCCAAGTCTCTTAAATCCTGCTACTGCAACTGATCAACGCTAGAAATAAATCGCTTTTGACATACAACAATTAAGCTTGAATCAACATTCAAGTATCTCAGGTATCGATATTGTACTTAATGTATATATATAGTTTACGTCATAGACAGTGCGGCGTACGGGGTTTTTGACACAAACAACGAGTGAATACAACTCCGTTCAAAGTACCGTCTATGTCCTGAGCTGTTTATTACTCATAAGACGAGAATTTTCATTAAAATAGTTTTCTGAACGCAAATTAGAAACAAAAGCTCAATAACAATAGAACCAAATGCAAATTTAATTTAATTCAATTCAATAACAAAGTACGATTTGCACGAGATGCACGAGTGATTGGCTTGGAAAGCCCTTACGCTATCTGTTGATTGGTTATACTTCCACACGTGAAAGAGCTGTAAGCCATTGCGATTGGCTGTATAGGCTTTTTTCACATGTGAAAATAAAGCGTATAGATTTCTACAATTGAGCTTTATAGAATAAAATTCTCATGTTATGTGTAATAAAAAAGGTTATTGACATGGAGTAAAAGTAAATGGGTATCAATAAAAAAACAGAACTAAAGGTTGTTTCGAGTCACACTACTATTTTTTGATTCGAAGACACTTCCTAATTTGGGCCCAATTCAAAACCCGATTAATATTAATCCGATATTAAATTCAAACCCAGGCTTGAAAGTTGCTCATCAAAAAAGTCCCAATCTTGGAACTGTTATGCTGAAGGAAAGCAACAGCCTAGTCAATTTAGAAATCTAACAGTCTTGTGGAAACTTTTTTCAGGAAATAGACTGCAATTTAAAGAGGCTATGTCACGCAAATTGATGTAATTTCATGACGCCCAAAATGCCCAAAAATTGGAATGAAACATTGCAGTAACCATTTTAAAACTGTTGAACAATGTAAAAGAAATAGACACAAATGGACAAGATTGAAATGGATTGCATTTTGGTAATCTTGAAAAAAAAAGTCGGCCCGACGTTTTTCAAGTTTAAGACAAATCGACTGGATAAAGGTCGCTTTTGCTCAGAATCATCTTGTTTGTGATGCAACGATAAATTTATCGGTATAGGAATTCCACGTGATCATTTTTCGAGTTTTAAACTCGTTATTAACTAAAGATTTTCCCTAAACACCCTAAATAACGTGACATAGCCCCTTTAAGTTTCCCGTAATCCAAGATTAGCTAAATCAGTCTTTGAACAAATGACCCACGCTCAGTGTTACCAGACAATTAAAATGTACGCGCACCATCGCAAAACGTCACACTACCACTTGTCTTGAGCACGCATCGGTCTACGATTAAACTGGCCTTTTTTTTCCTCCGGCCTCTTGAGGCCCAAGGTAAAATATGCAAACGTGTTTGACTGTGTATGAGAATTTGGTATTATCAGCTGAGACTGATAATACTAAATTGACCGCTGATTTTAGGTCAGGCGTCTTTTTTTTCGAGACAAAAAACCAAGAAATTTCCATAGACGCATAGCGGTAAATACCACAATCAGAATGCGGAAAGAATATTTTCCCTCCCCTCCCAGTCGAGTCCAGCGTGCATTGAAATTAGTAGGTTCCCCGGCCAGTGAAGTTTTAATATAAAATGCTGCGAAATTAATAAGAGAGGCCTCTGTCAGTAGGAAATTACTTCATTCTTGAATACTGAAATACTTATTGGGTAAGTTGTTTGTATTTATTAATTTACAGGAAGGGTTGTTACAAACGTCTCTGCGAGCAAACGAACGCGTTTAGGATTTTGCATTTTGGGTTACATCTCTACATGCTCTACGGGTTTATTTCGAACTTACAAAGTGGCCAGCTCCCATTTGGCTTGATAGCTCAATCGGTGGAGCCCCGTGTCGCTATACCGTACAGCACAGAAACGGCCACTTTCGTTTTGTTGTTCCAAGTCAGCGGATAAGAAATATCTTCTTGATCTTTGGTTAAAGGAAGGTACTGGTACACAAAAAATTGCAACATTAACATTTATCAGGAAATAATGGAAATACTTATTAACCCCACAATTACTCAAAATACTCAGATTTCTTTACACAACAAGTAGGCTAAAAAGGTATAAATCATCACATTGTGTCAGCTTGTTTGAAAATTTCTTTTTCAATGGTTGTTTTGAAAATCCATTTTCAGAGCAAGGGCATTTTGAAAAAAGTTCTGGTTAAAGGGGACATTAGTGGATGTGGGGGTTGTTAGCTCATTGACTCCACTGACAAGTAAAATTGTCTGACGTTAGGCAGAGTAATATCCATTTAGGCCCTGCTTATATGGAGGTGGGTTAAACCCGCTGAGGAGGCGGGTCCCCCGGTCCCCCGGTCCCCCACACCCTGTAACCCAACCAGGCAGGATCGCGTTTTGCCATGTAAACACTAGAAGGTGGGGACGCCTGCCAAGCTGGAGTCGGCTCGTATTTAGCTCTTATAGGCCAAATCGGAAAATACCATAATACCCTTTGTTTGTTCCCCCAAATTTTGCGTAAGCATTGTTTGTGTTTTCTCTTAGGAGCATTGGAAGGGTTACGTTGTTACAAACGTTGGCCGTGCAGCACTTATGTTTCAACAGACTTAACTTGTACTTGTACATGTTCATGTTCAGTTCCCACGGCCTGCTCCTGTCTGACTTTGTAGCTCAGTCGGTAGAGCAGCGGTGATCTAACCCGAAGTTCGTGGGTTCAATTCCCACCCTGGTCAGAGTTTTTCTCAGTCCTTATGTGGGACCATTTCCATTAGTAGGGCTAACGCTCACATGGTTCATATGGGGTACAAAATTAGCAATTCACATTACACTCTAATCAGTTAAGTCTGCTGGCGTCGGAAGTTTGATTGATGGAAGCCAAGACGCTGTTTGCCTGTTGCCGCTTGAAGATGAGATTCCGCAGAAATATGAACATCGCAGTAATTGGGAAAACAGCTCACTTCTGGTTGCCGTTCGTTGCTAAAAAAAATTCGCGTGCGTAAGCTCCCTATTTTGGGGCGCAGCGCGTGCAAGTTTTAACCAGCACGTCATAAATGCAAGGCATCACGACCTAGAACTTTGAATTGAATTAATTTTGTTGTCGCTATTTCCTGTTTGCTATAAGCCGAGTACTCTCGCTCGGATCATTGCCGTAATTAAATGCCACAGAAGGAGCTGATATGCATATTGCTGGTTACTTTCATTTTACTTTGGCAAAAAGGTATGAATAGTGCTTTCGCAGATCCTATTGGATCGGAGGACGGTATTTATATCCATTGTTTCTACTGGATTTGTAATCGTATTCATTACTTTCTCAGCCAATCGCGAGAGTCGTTGTAACACTCGCCAAATTCACCCACTTTCAGGTCACAAATTCTCAGCCAGAGCTTTGTTCGTTGTAAAATTTCCAAAAGACGGAACAAATTCTTCAACAGGAAGTACCACGTCCAAATAAGTCAGGTCTGATACGAAAAGGGTGCATCTGGAAATTTTAGACAAGAACAGGACAATGTTTATGTACGTTAAGGCTACGATTTCAAGTGGCAATTGTCTAGTAATAGCCTCCCTGCGCAAGCGCTGCATAACTAACAGCTCATTGTTATTACTTATCAATGCTTGGTTCGAATATCGTTTAATTAAAGTATAATTGTGTTGGGTTTCTCTTTCAGCTTGTGCCCAGAATTATTACGACCTCTACTCGGACGACGAAGTTTATCGAAAGACAAGCGATGGAATTCTTGAAGTCGGTACGTTCTAATCTTCTAAATCGCATGCGAGTGAAACACAGAGACTCCGAAGCATTGTGGACTGATTGCATTACACCCTAGTCGCAAAGGTCAATGGTTCGAATCCTGTTGGAGCCGCCTGAAAATTTTCACGTGTCTATAATTAGAGACAATTTCTTCAATTGTACAATTGAGTACGAGGATCGCTACATTTCGTCTATAATCCGGCAGGTACAAACACAGGTCTCAGGTCACAGGTCTCGTTCACGGGTCTCTTTTTTACCAATACACAAACAAACTAAAACATTCATCAAGGCTAACCTTAGGCCTAATTAGACCTAAACAAGAGTTTTTATGCCTAAGGTTAGCTTTAATGGATGTTTAGGTATGTTTCCGTATTGGTAAAACAGAGACCTGAGACCTGAGACCTGTGTTTTGTACCTGCCTCTACAATCCGCACTTCTTTCATTCAAAATTACCGTAGTTTTTCGGTTATAAGGCGCAGCATTTTTTCTCAAAGAAATGGCTTGTTGGCCCCAAATTTGATCTAAACTCAAGGTGCGTCTTAGAGGTGAGTACCTTCTTGCAACAAAACTCGCGCAGCTCACTTGCAGCTAAATACAGGAATTGCACCGACCAGCGGTCTGGGTAAAAACATTGGTTTTGTGTTGGGGCTCTCATTCTCGCGGGCTCAAATTTGTAATATCTGTACAAGTGAATGACTGGGACTAGGTCGGTGCAATTCCTGTGTGCAGCTCCTTTGCCGCCATCTTGTATCTTATAATTCGTTCCAGTCTTCCCCTTACTGCGATTTCAAAATGGTGGCCTCGCACTAACGTTCGTGATGATATGATGGCCTTCAATTCTTAGCGTTGTACAACAAATACACCCGCAAGTAAGTACTAATAACAGCAAGATTTAAAGGTTTTCTCAAAATTTTAGTTGAATTTTGCTGTAAATCATCTTCCGACGTCATTTGGAATACTCAGAAAAAAGAATTATGCGATTGTTAAGCCTGCGAGCAGGCTCTCTCTCTGCGGCGGGAGAGAAAGAGAGCCTGCACGCATCCCTCTGAATTTTGAATGCCGCCTCCTGATGTCACGCTGAGTGAGCTGTCACAAATTAGCCAATCAGCGCACACCCGAAGTAAACATTGATATAAACAGTAAGCCACGCGATGGGGTGACCGAAAACACAGACCCCCGGTCCATGGACCCCTCTACGGACTGGGTCCACGGACTGCCTCACGGACCGATCCACGGGCTACCCCTACGGACCCCCTATGCGGACCACCTTTAAAACAACATAGAAATGAAAATAAATAAATAAATAAAAACTAAAGATTTGACTTACCGGTTGTCTGGATAGACCACTCGTGTGACTCGTGTCGGCGAAATCTCAACCGTTACGCTCCGCAAATTTAACAGACTAAGGCTCAGGTTCGGGCGCAAAGTCTATTAATCACACATTTCCCCTTCCTTCGCTGCGGACTGGAATGCTTCGAAAAAGATTGATGATAAGTAAGTTCTATTTGTATTTTCTTTCCTTCCCTCCGCCATTTTGTTCGGATCATTCTCCCGCGGGTTTGTGAACTCGCCCCAGGCTTCACAATCTCTCTGTTCCGAACAAACTTAGATATTACCGGTCTTCTTCGAAGCACTCCGGTCGACAGCGAAGGAAAAGGCAACATCTGAGCCAGTGGTCTATTCGAAATTCGCAAATTATTGTAATGTTAGTCTTGGAGAAAGTTTCAGCTGATGTCGAAATTGTGACCGTATTGCAAGACATTTGGAGCAAGACACGCATTTTTATCTAGCCCAAGAATTTTGGAGTAATCCTTGGTTTTCATGCACATGATCATCATTTTTAAATCTGTGTTGTTTTGGGGTGGTCCGTAGAGGGAGTCCGTAGGGGTAGTCCGTGGACCGCTCCGTAAGGCAGGTTAGGGTTAGTGTTTTCGAGTCACCCCACGCGATTTGTATTTCAAATTGCTGGAAGCAGAAACTCCCAAAAATTGTAAAGGAAGGAAGCCTTCCCCAGAAAATCCTAAAAACTACTGCAGATGCTGCAAAGCGTAGCTGAATATTCTGCACAGGTAATTCGTGGAAGTCCATCTCCACGGAAAATGTGTTTCAGGCTCTCATTCTACCCCCAACCCCAGTCCCTCGGAGAGTTTGCGCGAAGGCTGGCGATCGTTGGACATGCAAAGTCCCTTTAATCTGCAAAGTTTGTGGTCAGTTGCACAGAAACTACAAACGTAGCTTCAAGGGCAATACAGGAAGTTCTTTGTCCTAAGGAGACACTTTGTGACACATTGTGACGTGTATGCAAAGTACCATGAAATTCATTATTTGCTATTTCCCCCATCCCATAATGCAATACGTTTTGGGTGGTTCTTTACACAAAACCAGTATAAGTTATTTACTCTTGGGACTGTATTATGCTTCAGTGAACTAGATATATCCATTTTTGGAATGCAAATAACCTCCCAAAAAGGAACTGTATTATCTGTACGATGATCAATTTACATTATCAACTCCGTTGATAAAACTAAATTTTTGTGTAATATCTCCCCACCGAAGCAGCACAATAGTTCCTTTAGAACCAACCCTGGATTAAAGGATTTGTGAAAATAGCGAAGAGCCCAATTTCGATATATTAAAATTCAGTCCTAAACATTAGCCATCATCTCGAGGCTCTGGGGAATAAATCTTCATTTTTATTCCTCAGGCCTCGAAATCATATTCATTGTTTTAAGTTGAATTTTAATATATCGAAATTGGTCTATTAGACATGGATGGAATATTTTACCTCGAATGAGGCGGCGAGGGCTGATTCGAATATAATCAAATGATTATGAAAATAGAAGTTGATATAGATTATTAAACAATGCAGACCAACTTTGATTAAAAGTGAATTAAACAAGCCATCCCTCACTGTTTACTCTTTTGGCGCACACGCTCAGCTCAAACCTGAAAAGAAGCTTTCATAATCTCTGTACGGTGGCCAATTTACATTATCAACTCCGTTGATAAAACCATATTTTTGTATCAACCTGAAAACTTGTTTTCTCTTACAGCACCAGCTGCTCTGAAGTCTACAAGCCTTGCTGCTAAAAACCAAACTGACAATGAAATTCCCCACGATGTTGTACAACATAAAAACTTACCAAAAATTGCAGTAGTCGTCTTGTTGGCGATGGCTGTCGGAATCTTTATTGCAGTGTGGCACGCTCATTTTATGCGGAAAAGGTAAATCTTCGCTCTGGTAACAAACCATTTTATACAGCTGTGCAGGCGAGAACAGAAGCACCTGATCCCCTGTGGTGAAGGTTCTATATCAGTGGTATAAAAATTATCAGAAACCGAAAAGAGCCAGGCTGATTGAAGCTGTCTTTCAAAGGACACTGCCATTTTTCAGCATGCAGGGCTTTAGCTTGTAAAAGCCAGATAAAGGAAGGCAGTGTCTTTCGTAAGACAGGCTGAAGATAATATATTCTTTCACCGTGTACATGGCCCTTTCCATTTTAGGGTTGGGTGTGGCCGAGGGATCCTGGGTCCGGGCAGCTCAATCTCACTCCTCCCAGTGCCACCCGGCCCAAGGAGCCGCTGAAGGCTGGAAACGAGCACCAGTTGGCTCGCGGGATACGCGAATTTCCAGTTATTTCATTGGTTAGCTTGCAACAACCGTGCCATTGAATCCTTAAGTTGTTCTGAATTAAAGATTACTGTTAATTTGGAACATGGGCAGCTCAAAAGCTTTCAGAGGACGAAAAGGGCCAAGAAGAGGGCCAAGAGGCTCTGGGAACAAAAATGCCATTGATCCAGGCCGCGATCAAGATAATCCAGTTCAACTTGACGAAATGATATATGAAATGAATCATATACTGATCTACAGATATGAAATCAAGTAAAGCCATGATCCTCGCAGTTATGGACGCAATTTTAGCAATTGGGTAGAGAAGCCTCGCGATACCGGTGCGACGCTCTAACCAACTGAGCTATGAAGCCACTGTCGTTTGGATCTGGTCATTTCATATCCGCAGTTCAGTATATGATTCATTTCATGTATCATTTCGTTCATTGATCATTCCTCTCGGGAAAATTCAAACCCACAAATGACCAGCTCCCATCGACATTGGCTTTATAGCTCAGTTGGTTAGAGCGTAGCACCGGTATCGCGAGGATACGGGTACAAACCCCGTCTAAGTGCTGAATTTTTCAGGCTTCTCTACGCAATTGCTAAAATTGCGTCCATAACTGCAAGGATCATAGCTTTACTTCAAGTCTTAAAAGCCCACCTTCAACCGACAGGCTTTTCGACCGTTTGTTTTTGTTATGGAAATTTGCATTGCTTTTCACAGCAATCTGATTGGATGAATTTCAGCTTTGGCTGGATTTTCATGTATGAAACTTGTTCCACGGCACACAAAGCCTGTTGGTTGAAGGTGGGTCTTTAAGTCTTGCAAGCGATAAACCATCTGCAAAAAAGTGGTTCCCTCTTTGCTAGAAACGAAAGATCGCTTTGGGCTTGTTTTATCCACAGAAAGCGCCTGTTGTTACGGAAGGACTTTGGAATGACGAACCGAGACACTTATTTATCAAGTTCTGCTTTGTCAAACGATCCTCTTAGAAGGTAATATAAATATTCGGTGTGTATAATGAAGCGCAACGTCGTAGTAATTTTAAAACTTTGCGTTTTCAGGAAAGATCATCCTTGAAATGAAACATTTTTCAGGTATAACGCGGGAACACTTGTCACATTTGACCGTTCTTTAAAAAAACACAGTTTCCTTATGGCTTAGGTAACGTAGTACAAGGAATAGTATTTCGTAGTTCCAGGCCCTATGAAAGGATAGCTGCCCAAGAAAAATGCATCTTAGTGGAACATTTATTACCGTAAAACGGCATTCAATAGTTTATTATTTTGTTTGTACCACACGTAAATAGAGATACATAAAATAGACTTAAGAAAGGTACAATGCTCCTTAGAAAATAACTAATAGGCTAATCTAGCTAGGAGGAAAAATAAAAGAAGTTTATGTCTAAAGGAAAAAATTCGATTCAGGGAGGCACAAATATAACGGTAAAGGACAGGCAAACACAAAGAAAACACAACAAAGAAGAAAAAATATAATTAATATAACGTAATGAGAGCCCTTTTTAGGTAACACTTAAATTTGTAAAAGCGGAGATTTTTTAGGCACTTCAATATTATTCCAAGGAACAGCCCCCTTAAAACGAATGTTGAACTTCCTATAATTAGTCCTGGCAGGAAGAAGACAAAGAGCTGATTTAGAAGCGAGTCCATTCTTATAGTTGTCCCTACTTCATGATATAGGAATAAAAAAAAGTAAGATAATAAATAACATCAAGAAATTTCATAATGTACAAATGTTTAAAAATAGGGGAAGTATGAGCATTATAACAAAAAAATGTAATAATTCTAACAGCCGCCTTTTGAAGAACAATATAATAATGGGATGTAAAGTGGCTTGATAGGTGTTTCCCCAGATTATAAGACCATAAGTTAGAAAAGAATAAATAAGAGAGTAATATAATTGAATTAAAATATGCTGGGAGACAAAAGGACGAAGTTTAGATAAGATTCCAATGCTTTGGGACATCTGGGTTAGGGTTAGGTGGTGAATGTGCTCCTTGGATTTTAGGCGAGAGTCAATGAAGACACCAAGATACTTGACATAATCCTTCTGTTCAGTAGATTTGTTATTTACAAGTATGGAAATGCATATGGATTTAGAGGAGGATGAAAAATAAGAAAGTTCGGTTTGTCAATGTTTAGTGATAATTTATGACAGCAAAGCCGATTATGAATATTCTTCAACTCTAAATTCGTCTTTGTTTCAAGAGATTCCAAAGATGAATCTGCATGCGAATCTCAATGTGCGAATAAAAGAATAATCAAGACCAGCCCATCTTAATGGATAGACTGAATTAAATTAAGTAATGAAAATTTAAAAAAAAAATCGTAAATGGTTTGAACCCAGGCCGTCATATCATAATTAAGTAAAGTACCATCGTCCGGGTGCCTGAGGACTGTTTGAGATGACGTTGACAATGTCATCTCAAACATTCCTTCTCAGGACTACACTCACCCGAACGATCGTACTTTAATAAGTAATACTTAATTATTATATTAAAAAGCTCTGTTGCTTGAGGCATGGTCAGCGGTGATTACCATGACAACCTAGAGATTTAGATACGACCAAACCACTGGTTAGTTCGAGCCATGCTTCGAGCTACTTAGTCCAGTTTGACAAAATCAGTTTCAACGGAACAAAGAAATGCTATCTGACGAAGTTTTATAAACAAAAAATTTTCTGACATGAATTCATTTGTCACTAGCTTGTCCCGGTACGATTCGTTCCGTATTCCTATGCCTGACCCCATACCCCATGAAACGTATGTGACTCCACCATCAGGAAACTCAGCTCATAACGTGACTCCAAAGAACAAAAAAAGCAGGTATGACAGAACGTGAACTTACAGCCCTCGAGAAAGCTCTCCTTTTGAGTCTTGTCCAAGGTCAAGCGCCCATCAGAGTCAGAAAAGTGTTTATTTTTAACACATGAAACCTGAGCTGAACCAA
>OX421458.1:13254858-13277358 GCA_949126865.1 Montipora capitata | reverse complement strand
AATTACCTAAAATAGCGTGACCTAGCCCATATAAACTCGAACCGTTTTTTCTTCAATAGTTAAGACCATTTGTGATACAGTACACTAAGATGTAATGGAAAGCCTAAACCCTCTAAGGGCAGCAATTAATCTGCTTACTCATAACAGTACATTGAAAATGTAACTTGAACACTGGCTAAAAATGCCGGTGTAGCAAGCTTTTCCGTGATCATTTTCGATGTTTTAGCCGTGCGAAAAATGGGGCGAGAGGGGATGGTGAAGAAATTGCCCTCCTTGTCTCACCCTATTTTTCGCGCGGCCAAAACATCGAAAATCGAGCATTTTCCCTCACGGAAACTCTTGCTATGCAGGCAAAGTGGCTTAAAAACTCAAAGCAGATTTACGGCTAGGACTTGGAAGTTCAGATAAATTTCCGTCGACGGCTTAGAGCGGTTTTCAAATGAATGTCGTAAAACAAATACCAAAGTAATTCGACCAATCACAGCAGGTGCCAACAGCGCAATGAACCAATTCGAATTCGTAGCACTTCCTTGTAACAAACTTGGTCAAAGGGCGGGAAAAATCGCGATTGCAAGTCTAGGGTTTCTCAATAGGATTTGAAGTAGGCGTCTGCCGAACCTTGAGTAGGTGGCGGTGACAAATCGAGGGGCCGTAAAAACTCGAAATTAGGGGGCTGTGGGGGCATGCTCCCCCAGAAAATTTTGAAATATTGAAGCTCAGAAACGCAATTTCCAGCCTTTTGGGCGTCAATTTAAAATTATTTACGATTATTTTTCTTACAGCTACATCATCAAATTTTCTCAGCTTGTTTGAAAAATCGTACTGAAATGTTTTTTTTTTTTAACAGCAGGCTGCGTATGCCTGGAATTGAATTATTTCATCGTGAAGGGCTGGGCTCAAGTGAATATCGCATACCCGAATGTTTACGTCATTGAAAACATAGCGGTTGTCACGTATCAAAGCACCAGGAAGTTCAGTTGTTGCTGTTGTTGTTGTTGTTTTTTTTTTTGCTTTTTTATTTATTATATTTGTATAAGATATGGCAAGAGAAAAGCAACCAGAACGTAAAGTAAGCGGCTATCAATCGCCGGGTGCCGCCTTCTATTGAGAACCCTGAAGTCGAAATTGGTCAGTTTAGGTTTTCCTTTTCATTGGTTGATAAACTGGCGCGAGATTTTTAAACCAATTACAAAGCGTAGCAATCGCGTAATTACTTCCGACAGTCATTTGAAAACTGCTCTATACAAGAAACTGAAGCCTGGTTTGCTTAAAGAGCTTTGCTTTGAAAAAGCCAATGCTCAAACCATACACTGCATGACTTAAAACTGCTCAAAAAACTTTTTTACACATTAAAAACAATGCATGTAGGAATTGATGCAAAAATAAATTAGTTCATGAAAATAAATAAATAAACGGTAACATACAAAACGCATGAAACCTGAACATATAACAAGTCACGCTGCGACGGACCCCTTAAAAATAGTATGACACAAGGAAAGACAAACATATACCTTGAAATTTAAAAGCGCTATGATAAAATCAATGTAAATCATATCGGCTGGAAAACCACCAACCTGTCACTATGGATCAACAATAATAAAACGACTAAAAATTTTCCCATTTTTCAATGTATTCAGACATAACTATTTTTTTTTGTAATATCGTAGCATAAATTCCAATACAACAAATAATTTTTGGCTTCCGAAAATGTCCACCGACATCTTCTAAATTTAGTTGTCACAAGGTAATGTAATTAAAATCTACTATCTTACCTTTGGTAATTCTTTGTCTGGTATAACTAAAAATCTCATTTTATAACTTCTTTGTGCAACGCTAACACCAAAAACTGTCTTTCATTTATGGCACTTTAAAAAAATCAATTCAGTTTGCTGACACGTGTAAGAATGCACGACGTGTCTTTCTTAACAGAAAACCATTAGCATGCTAATGCTTTAACCTGATTGGCTCGCTACTCACCACGTGTATCTTCTGAGTGACAGATAATTAAAGTTGGGTTCATATAGACTTAAAGAATCAAATCTATGAACACCGCTATAAAACCAAAGGCAGTATTGCCAGTGGATGTCATCGCAAATGACTCGATTTCTCGTTCTCAGTTTTTTTAGTTGAAAAATCAACTCGACATACCACACGTGGTTGTATATCATTGGCGTTTTCAAAATTTGAAACTTGCATTGCTTAATAAAAGCAATCAGTGTGCTGTTTAAAACATACAAGACTGCCACCATCAAAGAAACCGGTGCAGGTGAAACCCTAAATGGAAATAAAGCCACGAATATTTTTAGAGTTAAAACGAGGAATTATCTAAAAACGACAGATACGTATCTCCTCTGAAAATCGAGGGAAGTAAAAAGGGGACAATCCCCGTTTTTCGTTTCGTTTTGTAAGTTTGGCCTGGGGCGCAAACGTAGTACCAAAGTTACTTTGGATATCATGCAGATATCTTTAACATTAAAACAAACCAACAGCCTTTTTTAGGTTCATCTGTTTCCAGCCAGGTAGTTTACTGAACGTCTCTTTGTCCATCTGGAATATTTCCTGAAAATATGAAAGAGAGTCGGGTCTCCTTTGATCCTCAAGATTGCCTTCAAGAGCATAAAGTAATGGTGAAACAGGGGCCCCAGAACGGAGAAGGTAATGACAGCACGAAAAAATAGTGCCATAACGGCCTTAAGATAAGAGAAAAAGTTCTACTGATACAAATGCGAGGATTTCATTCTAAGCATGCGCACTTCATAAAAATACGACCTCCAACGCCAAATGCGCATGTTCAAGACTGAAAACTTGTCGTATTTGTACTCAACAAAAAAGTCGCTAATATCTAGGAGGCGGCCCGAAGTTCCCAGATTTCATTTTTGTTACGGGAAAAAATAGAAAGAGAGCAGTTCACCAAAATTGTAAAAAGAAGAAAACATTTTGTGCTCAAATGCGCATTACTTTGTTCAAACAGTTTTCGACTCCGTTTGTGGACTTAAGACTTTTTTGGGGGAGGGGAGGGGGGGCGTCGCGATATGGCTGCGCATGCGTAAGAATTTTCTGCTTCGTAGACGCAGTCCAAGTAGGATTCGAACTGCATTCGAACTCGGTATCTCGTCATGATGACGCGATGACCACGAAACCACCAGAAGACTATACGACAGATTTACGGGGAGATTTGTATTAAAGAATTGTGTGCGTGACCGGAAACGAGTTTTTGTGTTTTAAGCCGTGGCTACACGAGCGATTTTTTGCTCGCGCTGGTGGTGTGATTTTTTCAAACTTTGTCGCGTCGCCAGCGCGAGATGAAAATCCCACGTGTAGCCACCCTTGAACTGGCGACGCGACAGGTGAAAAAATCGCAAGAAAAAAGTCGCCAGTGTTGAAACTTTTGCGACAAAATCGCAGAGATAGTTGCTCGTGTAGCCACCCTGCAACTTTTGCCCGCGCTTGCGACGCGACTAAAGAGTATTTAGCCAGTGAAATTAAAGGAGGAATGTTTGTTTATAGTGCCCAGGTCTCTTAAAGTATGCGATTCGCGCGGCCTTCAATTTGTCGCCAAAATTTGTCACAAGTGTAGCCAACCTGGCGCGCAGGCGACGCGACAAAATCTGAAAAAAAATCGCATCACCGGCGCGAGACAAAAATCGCTCGTGTAGCCACGGCTTTAGTTGCACGCAATGCAATATCAGGTCAACGTATGACTCGGTAACTCATCTTACCGGGCAATTTCTCCCGGTTTTGTTAAAAATAGGTACGCAATGCGTACATGTGTGCGCTTTGCTGCTTCCCCCAAAACTTAACCACACTTGCATTGCATCCCCTCAGCCTTTCCCTGACACTCCTCCCCTACTTTGTGCATTGTACTCATCACCTATCCATCAAAATGTTTTTATTTAGAGTGTGAACCCCTTTAATATTGACCAGTTTGTTTCCAGGGAAATCTGCCAAAACCTCCCATCAACATAACTTCATTGCAAAATTCACAAAATTTAAATGGTTTAAATATACAATTCTGATCGTGAACCCAGTGTTTCAAAATAGAATAATTATAATTCTGAAAAAGTTACTCTGAATCGGATAAAAGTAATTTCAAGTCGGAATATAGATATACTAGCCACCTTATCGCAAAAGCAGCACTCAAATACCCAATGTGAAGGCTACCCGTAGCCTCTTCTTTCTGAGAGCTAGTCCTTCCACATATTTTCAAGACCCAAGAAAACTAGAAAAAAGTTGAAAATTGTCGCAAAGTTTAATTCTCCAAAACGACCTTGCTTTGAAGGTACACAGAGATTGTGGTCCTTGAAGTTCGCCCGAAAAGTTTCAGAACGTTCGAAAAACGGGTCCCTGGTCATGCCCTACTCCTTAGGTACAATCAAGAGTTGTTTGCTTTTCGCTAAGCCGATCGGAACACCAACTTTCCCCCCAGAAACATGCCATATACCGTCACAAAATTTACCTGAAAATTGCTGTCGCTTAAGTAAGCTTCTAGCTTGGCAGGGTCAACCCCTTGGGGAGGTGGTACTTTCTGCAGCTCAGCCAAAGCGTAAAATTCCCTTTGAATGCAAACAGTGAAGTTCATTAGTGACAGCCAACACAAAACGCAGTATTTACGTCTCAAATTTTAGATCTGTAAATCTTGATAAAGTTCGCATGTTATCCTAATTCAACTTTCCGGCTAAAGGCACATTTAATCTTGCTATGAGATCGAAAAGTGAAGCTGCTTTGTTTGTTTCCAAGAGATCATTTCAGTGTATGACACTTACTTTGTAAACTGCTGTAACAGATCGCTTGCAGAATGTCTGACGTTTGGCTGCTTGCCGTCCTGAAAGAGACAGGTAAATGTAGTTCGCTTATCTGATTTACAAAGACAAAACAAGACTGACCAAATGTTGGCTAAGTGTGGAGGGCTTGGGTATAACTCGGTCCGACAAGCTCTTATGGATTGGTCTTCCAATAACCAGAGATTGTGCTGCCATTGTAACGACACCTACCAATGGCTAAACTTTCTCGCCTTCTCGGAAAAAGACGACTGAAATTTGGGTTAACACACTTCGAGGATGATATATACTCCTCCAGAAGAAAGCAAAGGATTATCATGCAAGTCTTCCTTCGAATTGTTGCATTTTCTTTGCAAACTGACGAGTCTGTCCCAGACAGTTCTGACAAAAGAAAAGCGCCCTTAGCATAATTTGCAATTTAGCTCGTCATGGAATTCTTCCTTCCTTGGAGAGGAACGATTGCATGACGAGCGCATCTCGTCACCAGAGCGTCGGATCGACCCAAGGCTCTGGGAAACTCTATGTAGGAGAACGTGCAAAGTAGGGTTCTAAAAGCCTAAAATTTGCTATTTTATCCTTACGGCGCCTGCTCACTATTCGTGCTAACATGAATGCACCAATTAGAGACGCTTTTCATTGTTCTTCACGAAAACCAATGAGAAGACACTTTGTTTCAGGGTTTCCCAGAGTTTTTCTCTCCCTCAGTCAAGAGAAGAGCTCTGGGTTCGAGATTGATGACGACGAGCTAAGGATGAAAGTTTGGGGCAGGTCGCAGTGAGCTATTGAAACGGCTCGCGTGATTGGTTCAAATGACAATGGACAAAAAATAAGTGTCTTACATCGACCCAATGAAATTAGAAGTTATATGGAGCAGCGTTTGCACGAGTCAGACATTACCAACCTGTTTCTGTATTCTCATTACATCCGGTGTGTCATTCCAGTACGGAAAAAGCGCTTTAAAAGTCATTGGTTCCATTCCTGCATACACCACGTACACTCGGTGAGAAACGCGTTTTCCAGCCTCTGTAAGTTCAAAATTAAACTGCGTGTTACAAACGGCTACAGAATTGTTTCGGTGCATTCATGAAGTCCTGTGCTTCACCCGATAATAAACCGAGAGTGTAACCCAGTTTCTAACGAAAGCAGTATAACTGTCAGTATCGAGTTTATTTGAAACGGCGAAATGGCAAACGTACCTGTCCAGAAAAGCAAATAATAGACCAATTTCGATATATTAAACTTCAGTCCTGAAATCCTAAACAAAAGGCATCGTCGGAAATAAATATGGGAATTTGTATGAGATTATTCCCCAGAGCCTCGAGATGATGCCTTATGTTTAGGATTGAATTTTAAGATATTGAAATTGGTCTATTAAATGCACGCCCAATTTTGATATCCAACGAGCGTCCGTCCAGTCTAATTATTTCAATTCTAACTATTTCTAGCCATACGGTTAGTGTAAGAGTCCGCCTTCGTTTTTGGTGAGGGTATATGCGACTGTTGACCTTGATTACCTGTATTCATAGAGGCAACAGATGTTGAAGTCGAGGAGAAGAGCACGGCGACATTTTTCGGGACGCTTATCAAAATCGTCGTGCATCTAATTAACAAATAAAGAAGCCTCGTCTGTGATCTGTTCTGTTCAGTGTAAAGCAAGCAGGAAGCGGATAAAGCACGAAAGTGTAGGGGAAACACGAGCCGTAGTCTCCTTCTTGAGTTCTCTATCTGCTTCCTAAGTGCTTTACAACAGAACAGTTCACAGGAGAGGCTTCCGGCTTTATCTGAGTGGCGTAAGCCGTGCATATGTACTCTGTTTTAACCATTCAGAGTGCGCGTTATATCGAAACTTTATTATAATTACGAAAATTAAGGATTCAAGAACATGCTATTTTAGTTTTTAAAAAGAGTGTTCAAGCAAATGTTATTTTAGTTTAAAACGAAATGAGCCTCATTCTCAAACCTTTAGCATAGTTGAGCGCCGTCTCCATGGCGAGTCGTCTATCCCTGTCCCACCGCTGTCGCCCTGAGCCTGTTCGCACATCGTCGTCATCCTCCGGCATCCAGCCTTCCCAAACATACACATCGTAGTAGCCATCGACAATAAACAATCCTGTAAAATACAACAAGGAACTGCATTTTAACATTCTGTAGTACGTTAAAGTGTCTGTTCAACAGAATGCGTATTTGGTCGGAACTATTTCTTTAAGGAACTCGAGGATTCATTCAAGTACACTGATAAACACAACTTCTTTATTCGGCCACAACTTTCTAGAGAATGTTTTCACGTGACGTCACGGCGGCCATGTTGGTGTCCCTAAACCAAGGAACGACGGTTAAGTTGGCGTCCCCAACTAATCCTCCGGGAATTGAGCTCTATTATTATGCAAACGTTTTCTTTTGTTCCGGTGGAAAAACGTGAGTGAAAACACTCTATTCCATGTGCTCCGGATAAATGTTCTTAAATGGTTCCCAGTCCCCATATAGGATAGGGACGCCTGACAAGACTTTCAACAAACGTTAATAACGAGTCAACAGAAAGCGATAATGATAAAATTTGCATAACTAGAATCTCGACATGTTTCACGGCCTACGATCTCACACGTATGAACCATAAAATCCTCCGCCTTGATCGATCACGGGTTAACCGTGTAAATGCAAAAAAAGATGTTTTTAATTTCTCAGGTTTCGAGGACTGATCAGAGAGACTTAAGCAAATATTACGGTTAAATTTGCTGCTTGCCAAAATCGTTAAAACTCATTTGTTCTGGGTTATCCACGTGCGCAGTTGATGACCAAAGCCGACGAGAACGTTCTACGAAAAGCGGAACAAAATAGCACGAGAAAATTGGTCGCAGTTGCAATTGCAGCTTCTGAAGTGTGGCCCAATACTGACGGTGCTTGTCACGTGATGTGTTGCTACAACTTCAACAGGCTACTCCTTTAAAGTTTGCCGGGTCCCTCTACTGACGACTGTGTTTGAAATGGGGGCTTTTGTGAAATGGGAAATGGTCACTTGCCATGTGATTTCGAAAACTAAAACATATTTTATCACTTCTGAGGACTGTACCTGGTTGTTTATCAGAATAAAGGTCTTCTTGTATAAACGGGAAAGGGCACAGTTTCGGTTCCGGTAATCTTGACGGGCATAATACCTCACTGGATGTGAACTTGCCAGTAGCACTGCTGAGCTCAAACAGCCGTGGTTGATAGTTGTGTTTAGATGGGTCTGCAGAGTCGGAATAAACGATTACAGATACTGCTTAATCATCTTTTACACAAGAATGTACTGTGGTACGATTTTGTACCCTAATTTTATAATTGTGCAGATCTTGATCAGATCAGATCTTTAATTGACAGATCTGACAGACTTTTGCGCAGAGTGCTGGTAATGAATCGACGTACATAAGAGCCAAATATGGTATGAAAAGAACACTTATGTGTCACACAAGGATGAACAGCCCCTATGGCTGAGACTTTAAACAACCAAGTAAAACAGCATCTACGAGCTAAATCTCGCGACAAAAAAAACATGGAAAGCTTTCCAGAATCAAGCGAAGACAAATGGAATAATCTTTTTTAGCAAATTTCATAAATGAATCAGGAAATAAAATTTCAAAGACTTGCTCCAAGCCCTTGGGAAACGTAGATCACCTTGTAACAAAGAATTTCCACTTGAACTTGGAAAAACCCTGGCTGTAGATTGAAATATCTGTTTTGGGAATTCTTCCCCATTCAAAGTTTTTTTAATTATAAAAGCATATCAGGGCTGAAGCTCGTAAAAGCTCTCGTAAAGGCTTTTAGGCCAGGCTTCGCCCATCACAACCGATCAGTGATGCAAAAAGCCTAAAGGCGCCAATCAGAACGCAGATCGGCGTGAAAGGTTTCGATAGCACATATTGTATCTGATCGGCAAAGGGTGTGGAAACAGGATTTTTAAGTCAATTTAAAACCACAAAAACCATGGCATTTCTTGCGACAATCAATTGTTAACTACCCTAAGGTGAACATTTACCGTGTGCCAAGCTGCAGTAGTATTTCTTTCCTCCAATCGCCTTCCAGAATTCTTGTGGCTCACTTCCCTCGTCAATCTCGCTTAAGCTTATCCCTGACAAGTCAGCCATGTTACACTCCACACTTTTCCTGTTAATGTAAACTCAGTTTTTACCACAATTGCTTGTAATCTCGCAATCTGATTGGCTAATTTGCCGTTGTCGATAAGAGTCTAGACAACGCTGCTGGCGTCATGCTTGCGTCAATTTGTCACGCAATATAATAGCCAATCAGGAATGCTCATTTTGGGAAATAAACCAATCATATTGCGAGAAAGTTATAGACAACGCTTGCTCTTTCTTTGAGTTATGATTTTGGTCACGCTCTGAAATAAAAACTTTCTTTGGCGTTGAATATTGTGGTAAAAAACAAATCGAAAGTGGTTCAGCGTTGTCTGTACTCTTATCAACAACGATATTCGTCATCACAGTGGTCAAAATGTTGTGGACTCACGAGGCGTAATTTTGACCACTGTGATGACGAATATCGTTGTTGATAAGAGTACAGACAACGCTGAACCACTTTCGATTTGTTCAGTAAACGTACTCTGTCCGGTATGCACTCATAGCGCTATCAAGTTCGTCCACAGGCACCCCAATTTCAACAGAGCCTTACATTAGGGAGCTTTAGCAACGACAACGGCGACGGCAACGAGAACGTTACAAATTTGCATATTCAGTAGGCAAAAGCAGTAGCTTTGCACGCCCTGCACGTGCGTTTTTCCTTTTTGTCAATTTCTTTGCCGTCGTCAGCAAAACTACAACGTGAAATAACCAAGTTTGAGGTGTTATGGAGAACGTCAGCACTTGGACATAAATTTTCATTTTTCTCCCCTAAATTAACCGCCGCTCGTAACGGTTTCATTTCTGAAGGACTGCCACACCTTTGTCACATTAAAAAGTTCGGAATAGTCGCGAAGTGATCGTAATAACGGGAATTTATGTTTTTACATGACGTTCTCGTTGCCGTTGCCGTCGTCATTGCTAAAGCTCCCTATTAACTAACAACGACGGCGGCGGCAACGAGAAAGTCATCTCAAAATATAAACTCGCGTTATTGTAACGTGATCAATTCGTGACTATTTTAACCTTTTTAATATGACAAGGTTGTGATACTTCCTCAAAAATGACACTGGTCGGAACGGCGCTTACTTTAGGCGAGAACACAAAAATTATCCTCAAGTGCTGATGTCCTGCATAAAACCTCAGATTTGGCCATTTCACGGTGTTGTTTTGATGACGACGGCAAAGAAATGGACAGAAGTGAGAAACGCACGAGCAGGGCGTACAAAGCTAATGTTTTACCCCACTAAATATGCAAATTTGTGACGTTCTCGTTGCCGTAGTGGAGCAGCTCTCGTAACCTACTATTGTTTGGTACTGTAAGCAGCTTCTATTGTTTTTAAGTCCAAGTCATTGTTTTAATTGTTCAGTCTTTTGTTTTTGGCAAGGGTAGCGAGCCAATCACATCATTATACGTTACGAGAGCTGCTACGCCAGGACGACGACTCCGCCAACGAGAACGTCGTCTAAAAATATTATTTTCTGTTATTGTAATAATTTCGTTATAACCCCAAGTCCTTTGGAATGGAGAGTGTGTATCAACATTGCAGGAATAAAATTGGCATGAACGGTGTAGTTGATTGGGAAAAAAAATTAAAATGTTTCGTGAGGTTTTCACGTCCCCCACACAACCTCAAATTTGGTCAATTCACGTCGTTGTCAGGACAAAGGCGGCACAGAGAAATGTACCAAAATGCAAAACGCACGAGCAAGGCGTGCAGGGCGTGCAGAGCTATTGTTTTTGCTTATTAAACCCATTGTTTTGTGGCGTCCTCGTAGACGTCGCCGTCGTCTTGCGTAAGCTCCCTCTTAATTCAAACAACCAATCAGTGCGTACCTCTCTTGAATCTTTTCAGCAGCTGCTTTGGCTGTTAAACGTGAATCAACACTTGACTTACATCCGTGCCACAGGTAAATGTGCGCCTCCTTGCGTACCACAAGGACAAAGCTTGTACGTGACCGCAGAGAATAAGAGCTAAAAGGAAACCAATACAATGTTGATAACTACAGAATAAAAGAGCAACTGAAATACAGCGGTATTGAGCTGACCAACCGGATGCAGACAACCACCAAATGAGCCAATCACAACGTGAGGTAAACAATTGCAGCAACAAAACAACAACAACAACAACATTTAACAGTGGCGGGACACTGACAAATCACGAAATTTTGCGATAACCGAATTTAATAATTGTTTTATCATTCGATGACTTTCTTTTTCACAATTCTCAACAATTAAACCACTTTCTGAAAGCTTAGGAAAGCAAACTGCCATTTTCACAAAAGAGCGTGGTTTCAATTACGCATGAGCAGAATATTATTTGCAGAAAAACAATTATTTGTAGGCAGTCATTTGAAGGTCACGTGGTGGGCTCTCGGCCAATGAAAAGGAAGGAATAAATACATCGAATGATAAATATAGTTTATTTGCACCACACATAAATACAGACTCAAGAAATAAGTAATAAGACTTAAGTAAGGTACAATATACCTTATTCATAAATGGCACCTGTTTTATTATTCTTTTGGTAATGTGCAAATTAGCCTACTAAGCCTCATTTTTGAGCAAGAATTATTTTCAATTCACTGTATGGTATTAAGACTTGGAAGGCTAATTTGCACATTAGCCAAAGAATAATAAATTGACCGCCATTTATGAATAAATAAAATTAACATATCGTAATGATTGACATTTTAATTTATAAAAACGAAGATATTTTAATGACTCCTCAATATTATTCCAGTAGACCTTATTCACGATAGCCGCCATGTTGGATTTGCTATTATCATGCAAATTAGCGACACACTTCTGAAGGGGCAAACAACACAAGTTTGAGAGGTTATAACGAACATCTCAGCTACACAGATGATTTGTTTCACGTTCATTGAATGTTTATCACCTAAGCAATAAAATACAATCATTACACAAGTTAGTTTGACGTTTTTTTAGTGCAAAATGACCAGATAACGAAGTAGAAAGTCAAAATGTCAAAGGCAATCAAAAGATATAATATTATTATAAAAGGTACTTAGCTCTAAATACTAAAATGGACTTTTTGCAATGTTATTTCAATATTTCGACGAGCCGATTTTCAGCAATTTGCTTTTTTTCCACTGTTTGCCCCCAGCGTAACACATGGCTAATTTGCATGACAATTTGAAAACCAACATGGCGGCCATCGTGAATAAGGCCTATTAAAGAAGAGTGTTGTTATGGCATGGATGGGCTCCCCAGCACAGTCACAAATGAGTCGATTTTTAGAATACCCCTTCCCGCGAAAATTAGTCGTTATGTCCCTGAAAAAACATGGCAGAAGCAGTCACGTGTGACATGGCTTCTTCTGATTGGTTAAAATTGGCGGCCCTTTGTTTCGCGCGCAAAGTGTATCGAAAAATGCATCCATTTGTGACTGTGCTAGGGCAAGACTGCAAACTTTGCAGCACTTTGCCAAAGTGATAGATCAACACCCTTACCTAATTCAATCTTGGTATGAGGGGATAAGAAGCATTTATGACGAGGTGCAAATTTTAATCAGGAACATCCAAATGATCTTCCTGACTGAAATTGGCGTTTTGTCACAAATCACAACTTTGACTCCTGCACTGGTGAACTGACTCAGTATGGAAATATATTAGCTCCTGGGTTTCAATATCATCTCATTTACGTTGGGTCCTTAAACAGTAACTTTGTTAACTTACTTTCAATCCAAACCGGAGGTACTACAAACTATGCCTGATCTAACTTTAGAGTATAAATCTCAAATATTTTTCTTTCCTAGCAAAAATCTCCCCATCCAAAGCAAACATATGTCACCATTGCCACCCAGAATTTCGTAAACGTGGCAGAACTAGCAGTAATTTGGACGCACGATGACCGTGACCGTGATGTGAGAGGAAAGGGTCTATTCTCGATTTTACGTCACAAACGGCTTTGCAATGCAAAATTCCGTTGAAAACAGCAAGGCAAAGCAGTAATCAGTCCTTGGTCGTGGGTCCAAATTATTCCTAGTTTTGATCTTTGCGCCCCTTGCCCGCCAGATAAAAAGCGAAATCTTGAGGTAAAAATGGCAAAACATGTTTGCTTTTGGTGGGGAGATTTATATTGTACACGAAAAATATTTGCGTTTAGGTGAACTTTAACCTTCCAACGCGAAGGAAAAAAAAGGAAAGATCGTACCTTGCCTTGACTTGGTTTAGACAGGCTTCCTCTGCTTCCTCATTACGAATCACGTACAGACGAGTTGTGGAGGTATCTAAGAAATGTGGTTACAAAATTATTCTCACACGAACTGCTTCTTTAAATTACAAATGAGCCAGTGGGGCGTCCCAAAAACATCCCAAAGCAAACAAACCTTCCAGAACAGAAACCGCATGTGGATCGAAATCCGCCAATCATAAAGTGCAATATCGCACAGTCGTTTAAAGTGATTGACAAAAGTGAAAAACATATTTGAACATTTGTGCAAAAAAGACACAAGCATTACCTGAAAACGTAGCCGTGTTCTCGTCAATAGGAGATTTCCTAGAAAGCAATCCGAGTGAAATTGAGCTCAGTTTTAGAGCGGTTTTCAACTGAGTGTCGTAAAACCAAAACCAAAGTAATTACTTTGGCCAATCAAAAAGGAGTGAGACAATCCAGTAAACCAATCAAAACTCCAAGAAATTACACGTAGCCGACACAAAGCGCGGGAAAATGTGCATGCGCAAGCCACGATTGGTTTTGGTTTCACTTCTGATTGGTTGAAAAAATGGCGCGAGAACTTTCAACCAATCACTGCGTGAAGTAATGCAAAACCAAAGCAATTCGCTAATTACTTTCGACACTGGATTGAAAACCGCTCAAATAAAACCTACCAATGTATTGGCCGCCGCCATTTACAGCGGCGTGGCTGGCGAGAAATATGGGGCTTTGGTGGAAGACCCCGGCTAACAGAGGCCGGTTTGGCCCTACATACCCCAACCCAGTGACCCACTTGCAAACGTTTTAATAGAAGAAACACAGTTGGAGTCGACAATGGATGAACACATATGCAACTGAGTTCTCAAAGAACACTAAAGAATTTAATTCAGCACTGGCCGAATTAACTGATTTCTTCCAACTGCTTGTATTTAGAGCATTTTTCTCTCTTTTTCCCTTACCGTGGGAGGAAAGTACATGGTACAATTTTGAATATCAAGTTGTCCCGATAGTTGCAAAAAACAACCGCTATTAAGCTGTTCTCGATTATTCTGTGGTCTAAGAGCGGTTTTCAATCGAGTCGAACTGAAGTAATTTTCAAGACTACATTGACTAAGATAAATGATTGGCTTAAAAAATCTCCCGTCACATTCTCAGCCCATTAGAGGCAAAAACGAAACCACCTGTGATTGGCTCACCCGAATTTTCCCGCGCTCAGCGCCGGGTGCAGACATCTCTTTTGTAATCTGATTGGCTCATTCGGATCTCAGTGTCTGTTATGATTGGCTGAAGTTGCCATTTGCATTTGCCTTCATGACAGTATGGAAAACCGCTCTTACCTAGCGTAGACAAATCAGTAGTGCAAACATGACATGCAGGTGGAGTGAAAAAATGAAGAACAAAGCGTACATTCGCAGCTTCATGTCGTTATAGCGTAAGAATAACACTCCATGCAACTTCTACAAATCAAGCATTACTTCAGTGTAGCTTCGGAAACTTTCGTACTTTATCTTTGCATTTACGTTATCCACTATTGTATTACATATATAAAGCCCCTTAACCGAAAGATATTTATTACGTTAATTTGATGAATTATGCTTTTAATGTTATTTATGCCCTTATTTTTAAGCACCCTTAAATCTTAAGAAACTATATTAGTAATACCTAACTCACTATTGTCAGATCGTGCAGCTCGTTAATATTTATCACATTGATTGTTAACATCATTTTTATATGATTTACGTTATTTTATTTTTCAGCTTCACTCCGAAAACGTAGCCTTTCTTGACTCGTCAAGCAATTAATTAATCTTATTAAACTCACTTGCACCGACATCGTTTGATTTTACGCTTGCAAATTCATTTGCATGTTAATACCTGCACTTCTTATTTCTCGAAATATCAAATATCCTTCTTGATAGTGAGGCAGTGAGGACAAAAAAAATACAAACACGTTGGAACGACTATGAAAAATATTTGCATATCATCCACTTCCCTTTGTCTTTGTCCTCAGAACCTCTCTTTCCAGCTGAACTTTATTATATCGAAAAGGGCCTATGTTATGATTGCGTGACGAGCCAAAAAATACAAAAACGCAGAGTCGTACGAGATTATCGGAATAAAAGAACTGGAAAACACAACTAAACTTACTTTTCTGGATCAGACGGGCTCTTGGGTAGGCTGTTAATGAGAGAATTAGTGAGGTGAACCAGAAAGTAACAACGATACTACGAATAAACAAGGAAGAAGAGCTTCCTTTCGAATGATTACTCTGTTCACACTAACGTTCTTGTCGGAGAAATCTCTTTAATGTTTAAGTAGTTAATAATTTTAAATAGAATGACGAATTCAAATCGTCTGGGTGAGTGCAATCCTGGGATAAACTTTCGTTCATAACACAGATATTCATTTTTTAATTCATTCCAGAAACAAGTGCTCTCTCTAATATTGTCATTCAAGGGTGCCGTATCTAAGACTGGGTTCCCTAGGCAGAGATTTCCATGATTTCCCCACAGATCTCCTCGATGTTCTGTCATGCGTGTTCGATATGACGTCAATACAACGTCACTTCCACTCTTCGGCCATTAGGCAGGCGATAAATTTCAAACCGGTAAAGAGTCCAATTATTCATCTTAAGTTCTGGCCGAGGCCTCGGGCCCGTTTCTCGAAAGTCCCGAAAGCTTTTCGGGCCCGAAAAGCCATCTGTGAAATTGCCAACCGCTTGTTTTGGAAAGCCAATCTTTTAACATGTTTTCAAGGCAACAAAACGAAAAATAACTGTGAAGTTTGACGAATTAAATGCTCTCCGTTCTTGAGTTACAAAGGGAATTGTGACACCCGAAAATGGCCCGTAAAGTTTCGGGACTTTCGAGGAACGGCCCCCTGGACAGCAGGAGATCCGTGCAGAAGTTTCCCTTCCTTCTCGTTAGATAGCGAAATCAAGGAAACCTCTGTCAAGCAGGATACAGACTGGGTTGCTCATAGCAGGGTGTGAGCTAACAAATCATTAGTGAGTCCTTATCAGGACCACACTCATCCAGACGTTCTTTCAATACGAATACCATTTGTTACCCTTCCGTAAAAAACATTTAAAACGATTTTAATAGAACAGTAAAAGCGATCACCATTTCATTTATGTGGTACATGAACACTGTCAAAACAATTCAAGAGATCACGATAAATGTGTTAGGAGGTGCAAGTGAGCGAGGCAGGTGAACAGACAGGAGATGTTGAGTACTGGATTTACTACGACGTATGCACTGGTAACACGCAGGGTAAAGCGAGGGAGACAACTAGTTGCAAAAATACTCGAGACTACTCTTACTTAATATTAATTACATCAGACAGGGGTCAGTTTAATATCTCGTGGGCTTTGTAAGGTATGCACCTGTCTGTAGAAGGCTTGCTCTATTAATTAAAAAGAATTAACTATTGGAGGGTAACGTGAAGTGCTAGTTTTCCACCCATATAGACCATGTGAGCGTTAGCCCTAATCACGCTCACATGGTCTATATGGGTGGAAAACTAGCACTTCACATTACCCTCTAATAGTTAACTCTGTTGACATATAAGTGCTACACGGCCAACGTTTGCAAAAACGTAACCATTCCTATTAATTAAAGCCGACAATTCGGTACTGCAAGACCAATGTAACTTACCTACCACAACCAAGGCCATAACCGACAACTATTATGTCATGTGCAGTAACTATTGCATTAAAACTTGAAACAAAATCGATGCAGACTGGCTGGATAAATTTACCTGCCATTGTGAATGATCATTCCTCCTTTGAAAAGACTTAAGAAGACGGGATTCTCTTTTCCTTGAACAACTCTTACCTGAAGAAAAAGAAGATGCTAACAATGATAAAGTTCAATTAAGACGTTATGAAAAACACCGAGGGACCTTGCACACAATGAAGACATTTTGTCGTCAGATGTAACACCTTGAGCTTCATGTCAGCTTCGGTGAAAATTAGGTAATTCTCCCTCGCCAAAAATATCATCATTACAGTTTATTCCACCTGTTAAGGCCGGAAGAGAGAATAATATAGGTCCAAACTCGTGCCCGTTTTCAAATGACGGGTCATTTCTTTTTGTTCCCCTCCGATAAGGTGTGTTTCATTGGTTGTGACAAAAATGGATACGACACAGTTAGGAGGGACACTTCATGACAGATTCATAGCAAAAAAACTATAGTGCCCAAACAAGAGAACGAAAACCGGTTGTTTGTATTGTTAAGTGTTAGTCTGCTCTATTTTAAAGTTTAAGTGCTTGTTCAAGAATGATTAGTCATTAATGACCATCGCAGACCACATTTTACACCTTTCACCTCGCCAGCGTAATGGAACGCTATGTATTTGTCGTAAAGTGTCCTAGCTGACTGTTGCGGATCTATTCAAGTCACAATCGTGTTTCATGAAGTAAGGAAAAAGTACAATCATTAACCACTCCCCTTGCAGCTTTTCTGGACTTATTTACATTAATTAATAGATTAAATTTAATTAATTAATTAATTAATTAATTAAACCCGAGTCAAATTTGATTGCTTCTAGATTGCTTCTAGGTTTGTTCTTTGGATATAATTTATGCAGTGGGACTTTTAAATTTTCTTTTTTCCTCTTTTGCCCGCCTCAAATAGCCCTCGCTAATTGCGGGAAAAAGGCTGTAGCTGTAGATCAAATAAAGAAGCGTTGTTGTTATTAACAAGTTCTGTTTCCATCATTTACACTCACTCCCCTTGGAAGACTTTCAAATTCTTTCCTCTCTAAAGAGCGTTTTCAGAATAATCCCTTCACGGAGAAAACAACACACTCTCCCTTTCGTCCCGGAAGGGTTCCCCATTTACGACTGAAAAACGTCAGGCGTTAGAGTAAAATCTATAAGTGGAAAAGGGTTATTTTAAAATTAAATGTGTGGAAATAAAACGAGCCGAGAGAAGGCACTACAACACAGAAAGGGCAAAAGGCTAAATGAGCAATAAAGGTTGTTTTCAAGTTAGTAGAAATCACGGTGCGCACAGAGGCTGCCCTTCAAGTGACCAGTACCTGTGGACCTTTTTCCTCGTCAAGTTCAACAGCCATGATAGCAGCAGCACCTTTTTCGTTCACAGAGCAATCATTTCCTTGCCAGAAGAAGTAAGCACATCGCACACGACCCGCTACTGTGGAGCGACAACGCGACTTTCGATCCTTGGCGATTCGATCTGCAAGGACGAAGTATGCCCATCTGATGACATAACCTTCTCCTGAAAAAAGAAATGATGAAGTGAGGAACACTTCTATAGATTACCGTGCGCGAAATGTAAAAAATTACGCTTTATAATCGATTAAACGCCACCCTGGACGAATTCCCTCATTTAGTCTTTTTAACGAGTCGCTTGACCGAAGGATTCTCAACTAAACCTGCTGACTACAAAAAAAACGGACGCGAGAGAATAGACTACCATATCTATACAATATCACAGTATATTTTATTTGGAACAACGAAATTGGGTTCATTCGTACCCCACCCAAAATTGCGGCCAAAGAAGATGTGTTACATGACTTTCAACAAAATGTTTGGTTTTATCAACGGAGTTGATAATGTAAATTGGCCACCGTACAGAGATTCTAAAAGCTGACGTTTCGAGCGTTAGCCCTTCGTCAGAGCGAATCGAGGAATTATGGGTTACGTGTAGTTTCAGTAGAGTAGGAGCTACGCTATTGGTGGTAACATGGCAACGTGAAAAAATAGGAATATATTAGTTAAATGAAAAGCGTTCGTTAATACCGTGAGGATTAAGGGTGCCCATTTGGAAGATGAATTTTTGTTCCAGATTCTTGCGGCTTTCCGTCGTACCTAGATGTAGGGAAAGGCCGCACATAGCCATGTGTTTTTTGGAGTGGTTAGGGAGATTAAAATGACGAGCGACTGGCTTAGATGCATCCTTGTCATTCTTCTCAACATCGCGAAGGTGTTCGCGGAATCGGTCGCCTAGTCGTCTACCTGTCTCGCCAATGTATAACATAATGGCCAACTTGTATTTGACTTCAAACACTCCACTTAAAGGGGCAATGTCACGCAAAATTATGTAATTTCACGACACCCAAAATGCCAAAAAGTAGAATGACATATTGCAATAACCACTTAAAACTGTTGAACATAAAAGAAATACAGCAAAAGGAAAGAGAAGCATGGATGGACACAAATGGACATATATAATTAAAAAAGATCTCGCATTTGCGTAATCTTGAAAAAAGTCGGCCCGACGTTTTTAAAGTTTATGACAAATTGCCTGGATAAAGGTCGTTTTTTGCTCAGAATCATCTTGTTTGTGTTGTAACGATAATTTTATCAGTAAAGGAATTCCACATTACCATTTTCAAGTTTTAAACTCGTGGTTAACTAAACATTTCCCCTAAACACCCTAAACTAACGTAACATAGCCCCTTTCACTTCAGCACGTAGCAGTTTTGTAACATGTTTTGCTCAGCCCAATGCTATCTTTTACTTTCAGTAAGCTAGCATGCCAGCAGAGCCTTATTCCTCAAAACCTTGGCTACAACTAAGATATAGACCGTCTTCATATTAAAACAAGCTCTTGGGATCCATTTATGATGTGGGTTCCAAACCAGCCTGCGAGCGAAAGTTGAGCTAAAATTGTGTAATCTGTTGAGTTGACAAACGTGTAATGACCAAGTGCGTAAGAATGTACTAAATCAGATATTCCAACAAAGGTGCTGGCTCCGTATCAAAACAACTGTTCGTTAGCTTTTGTATAACCTGATTCCAATGGCAACTTGGTCCGACTACAACAAAGACTACCAAGCTGCTTACCTGAATGAAAATGGCCGTGATTTGCCGCTGGCAACTCAAAGTGTCTGTATTCATTGATATGCCACACAGTCAGTCCGACAGTCGTAACAAGGTTGCCTTCTTTGTAGATGTCTCCGGCCCATACAGTGGGTACACCCTTGCCTCGCCCAACATTTACCCCTTCAAATGACGGACAATCCAAAGGTGGCGGACTTTTCAACATGCTCTTGGGATCACACGGCTTTAACTCTACCGGAGGAGGCTAGTAAAGAGGACAATATTTGCAATAATTCAATCTCAGTCTGCCGATAGTTTTCAGGAAAGAAGACAATTACTAATTATTCACTGCACCTTTTCCTGGCAGGATAATTCCAACATACTGGGATGTCCCTTCATTCTGATGATCTTGGTCGGATCAGGCCAGTCCAGAAACTTTTCACGAAACAAGATGGTTTCAGCTTTCTCGTGAAGCCTTGCGAATAACGTCCACGGAGGTCTTTTCGTCGAGACTTTGTTGTCAAGTTCCACATCGCCGTTTTCAGGTCTGCCATATGGGAAAATAGGATCATAGATTCCGTAAGGCTTGAAGGGCTCATCGTAGAGTTGCCTGGCTAAAGCAAAGGCAGATTTCCTTTGGCCCGACAATGACTGCTGGCCATTCCAAACGTATAGCTCTGATCCAAAGTCAAATATGAAGACCTTGGAGGCAACATGCACAAACAATCATGACATAACGTTATGTTGCAAAGAGAGGAAGATCATGTTTTTTCCTTGATGAAGTGTAACGGATTGTGCAATATTCGACTGGTTGTGTGGTGTTAATGGGGACCTTATGGTGATTCCCTCGTTTTGCATGGCGCAACCCTACTGCGCATAATTTTTTCGTAACTGGCATGCGCATTAGCTCGCGCGCATTGATAACATGGCGGATTTCCAGTGACACCAAGCATAATCAGAAAAGGAATGGTTATTTTCGTCTGAACGAGTACGTACGGTGACCCCATTTTTTGTTTTATATTTTTGCTGAGAACGGTGTCTTCATGGAGAAGTAAAAAAATCGGCAAAAATCTAATCCAGTTTTTTGGCAATTTCATAAAATTGTACGGAAGGAGCCATCACGAGTCGGCCAGCCCACACTCAAGTTAAAGTTATTCTCACAAAAGGCACTCAAATACACTTTTCAGGTACGTACGTGAATTAACCTGATAGAATGACACCAGGCTCTGCGCTATATCATTGATTACATTTACAAAATAGAGCTAAATTCGCCCAACTTTTGGAATGCGCGCCAATTGTGAAAGTGGCTTAAAAAGCTGTATTCGTCAAGGTAGTGCCACGGAAACGAGCACGGTGACCCCCCTTTTCATTACATTTTATCATCTCCTTGACATGTTACAACAATGTGCGAAGTTTCATCGGAAACTATGACAAGTTCTATTTCTAGGGAATTACCTTAAAGCTATAACCACACTATCGCTGTCGACTCGTTGCTCTGTTTCAACGACTTATAGACTGACAAAGCGACCAAGAAATAAAGCAAGCCACACTGTCGCTGTCGATTTTGCAGAGCGTTTAAAATTAATTTGAATCATATTTCAAGCTTCAATTCGTTTGTTATCAATCTACATATAGGAATATATTATAGCAAAATTTTTTCTCGTAGAAAATGGGAAAATGTGAGTATACCTGAAACATTGTTGCCACTCACTCGACTTTTTTCCGCAATTTTTTCCCCTACGTTGGCTTTCACCTTTTATAATCCTTTAACATGTCATAAAGGAAGGGATACATTCGGAAACTACAGTGGAACACCGCTATAATGAAGACCCCGTTATTACGAACAGCAACGAATATTGTTGCTATTAACCAGATAATTCGTTATAACAGGGTCTCCGCTATAACGAAGACCCCGATATAACGAAAACTTTTTTCGGTATCGCGGCACTTCGTTACAGCGGGGTTCCACTGTATTAATAAGAGCTTCTTCAAACGACGTCATTTTGTAAATTTAGTGATAGCGACTTAGCGATTCCACGTGCTACAGCGATTTCGCTGTATGCCCTGTAAGGAAGTAGCGACATGCCATAGTAGCCTGGCAATCTGGCCCGGGTTGCTCGAAGTATGGTTAGCGCTAACCAGCGTTAAATACCATGGAAACGTATAGGTTATGATACCTCTTAACCAACGGTTAGTGCTAACCAGCCTTCGAGCAACCGGCCCCAGATCGCTAAGCCGTAGCGACATGGCGACAGCGACAGTGTGTCTCTAGCCAACCCAATCTCCCGCCTAATAATGTATACAGTCTACAATGGTAACTGAAGCCTCTTAACGTAGTGTGTCTAGATTTTCCGATTATTTACCAACACTAATTAGTGGACACTGAATAGTGGTTAAGTCTAGTGCTTGATTTTACAATGGTTAGCTTTCTCTTGAGGTCATTGGTGACCGACATTTTCTTAGCGGGTGGTAATGCACGTTTACATCGGCATTCGGAAGAAAAAATATATTGTGACCAAGAGAAAATGAGGGGACAGAGAGGGAGGCTCCCGGTCCAGGCCTTGGGATATGTCATGTCCACGAAAGTTATTTTTAGACCAGCGGAAGTCTTTGTTCTAGCGGAAGTCTGTCTTCCGAGAC
>OX421458.1:13227358-13244858 GCA_949126865.1 Montipora capitata | reverse complement strand
TAAGATACAAGGAAATTTCAAAGGGATATTGCATCAGGAATGAAAACGAGTTCAAACTATTTTCTCTTTTTTTGTGTGTGTTATTATTATACATAAGAACCTGTTTGACTTGCAGTGTCTAGAAAAACAAGAAAAATTAAAGAAGGCACTCAAGTAGTCACAGTAACTGTGGCTCCTTGCCTGTTCTCTACAATATTACATGTACATGTAAGTACCCTTTTTGACTCCCTTTCCTCAAAATTTTACAACAAAACGCTCAAGACATCAACAACATTGGGGGGTGACAGTGTGTTGTTTCTAGGCTAAAATATTACATGTCTTAAACACATTTTGCCACAGATTGCATATTTGTGTGTTACTGAGAATTACCTTAAAGTTTATTCCTGATGCTAGAGATTTCCTTAGTTACTTGACAAGCAGTATACATGTAACATTTCCTATAAATTATTAATCCTTATCTTGTGTTCCAAAGGAAATTTCTACATGATAACTACTGTATGGAACATGAATCAATTTGCTGCAAAGTTGCCATCCTCGTGTCAATTGTAGTGAAATACAAAAGTATACATTGTCAAGGATTTAAAAGAATGCAACTTTACTGTTCACAAAAATGTAAATATGGAAATATTGTAGCTAGCCTTTGATTTATATTCAACATAAACCCCGTTGACATTCTGAAACAAGACTGGAACAAGAACAGTCATGGGATGTATATTAATTCCAAGTTATACAATCAGGTACACAAAACGACAAACAAATAACAATACACATCCTTGAGTAGATCATACAATCATGAACCAATGATATCATGAACTAGAAAGACAGCATAACGTTCTAGTTTTCAGTCTGGTGATCTCACAGTGTTCGAAACAATAACATTGAACCGGTTTAGAGTTTCACAACTATTTTGTCCATTTCATCCCTTATTATTATGTAAACTTAAATATATTACAGAAAATGAACTTACAAGAACATTAAATGGAATCAACAGCATCCTTGAAAACAGCACTCTAACCATTAATATTTTTAACCACTAATGGTAGTTCATGTTTTGGTAAAAGGAATATCATGGTTGAGTAGAGTGCTTCAAAAATCCATCTGTTTACACTGCTGACAGTCTTATCAACTCATCCATCTTTACATTTGCTAAAAATAATGTTTATCTTTAGTTCTCACTGGGTAAGATCACACAACTTAAGAGCTTCAAAACCACAACCAGGTTCCTTCACCCCATTATCACTAAGAGCCCATCACTGAACAAATTAACCTCTGCTCATATCCCATTTCAAAAACGTCATCAGCCTCGAAGAAAAGACAATGTTAACTTTTACAACTAGAAAGAGGCCTAAGTCTAATATAGGAAGGTTTAGACAAGATTAGATGAATAATATTTCAAAACAACTTAGACTACTATATTTGTTCAAGGTACATGTATAAAATTACTTTGTAAATACTGATCTATCTCTACTCACCACATAACCTCAAATGAACTCAACTATTATTGTAAGAGAATGTGTTTAAAGCACCCTTGTCAATGGGTGAACAAATAAAAATATGAAACCACCAAGATGGATAAAAAAATAAGGAAGTACTGTACATGAACTGTTACAGTATTTCCTAGTGATGTTTGAGGAATAAGGCAAACATAACCACTAATAAATTAAACTTTTCAAGAATTAGCATATTTTGTTCTAAATAACAACTTATAGATTCTTTGAGAAATTCAATCAAACAAAATTTTTACTAATTTAAAAGTTTATGATTGCTTTTCCATATCCTCTTCAAAGCAATAAATTCCACTGATCATAAAAAATTTAAATAATTTAAACAATATTAATAAAATTAATTAATACTCTAAACACCTTAACCTTTTGAGAAATATTTCATCTCCAAAGTGGTTTTTTTGGTCAGAATTTTGTGTTTAAATCTAGTTTTGTTTTAATTTTTATTCACACAGTGTACACCGTAGTTGTAACTTTCAATTACCAATACTGGCACAGTAAATACCACCTCAAATGCCGACAATGTTGACTCTAAGCTTTCAAAAAGTGATGGTTGCACTTGATTGCAACAGAGCCAGTCAGGTGTGAAGTAATGCAAATTTATCAACAAATACCCCAAATATTTATGCAAGTTATGAGGTGGGGATTTTTTCAAAAAGGCAGATCAAGTTAAGGCTATTTACAAATAAAGTTTATCAGATGTTTGTGAGAAAGATGCACATAATAATTTCAGATCAAGATTTGAGCTTGCTTTTTTTATAATATCCATCTATTCATAGAGTTACAGATAAATTCAATCTCTAATGCCAAGTAACTGCATTTACATGTAAACCCAGTTGACAGATTGACTGACTGGCCTGCCATAACTTACATGTACTTACCTACCAACACAGTACTTAAAACATGTATCTATTTAACTAACTCTATTTTTTCATCTTTCTATATCCCTCCACCCATCTACCAAGCAAAATCCAATCAGGTAAGGATCCGTCGTTAACCTAATTTGTGATAGTTCACTCTACAATAATAATTGACATAATTTATAATGATTAAAATTTGAGCTTCTTAACGTTCACGGTTTTCCAAGTTTTTCACAGTAATGCCTTGTCATAAATGAATGATTCAGACAGTAATAAAATCACAATAATACTGTATTCTTCTTAAATAAAAGGAAGTGTCCTAAACATTATCATCATTTTATTTAAAAGTCAAAGCAATAATGATTAAGTTATCAATAACATCAACTTTTGGATTGGAATCCAGGTTCTCAATTTTTAACACTGTCAGGCAATTTGCTACTGTAACATGTACTGTACATGTATGCAATTTTCAGCCATAACAATGCAACTGATTGACAAACTGATCTACTTGATGGGGACAATTCTAAAGCCATAACACTTACAATTAAGTGACACCCATGAGAGGTGTTACGTGTTATGGGTTCAATTGAAAACCCTCGGAGTGCACATACAGCAATGAGTACAAGTTTTTTACTCTGAGCATGGACATTAGGTTTAAAGATTAACATTTTTTCCAAATGCACACTCAGGCTGAGAACCAAGACTCTAATGTGTCCTCATTAGGGAGCTTAGCCCTTTAACTCCCAATAGTGCCACTTATAGATTTTACTCTGTCTAACGCCAGACGATTTTACTCATCAATGGGGAACCCCACGGGGCTGAAAGGGTTAAGCACGCGCGTTTTTGAGACGCGGACGGCAACCGGAAGTGAGCTGCTTCCCCTTTTTTCTTGTCTTGACACTACTACATTTACATTCCTAAGTATCTTTTCTCCATCAGAGATGAATTAATATAAAAATCTTGGGAGACACCACCGTCCCGGAACGTGAAATGTTCTCTTCCGGTTGCCGTCCGTGTCTCAAAAATGCACTTGCTTAAGCTCCCTATTGCATTTGTGCTCCAGTTTCAAGATTGCTGTCAGAATATTGAGTATTTTAATCCAAGGTATGTTGACCCTGGGCCAAATCTTGTATAAACTTGCAGTGTAAGCATGCATTACTTTGTGATAAAATTCAGAAAGAACATACAATGTACTTTTAATTACTGAGTTGTTTTAACCATAAGAAAATTAATTTGTTTTAAGCCAACCATGTGAGTCAATTGTCTCCAGTGCAAAAAAATAATATTCTTTGTCAAGTACTGATGTCAAAGTAAGTACTCACGTTTTTTAAGAGATTTCCTCTCCTTAGATTTTTCCTCAACTTCTGGCAAAGGTTGAAGTTGTAGTTCAACGTCTTTTTCTCCCTCATCATTCTTCACTTCCTGGATTTTCTCCCCTTTTTTTCCTTGATCCTCCATATCCTTTGACTCAACTCTGTCAACCTTCTCCGCACGTACTTGCACAGTTATTTTTGATGTCTTTCGTGCAATTTCCTCAGGTGCAGACATTGTCCTTTCCCTCTCTCTCTCAGTATTTATAACTTCGTTAGGTGTTGATGATTCAGGGGCAGACTTCAACCTTTGTTTTCGGGCAGTTTTGGCCTTCTCTGTTGTTGAGGGTCGCCTGGTGAACATGGCTTTAATAGCTGCAGAAACAGCTCCATGTTGCGGCATATCTACATCATCCTCAGGTGATTTCAGTTCCTTATCTTTATCCTTTTCTTTATCCCTGTCAGTTCCAAAAATTGACTTCTTTCGCTTCTTTGTCTTGCTTCCTCTTCTTCGCTTTAATGTGTCATTTTGAATACTCGGATGTATCTGCATTTCCTCTTGCTCTTCCATCTCCACTTTAGTTTCTTCATTAGAAACATTCTCCACCTTTTTGGGAGAGGTTTCATTTGAAGGAGCAGTACACGATCTGTCATCAATTTTTTTCAAAATTGGTTTCAACTCCATATCAAGCAACAAGGAATCACTGCTACTGTCAGAAAATCCCTTTGCCTTGATATCCTCAAAAGAAGATTTTTTGGCTAAAGAGAAGGTGATATCATCAAATTTCTTCATCTCTGTAGGTGACAAAACTTCCCCACAGATGCTGTTTGGTCGTTCATCTAGTTTTAAAATTACTCTTGAAGGTGTGACCTTGGCATCATCTTTGAAAATCATAAACTTGGTTCTGAGTTCTGCTACAGAAGGGATTTTCACTTCATTTGTTGTTGTTGACTTAAGACCTTTCTCACGAATCAAGTCGGAAATGATATCCGCATGCACGGAGGATGCTACTGTCTGAGAACGCAACTTTAGGAAGTTCACCTTTTTCCCATTTTGTAAAACATCATCTACAGTTGGCATTTTTCCAATAACCCTTAATTTTGGAGTTGGTTGAACTTTCTTGTCATTTTGTCCTCTCAGATCTTTCTTATCAAAAGTAATTTCCCCATCAATTTGATCTTTATTGCCATCATTATTGTCTGTTTTTAAGCCTTCTGTGCTACGCGAGTCTTGCTGTACTTTATCTTTCTTCTCCACATCCCCGACTTTGTTGTTCTCATTGGATCTTGAATCCATACCAGCAAAAAAACGTTCCCTTTCTTCACGCCGCCGCCTTCTTCGCTCCCTCAGTTTGGAAACAGTATCTCTAGTCGAGCTTTCACTGGAAGTTTCAGTGACTTTTGTAACATCACTGTTAGGTGTTTTAGCAACTGTTTTAGTTATATTAGGTACAACTCTAGATTTGTTTTCAGAATTAACTTTGTTCTGTGCTTCTTTTCTCACACTCAGCTCTTTGGGTGATGAGTTTCTCACTGGCCCAACATAAACCACTTTGGCATTCTTTCCACTCGTCTTAACCGAACTGTCTTCTTTGGCAGAATGTGTAAGGTTTGGCGACACTTTTTTGTTGCTAGTGGAAGTTGTTTCTTGCGAAGATAATCCCTTAACTGTTCTCCCTCCACTTTTCCTCACAGGTTGAATTTTAATCTTCGCCTCTTCTCGGGAATTCGGAACATCCTTACAAGCTAAAAAGTCCACAGGTGATGAAGATCGTGACCTTCCTGCCTCCGGTGATGCTGATGTCCGTGAATCGGGCGATCTATCTTTTTTTGAAAGATCCCAGAATTTTAATTTATTCAACATGGAATTATTCTTTGATGGGTCATTTTGAACATCAAGTGATTGAGCTTTCTTAAAATTGCTTCTTCGCCTCTTAAGAAGGGCTGGGTCAAGTGACGGTTCTGCGTTAGAAGGCACTGGAGATGTCCTTTCTGTGCTAGAACTCCTTGGAAATCCTAACATACCTGGCAATGAAACCCTCCTTTTCACACTTGGGTGTGTTCTTCCAGTCTCTACCTCCATGTCACTTGATTCACCACCAGATTTAGGTTCTTTATTAGCAATAAACTTTCCAGGGACAGAAAATTTCTTGGGCTCATCTGAGGTTGTTTTCGAATCATTAGAATAAGAAAAAATTCTACTAGGGCTAGATATCTTTCTTTTCGGAGGGGGAGAAACTGATTGTGCTGACGATAACGATTCCATCCTGCTGTCTTTAATACTATCCTTTGATCCCTTCTGTGGAAGATGACTTTTACACTGAGTCCTTTCGTCCTCACCTTCTGAATCTGTAGACTGGGGCTTTTTGCGCGAGAAAACAGCCGAAAATTTTTTGCTGGATTTCTTAGTTTCCTCTTTGGTTGTTGTGGAGCCAGTACTCGAACTCCTTTTGTGTCCTTTGTGAAATAAAGAACTTTTCTCTTTTGATGGACTTTTTTCCCGCAAAACCGCCTTCTCCTTGTCCATTTTGGTTTTGTTAGGTCCTTCTCTGTCCACAGTCCTAGTGTCTTGGGCAAGTGTTCCATCTTTTTTGCTATGAAATGGTTTTTTGTTTAATATAACCCTCCCTTTTCGAGAGTCACTTCTAGTAAGAGACCCTTCATAAGCACTAGAAATCTCCCTACTCAAAAGTGATATGTCCCTTGCAGCTGTAGACTCCAGACAATTTCCATTTATTTCTTTTTCATTATCACTAAAGCCACCCTGACTGGTCCCACTTGATTGTAGTGAACTACTAGATGCACTCGATTCACTTCTTGAACTTGGCGATTCCTTTCTCAGAACACTGCCAGAATATTGTACAGTGGGTGATTTTGGAGTTTTTTCTTCTCTGGCCTGACTGCCTTTATATTGTACCGTCGGAAGCTTTGCATCACCTGAATTTGTCTTTCCCAGAGCAGGGACATCACCAATTTCAATTGTATCAATTTTTTTGTGAGGTACTGCAGTATTTTGTGAAACAGACTTTGTCGACGTGACTTTACCCAGGTTCGTCTTTCTCTCAGATGTGTTCCCCTTTCCATTTTCAATAAGTTCTTCGTAAGAAGCTGTGGTCGTGGGTGACGTAGTCCTTGATAGTGATGTTCCAGTATCAGCTACACTAGATTTCTTCGGAGATGTTTCAGAATCACTAAAACCCTTTGAGGAATAGATTCTTCTGCTGGGTAAAGTAAAAGGTGAATCACGTAATGAGCTGCTTGAATTTTGCCTCTTGGGGGGTCCATCAGGTCCCCAAACAGACCGACTCTCCCTCAACGAAATGCTTGAGCGTTGTCGTACAGGCATCTCTCCTGGGGCCCAACTAGAGTTATGACTTGCACCTAATGAGCTACTGGATCCCCTACGTGGAATGCTTAAAACATGTTTGGCAGAATATGAAGGTGTAAAATCTCTTGCACTTGAAGACCGTGTGAAAGGATAAGAATTTTTCCTCAAATTAGAAGTTCTACCAGTAGTGGAAAGTGTGCTAGTCTCTGATCTTCTTGATGAGGGTCTTGTAACATCAGTGAGTACTGAACTAGTTACACTACCATAAGTTCTTGAGCTTCCAAGCCTTAAAGCTTGCGCTGAAGTTGTAGAGGGAGATGACGAAGTTCTATACCCCGAAGAAAGAGACGAATCTTTAGCAGAATCTTTCCCCGAAGAACCTTGCGATTGGTAGTTTTTTGGCAAAGAAAAATACCTTCTAGGTAAAGAAGAGGGTTGACTGTATGAGTCTTTATACCTGTGTGACATCTCGTTAACTACCTGTCGCACTCCAGAGTCAATGACCAAATTGCTGATGTTGTTTGAGGACCCATAACTGTTTAATTGCTCTAATGATCCTCCGATAGAAATTGACACACTTGATGTAAAGCTCCTTTTGTTCTGAGGCTTGTTTAGGTACTCCTTTGCATAGAGGAAGAAAAAAACACAACATAAGTGCACAAAATTCAAATCACTTTGATTCAATGGTCCTTAACAGCATTCCAAAAGTCATATGTACACATTATTATTATTATATCAATAACCTGGCTAAGAGAAATCTTGAGAGAACTCTTCATGTTTATGACCTTTGGTAATCAAGCCCTTTTGATACTAGCAAAAGCCGCCGACTTTTTTCATCAAAATTACTTAATCCCTACGTTACATGCTTCGGTGTTAAGAAATAAAAACTCTCAATCAATATCAATAAAAACAATTCCTTCTGTCACAAACATTCCGTAAAGGCGATCTTGAGTAACACAAAAAAGTAAACAAAAAAGTTAATGTGTGAGCTGATATTATGTGACATCAACTCTTCAACTATTTAACTTTCCTTGAAATTGAATGCGGCCATTCATTTGGTTTATGACAGGTTCAGAGAAAGACCAACACAATAAAAAAGAGTTTGATTCAATTGATGCCCTTCGATAGTGGATCAATATCACTCTTTTTGCACGAAATGCCATGCTCCTCATAAGTTATGCAAATCAAACCTACGTGACACTGACTCAAACAGCTGATATTGAAAGTCTAGAGCAAAAATATATTGGCAGTTTGAAGTATTTTCTGTCACATGCTCTGCTAATGACAAGTTGCCCTTAATGCTAAAAACAATTGACTTTAATTATTTTGACATGTACATAAAATAATTTATCCTGTCACAATGGCATTCCTTCAATTTATACATGAAGAATCTATTTCATGCTTCTTTAATCAACCACATGTCAAAACGATCATGTGCCATGTGCTCTTACGCAAAGCTTCTGGATCTATATAACCCTTGTTCACTGACAAGGGATATCCTGTCAATATAGGCCAAATTATGCCCTTTCTTTTTCATTAAATATTAATTACATTCTGCATGGCTGGAAGTTAGTCAAATGAGCGGTTAAACAGCGTCTAGCCTAGGAAAAAAATCTTTTCCGTAAAAGATCTCCCGATGTAAAGCCTATGCCCAGAGGGGATAAGTCGTGATGCCCTTTTTTTTTCAGGTTAAGTCCACATGTGAGTGTCACGGACAAAAAACAGAAAAAAATCAATCACGGAAAGCATAACAAAAATTTCGAAAGATAAATTTGCCAGGGAAGACAGAGAAATTATTAGTCCAGTATCTTGTAGGTTAAACAACGTGAAACATTTCGTACGACATACACGATAAATACGAAGGAATTCTTTGCAAAATAATCGCCCGGCACAGAGCTAACAACAGCTTTACAGAATGATAATTTATTGCTACATGGCCCCCGACCGCACGTCAGAATAAGATCAACACATCTTTTAAGAAAACAAAATTCACACAAACAATGAAATATTGTTGTTGTTTTAAAAAAATTATCACTTGTTAGAATGCTGCAAGAGCAGAATCTTTAAGCCGAAGTTAAATGCAAACTACATACTCGTATGGATCGCGCTTTGGGTGTAAACAACACTGCAAACAATAATCGTAATTCTTTCACCATATGTAATAAATACTCAGTTCCAATATTGAAGGAACCTTAATTCTCAGATGTTTTCACTCCAAAGGCAAAACGAAGACTTGATCAACACGTTTTATGATTACTGAAACGAACTTTAATAAAAGTTACAACGATAACAATAATGATAATAATAATAATAATACTTTATCATTTAAATTATAAAATGTTATTCCAGTCATAAATAATTTGAGTAAAGGAAAATATTCTTGTGCAATGGGTAAATTGCTTATTGCCTCTGGAATCTCTTATTTTTGGGACAATTTGTAGATGTACAGTATGTTTATTTCAGAACTACGCATTCAGGCGAAAAATCAAGCTTGCTTCGAAACGGGGTTCGACAGCTAGTGGACAATTTTCATGACATAATAAAAATTATTGTCTTCCTGAGCAAAGATTCTAGCGGAATTACACCCACAAATACTTGAAACAACAGTGAAAATTCTAGAAAATCAAAGTATCGAATGCGATGTACAGTTGAAAGATCGATCTCGCAAGCGGTTCGACAGTTAAAAAAACTAAATTCCCGAAAAAACTAACTCGATGCGTGCCAGATCTCTTACAAGTCAATATGTATGGTTTGAAGCCCAGGATAAAATACATGGCGCATCCATTACGACCATCTGAGGTTTTCACACAGAGCACTTGATCACAGAAGTTGATTCGCTCACCTTTTGTTCTTTGAGATAAATTCAGTTCGCCGGCAAACAGGAGTTCCCAAAATGAATTCCACCAACGCCGAAGTTGGAAAATCCGCTTGGTTAACAGACAAAATTCACTCCAGGCGACAAAAGAAACGCTGTCAGAGCCAGAATAGTCCTCAAATACCGCAACAAAGCCAAGATCTCAGCTCTTCGGGCAAACAGACGCAGGCTGCCCGGTAGATTTCAAGGGCTTCTTTGGTCCATTAACTCTGAATGTTATAAGTTCATTGTTAAGGTGCTCAACAACAGACTCGATATCAAGATACAATTTATCGAGAAAAAGCCATCAAGCGTAAAATGTGGTCATCAGCTCGTGCAAGCACGCAATACAACTCCGATGCAGGGTTTGAAAGCACTACTGAAAGCACCAGTCTGTATGATCAATGGCCAAGTCACGAACATATACAATGAAAGTGAATTTCGTTGATAAACAACGAACAAATGAGAGATTTTCCGTCGCTACGTTTGTTCCAAAGTGCTCTGTAACAACATGGTGTAGCCAAAATAATGTCGTTTAGTCTTGCCGCTTTTTTAAAAATACTAAAAAATTATCACCGCGACGGATTATGGTCGAATGCGACAGTTTTTAACAACAGTTTAGTTCTTATAAGGCCTTTGATTGGAGAAATGTTTGACAAGCCACCACCGCCATCTTTGCATCATACAAAACCTATTTTGATTGGTCAATGATAGATTGAATCACTTGACCTTTTATAAAAATTACTAAAGAAAACAATGCTTCTTTGCCCGGTCAGTTAAGTTTCTTGCGAAGGTTTGCCATGATTGCCATGGAAAAACAATATTATATCACCGAAATAAAGTTATATCGACTGCATTTACTTTGATAAGGCTCCAATGTCAAGGTGAACGACGCGGCAAAGAAAATCTCTCTGACAAACGGAAATGTTATCTTTCGCACTTCCGTCCACAAGAACCTACCAGAGGCACGTCTCTCAGATTAGTAAGGTCGTTTGCAACTCGTCCGGAAGAATTATAAATCGTGAAGTAACTTCTCCAGCCTGACTAAGCGTTTTTACAGCTTTGATAAATTAAGAAAATCCTATTTTATCAAAACCTGATTTTGAGTCATACCTGTAATTTTAGAAACTATGTATCCCATTACATTAAATAGACTTTAGATTGCGTTATGGTTGCCAGGTTTGCATTGTGTAAATTGGTAGCGAAAATTTGAAAAAAAATCAACAGAATCAAAGTGAATAAATGGCGGTGGAATTGAACCAGATGAAGTCCCTACACAGCGATGTAGAGTGGTTCTGTAATTTGTCAAGATTTTATGTTCTGTTCTGGTGATGAAAAAAAAATGACATGAGAACTTTTTCCTGGTTTCATCGAACTACAATCCCCGCCAAAAAGATCGTGACACCAAAGCATCTTAGAACCCCCCTCGACCGTGTCAATGATTATGTTGATCGCGCGAAAAGTTTCAGGATTCCTGGAAAAACGCCATACTCTTTGCAACATTGAACTGGGGAAGGGGTGAAACTGCTATGCACCAGGTAAAATGTCCCATAGATTTATGACATGAAAAGAAAAATAAGCGATAATCATAAAATTGAATTTCTAAGTTCGAAGCCGTTTTGTACTAAAACGTGAACTCATACAGTAACTAATTGATATTTCAGGGCTGATAGCAATATTCTTTTTTTTTTTTTTATGCAATACCATTTCTAGAAAGGAATCGAAATAAGGAGGTGTTGCTTTTGCATAAAGGCTGATTTAGCAACAGAACGGGAACGTCAGTGGCGACGGCGCGCGCAGAAAAAACACCAATGAGAATTCAGAATAGAATAGATTCCACTCTTTTCTTCTCTATTCTAAATTCTCATTGGTAGTTTTGCTGCGCGCGACGTCGCCACTGACGTTCCCGTTCTGTTGCTAAATCAGCCTATTTACACGCACACCACACCCTGTTTCCTTTCCATATTTTCCCCATTGCTGTTCTTTACGTTATTGCTGGCTTTCTTCTTCTCCTCGTCTTTCCTCCATCTGCAGGCTTCCATTTATTTGCTTTCCGGCTAGAAACTTCAACAACGCCAATATAATCGCTTGAAAAAACAACAAATCTGCTTTCTGTGTAGCTTTGGGTTTATATCATTTACAGAATCAATGTTTGCTAATGGTGTCTCCCATGACATGTGTGTTTTTTCTGATGGTATTTTACCTACTATACATGCTAAAAGGAAATTCACCTCAGTCGATTTGAGCCGAAGTGTAGGCGATTTCTACGTGTTCTGAGACTTTCGGTTAGTATCGGGAGTGGAAGCGGAATAATGAATAATGAACAACAGCTTAAAAAAGAAAATGCATAGGCCGGAATATTTAGCGTTGGAACATTCAGAATAAAGAATTTTACGGTTTCCGTTAAAGATTATCGAACAAAATTTCAATAATGAATAATGAATAACTTGGGAAAAAATGGAAGGAATAGTGAATAACTGAGAGCCAATTATTCCTCTTCCACTTCCGATTAGTAGACGAATGTCTTCAGTACCTGTGTCTCAGTTCTCAGTTAGGTTGTGATTTCCTGGCGTTAATTTTTCTGCTGCCCACCTGTGCCGCTTCTGATTTGCGATAAGTTTTAGTTCTCTATTGAAAGTACAGTCTAGTAAACGATAGGTTCTGGTTGGGATTGATCATTTCTGATTGTTGGTTTTTCAACTCAGCTAGGTGGTATGCTTTCCGTGATTTTAGATCGACTTTTTTTCGTTCAGTTGGTATATTCCCGTTGGCCTTAGCCTGCGTAGCGGTATTAGGGAGTTTAAGCAAAGACGACGGCTACGGCAACGAAAACGTCAATCCAAAATATAGGTTACCGCTATCGCACGTATTTTGCGATTATTCCGTCTTGTTCACCTTGTACAACACAAGCGAACTATCCTGTAACTTGATGAGTAGGAACGGTTTTGAAATCGAAACAGAAAATGACTGTTTCATTGTTATATCCTCACGTTATCGTCAAAACCTAAAATTTGGTGATTTCACGTTGTTGTTTTATGGAGTACGCCAAAGAAATGCACGGAAATTCGTACTGCACGTGCAGCACGTGTATTTTTCCTTTCTTAACCAATAATATTCTTGCTTTGTGGCGTTGCCGTAGCCGTAGCCTTAGCCAAATCATGCATGAACGAGCGGTGAAGCCGCGCGGAGAATGGGGAGGGCACCTTGATCGTCCCAGTTTGGAGTAAAATTCAATTTCGACAATTTCGGAAGGGGAGTCTCCAAGTCTCCCTGTACGCAACTACATATACATTAGATACTCTCCTGTTCTAAGTTAAAATATGAAACAGGAAATGAACTTAAATGAAACAAGTCTTTTTGATGTTTTGGCAAATCTCAAATTTAAGCCGAAGTCTTAAAACATGCACGATATTAAATCTCTCTGTCATCTAATTTGCAATCAAACAACGAGATTCTTGTTTGTTTTGATTATTTTTCAAATTCCATTTTCCGTGTATTTTTGCCGAAAGTTAATTTGTTTTTGTTGCCGGTTAGACTATGACCTTCGAGATATTTGTCATCCGCATAAAATAAATCGGCAATTTAGGGGTAATCCGTTTGGCAATATTATCGGATCTGTGTGGGATAATCGGGATTTCGTTCCGATAAATGCTGACAATTGGCAACGTGACCATTCAACTGGTCACGCATTGTCACGCACATATATGGCTGAGTCTTCATTCGGTGTCATAACCGACGGTCTTAGAGCACAGACTAAAGCGTCTCCTTGCGGTGAAATCCTCTTCAGTAGGGCAGTACTCAGGGGCACCCAACGAGAATATAGTTCAAAACCACTTAAACATAGCATTGTTAAACGTATTTTGGTATTTAAACGGTAGATATAGGCATATTTTTTATCCCCTAGAAATTTTTCATCTGTTCGGATTTCCTAGCTAAAAGTCTAGTGATCCGAAAATTGTAGGGATCAAAACTTATCTTTTCGAAAATTTCAGCCAGAAAAAAGGCTCCCGAAAATTCTAGGTGACCTTTTAGGGGCAACAATCCCTTAAAAATGGGCAATTATGCCATTTTTTAGATGTTCGAAAATCCTAGGACAGGCAGGCAAGGTGTCTGGAAAACCCGAATAGCGAATAGCGAATAGCGAACAGCGAATAGTCGCGAATAGCGAATAGTACGAACAGTGCGAATAGTGGCGAATAGTGACGAATAGTCGCGAATGGTGACGAATAGTCGCGAATAGTGACGAATAGTCGCGAATGGTGACGAATAGTGGCGAATAGTGACGAATAGTCGCGAATGGTGACGAATAGTCGCGAATAGTGACGAATAGTCTTCAATAGTCACCGCCTTATGCTGAACAATCTCGTAATCAAAGCAAATAATATGCTCACCTGTCGTCGAAAGAGAGTTTCGTGCATGCTTTTACAAACACTCTAAAGAAGAACAAACGTCAAAATGCAAAAATATAAATCACTTTCATTAATACATCAAGCTCATGATCATCTCCTCGCACAGTGGAGCCCGAACATAAATTTCATCATCCTCATCTGTGCTGTCCGATCCGGCGAGACACGTTCTGTAAAAAGGAATAAAATCAAAATGTGAGGCAAGTGGTTTGTGATTAAAGAGACAAACGAGCTACTCTGATAACCGTTGCGTTAATTAATTATACAAATAAGCAACAGGATTTCAGTGCATTTATTACTTTTTCTTCTCAGGGCTCAAGCTGTCCTTCGCCGACACATCTCTGCTTTTTTAGCGGGAAAATCCCATCCAACGTTGCTGCGCGGTTGACCAGGAAGTACTGGGTACCAAATTTTCGTCATTTCGTCACAATCCCCCCCCCCCCTCCACCCTTATTTGCCACTATTTGTTACTATTCGTCACTATTCGTCACTATTCGTCACTGTTCGTCACTGTTCGCGACTATTCGCACTATTCGTACTATTCGTGACTATTCGCTGTTCGGTATTCGCGACTGTTCGCTATTCGCTATTCGGGTTTTCCAGACACCCCAAATATCCTTGACATTGTTGATGAGCTGGTACTATGGTACCTGTCATGAATCCATGCCATTACTCCAAGATGTAGGGCATGTCTGCACATTGATAAAAAGCATACTAGTTTTGTTTTTTTGTCCAGCTTCCTTAGATGTGATGTGCTTTCACTTTCTTTGCAATCTGGATAAATCATTGCACCTGACTCTCCCATTGGCATTTTTTCTCCATTTGAATCCCTAATCGGGAAATTGGATAGTGAAAATGTAGAATTTTTTGTACTGGGAGACATGAACTGTGACATGATCACTACTCGATATGATAATGACACATCCAAATTAAGGAGTATTGCTGATGTCTACGGACTCGAGCAGCTCATCTCTGAACCGACGAGGATAACACCCACCTCATCAACTCTAATTGATTTAATTTATACCAACTGCTCGGATAAGATTGCTTGTTCGGGAGTTTGTCATATCGGGATAAGTGATCATAGCATGGTGTATGTGTATAGAAAACTTGCTCTGAACGGGATGTCTAATGGACATAATTCTATTACATATAGAAATTTCCGAAATTTCGATCCCCAAAATTTTCGTTATGATATTCTATCTCAATGTTGGGATAATGTATACGAGTCTTCCAACCCAAACGTGATGTGGCAGCAATGGAAAAGTACATTTCTGGCTATCGCTGACAAACATGCCCCACTGAAAACGATGCGCGTTCGTTCAAGGAGTTCTCCGTGGATTACCTCTGAATTGAAAGACCTTATGCATAATAGAGACATATTAAAAATCAAAGCTAGCAAGACAAATGATCCTAACGATTGGGCATTATTTAAGAAACAAAGAAATATAGTCAATAAGCAAATACGCTCAGCTAAGCAAGTTTATTACCAAAATAGTTTTAATAAGCACACCAACGACTCCCGAAAGACCTGGCAGACTATAAACGAGCTAACTTCTCGGAAATCTGGGAAAACGTCAGTGGCGTCACTAAAAGTGAACGGATTAACGATAACTAATCCGTTGGAGCTATCAAATGAATTCAATAACCACTTTGCTAACATTGGTCCAAAACTTGCCAGTGAGATAAATTGTGATAATGGTAGCTATCAAAGATATCTTACTGTTACAGATAAACGGTTTAAGCTCCAACCCACCAATCCAAACAAAGTATTTTCACTTTTAAATAAACTAGACAAGTCAAAGGCAACAGGCCTTGACAAAATATCTGCTAGGTTTGTCAGGGAATGTGCTGACCTTATTTGTATGCCGATATGTGATATTTTCAATCAATCCATTAGTCAAGGGACGTTTCCAGATGACTGGAAATATGCAAGGGTTACCCCTCTTTATAAACAGGGTGACCGCGGTGATGTTAACAATTACCGCCCAATATCGGTGATTCCAATAGTGGCAAAGGTGTTTGAAAAGATAGTTTATGAACAGCTTTATGCCTATTTGGAAGCGCACGATATTCTATGTCAAAATCAATCAGGGTTTCGTGCTAATCATTCAACTGTAACAGCTTTGTTGGAAGCGACAGATTCTTGGGCATATAATATTGATAACGGGAAAATCAATGGAGTCACTCTCGTCTAAATTCCCTAACACCACCTAACCCGTGCGAAACAACAATAGAAAAACATGACACAGTATTTGCTATCGTGTGCTAACTGGAGGCCGCACGTTTATTGAGACACGCTAAAGCAACAATTACAAACACAGTCATAGGTGCATAAGGCAAAAAACAGAACCTGGGGAAGAACTAACGAGCATCCATAGGATGAAAAAACCTCACCGCGCTCGTTGCAGCAAATACTGAGGAAAAACCCCGGCCCTATGGATAGAACTCCCCCGACCTGCCGGGCACGGTGTTAAAGAAAAACAATACAAATAATTTAGATCCCTAAAGATCGTGTGACCAACAGACGAGAATTAAAATCGTCTTTAACGTAGCCATCCTTGGCGTTTTCGCTCGCCCAACGACCATGACGCTTGAATAGTCTATCAGGAATTCCAGCACAAGCTGCTGAGGTGGCTCCTCCAGCTCGTAGGCTATGAAGACTGAGCTTTGAAACGTCTGTTAAACCTTTAAAAGCGTCCTTTACAAGTTCGCGAGCTCTCGTATAGCTAATCCCTTGGCTCCGGACCATCTCTTTCGAACGAGGAGTAGCAAGGGCTCTGAAGAGAGGTAAATCTTCGGAGAGGTCGATCTGCGCAGCTGAGATGTACTCTTCCAAGGCCTTATAACAGGACAAGTCGGTAGGTCTGACCTTGCGATAACGATCCACGCCCCGTCACGGAAGTGATCAGTTTACGACGATTCATCCGCTTTAGATCCAAGAACTGTGCTCTTCACCAGGGAGGCAGTGGGTTGGAGATGCTCGGGGGTTGAGGAAAAGAATTCCTACCACATTTCCGACTGGAACACATCTGCAAAAAGACAAGAACTAACCGACAAGAAAAGAAAGACAAAGAAGATAGGCCATTCGTCTATATTATTTAATGAATTGAGATTAGAAACTGATAAACAGCAATAAAAGTAAATAGTAAATCCGACACAGGATTTTACAAATAAATCCACAGTCATGGGTACAGATAGCCCCACGTCTGACAAAGGGCACAGATGGTCCCTGAATCA
>OX421458.1:13214858-13222358 GCA_949126865.1 Montipora capitata | reverse complement strand
GGGATGGACTGACAGAAAAGACGCAAGTCCGGCATTAGTCAGACTTTTATTTATAGAATATGCTTCGGGCATACTTGGACAGTAGTATTGAAATTAAAATCAAAATCACTTTGTGATCATGCCTCTTGGAGATGAGATAATGCTAAGATCATCAAAATATTTCTTTTTTGTAGGGAGCATTAACAGCTCTTCATCTAGCAGTGATGAAAGAGGAAGAGAAAATTGCCAGACTGTTAATAGAAAAAGGAAGTGATGTCAATGCCGTAGATGAGGTAAGTTTATCATGCATGTTGATCCTTGATCCTAGAACTTAGTAACCACTCACTTGCAATATTAAAGTATGTAAATTCACAACTTCAGTATTCTGCACTTCTGTGAGTAGTTAAAAGTGGTTTTGCTGATAAAAGTGCAAGCTGCGCATGTTTGTGACATGTCCTGTGGCATGTAATTATCGAAAACAGCTATTCCTAAGAGCAGCATACATGTAAACCGAAAATTTCACTTTGGTAGTTTATTTGTATGATTTATGACTAGTAAGGCTATGAGGCTGCATAGGAAGACTTATTATTTTTTTTCCAAATTAAGGCATTTTTATGTTTTAATGACATTTTCTTTGTTTCCTCTAAAACAAAGTTGTTGACCTTCCCATTTTGTCCTCAATTTTAGAGTAATTTACTATCTCATAACCTTTGCCAAAATAATTTGTATGGGGGATGATTTTGGTACAAACATCCTATTATTGGAAGTCTTAAAGTGCCCCTGTGATCAAAAATAATCATTTTCTTTTTATACTTCAGATTTTGAAAGTGTGTTTGCTTAACCCATTGACTCCCAGAGGTTCCCCAGTGATGAGAAAAATTGTCTGCCGTTAGACAGTCTAGCCGATTCAGGCTTGTTTGGGTGTCAAAGGGTTAACACCTGACTGGCAAAATTTTGAGCTTTGATTTTTATCCAAAGGCCGTTTACTTTTAGTCTAAGTTTTGGATTTCACGGTCCGCCATTACTCACGTTCAAAACTGACCGATTGGACCGCAGAGGGTTGGATCCAGGGAAAATTGACATCAAAGGCTCACTAGTTTAAAATTTCAGCATGTGAATACAGCTTATTATATAATTATGCAAAACGCGAGCCGACAGTTTAAAAGTCTGAAAGCCCAAGACTCCTGTGCTGCATGTTAATTCTGCGGCGTATACACGCATAGCATTCTTAAACTAGTGAGCCTTTGACGTCATATTCTCCTTGATCCAGTTCCCTCGAGAACTTAAAGTTACCGGTAGTAATGCCGGACTACTAAACAGGAAAATTCCAGTTAAAATAAACAGTTGTCTTTTGAAAATCAAGGCTTATAAAACTTTGGTTGCATAGTGTTTAGTTAACATTATAGTTTTGAAATCTAAAGAAAAATAAGAATAGATTTTTTGGTCACAGGTGCACTTTAATAAGCAATTCTATGGAAAAGTGAGATCAGACTCTTTAATCAGGGAACTTAACTTAAAGAGTTTATCAGTCCACTGCTACTAATCACTTGACAGAAGACCTCTGAGAAGATTGATGGTCAGAATGCATTAACATGTAATTTTTTTTTTAGCATAAACGCAGTCCTCTTCATGTAGCAGTTGAACAAGAAAACAGTATCCCAATAATTCAATTGCTTCTGAACCACAAGGACATCAATATTAACGCAATTGATGAGGTGAGTTACTAGTATTCATACACGTTTAGGTCAAAATAAAGTGAGAGCAAAGTCTGTCCTTAGTGAAGCAAACCCATACAATCGAGCTGGAGTGCTTGTGCTGAGTATGTTGTCAATACCAATCTGAGTTGCTCAATGCAGGGTTAGTCCAAAACCTGTTAAAGTGCCCATACATAAAAGAAATTATTTTCCTATTTGAAAGTCCATATTAAAAAATGAATTTTGGCAAAAGAATTTTTGGATTCGAACAAGAGGCAACGTTTCTACGACTTTTAAAATCCTACTTTTCCTTCAGGGTCCTATGTTTTCTTACTAATCAACGCCAAGGTATTGCTCTGCAATCATTTTGGTCATTTTCAACAAACAAAAAATCAATCATGTCTATGTCTATCATTGAGGAAAGTGCCTCTGAATCCGGAAGTGAATAAACTGAGGATTTTAAAAAAAGAAGCCGAGGTGACGAGTTGCAGTCTCGACGAGTCAACCAGTGCTAGGACTGACACCCAGAACTACAGGTGTGTATATGGCACCCTACATAGAAGAACCATTCGCAGATGTGTAGTGGCTGCAAGATTACATGTACAGGAAAGAACAAGAGGATAAGGAAGGTCTCACAAGGGAATTAAATCAATGCTTATGTCTGTTCCTGTAAGCGAATCTCGTCTGTCTTCAACCATCTTAAAGTTTTTATTTTGCTGTCCATACAGTACTGGAAGTCATCCTCTTGGAAATGAATCTACTGTAGCACAGTGATGGAGATTTACTGGGCTTCCAGTTCTTTTTTTTCACTAAGACAAAATCTCAGTCCAAAAGCTTAAAGCAAATGAATCAATTCTAAAATAAAACACATACAAGTCTGCAGATATGTCCAAAAATGCCCTTCATTAGAAGTACACAGATTTCAATAAGTGTCACAAAGTGTCCCCTTGCCCATCTCCCCAAGTTAACAACATCACTCATGTCTCGGAATACAGACAATAATATTAACATCACAAAGCGTCCCTAAGCTAAAAATAACGTTAACCTTTACCCTTGCATGTATCTTATTGTTGGAAATTGGTACATTTAGCAATCAGACAATTTTAACAACTCACAGTCACTGTGTCCCTCGATTGCAGCACCTCATGTAAGGATAAGCAGAGCTGCATTTACCCTAAGCCAAAAATAACGCTAACCTTTACGCTTATCTTATTGCTGGAAATACCGTATTTACCCGCGGATAGGCAGCACCCGCGTATAGGCCGCACCCCAAACTTTCAATGGTTTTCATGGGAAAAAAAATAGTGAGGTCGAGTACCAGGATAAATAAAGCGAAGTTTGAAATCAACAACTTACAGCTACCGTAATTTCCGGGCGATTACCTGCGGGTAATGTATTAATATTTCCGCAAACAGTTCTTGGTGCGGGTTATAGGAAGGTGCGGGTATAAATGTGATAATTTTTAAATCTTCCGGTAGTTTTAAAACCGTAAGTAGGGAAAAAATATAAAAGTCATTAATTAATGAAACTGTTCCTAAAAACTGTATATTGCCTTTTTGATCCCGCTTTAATTGCCTAATAAACTTAAATGCTCTCGATGAAAACCAATGCAAATTGAAAACATATCAACAAATATCGTTGGTAATCAAAATCGTTTATCACGCATGATATTACTTTCTTACTTTGCTAATTTTCTTTGTTTAGTTGAAAATAAAGTATTATTCACTAACTGGAATAATAAACTCAAAACAAAAGAATAAAAATGTGAAATAGCACGCTTTAAAGTAATTCACACACAAAAACTGATGCCGAAATGTTCATTTCATGGCGCCGCTGCCGCCGCATAATTAATTAATTAACAAGAGGTGATTGTCGGCACGAGTGTTCAAACATTCACGGACAGAATTTTAAAACACCAGAACATTCGGCGCATCAGTAAAATATTCCTAGCAAGCACTGCCTTGAGGTAGAGAGTATTTTCCTGTTTCAAGTGATTTCTTAGAGTCAGTAGATCCTGAGATATCAATTTTTCTTTAGAACGGATTTTTACAAGCGGTATAATTCAATGGAAGATGAAAAACAATAGGTGTGAAAACTTACCAATTTCACGCTAAAGGATATTTTGTTAACAAAAACAATGGTTTAGTGTTTAGTTGTATGTGTTGTAAGTTAGTAACAATTGAAAGCGAACATTAAAACGCCAATTTAGTGTATGACCGTGAGATCTCTTGCATATTAATGAGGTATCAAAACGCTTGTATCCGCGTATAGGCCGCATCCCTAATTTCGGTCCCATTTTTCCGGGAAAAAAGTGCGGCCTATCTGCGGGTAAATACGGTAGGTAGCAGTTGGCTTAGAGTTGGGTGTGCATTTCATTTAGTGCATTTCTGGACATAAGTGCAATTAATCTGTGCCACTTCGCCGATCTACAATCCCTGAAAAAACCTCTGCAGACAGTATACAAGATGTTACTAGCTTACATAACAATAATAATAATAATAATAATAATAATAATAATAATAATAATAATAATAATAATAATTGAGGGATATTTGGCCGATATCCATGTAGGGCTGAAACCAGTAATGATGCAGAAAACTGTTCTCAGGCTTGGTTCCGCAAGAATTCTACGAAGGGTCCTGGAAAGCTAAGGCAGCTTGTTGCTGCTTGCCCAGGACATACCAGGGCAACAACAACATAACTGTGATTTTAAACAAATAATAGATTTATACAGTGCAATATCAAGTATTCGAAGCACTTTACAAAATGAAATCATCAATATGTATAGATATATTAATAATAATAAATAAAGATGTCAAAAAATGGTAACACCATGAGGCAGGAGCCACAGTCTAAAATTCCAAAAATAAGAATACAGTCATGTCACTATATACAATAATAATAATATTATTACTTATAATATCTATAAAAAATGAAAAAATTCCCCCCTCCCCCCCCCCCCCCAAATGAATGTTGATGCTCCTTTAACCCTTTCACTGCCAAAAATGCCAATTGACACTAATCTTACAGATAATTTTACTCTGTCTAACGCCAGACGATTTTACTCGTCAATGGGGAAGCCCTTGGCAGTGAAAGGGTTAAAGTGCAATAATGTTTAGCATTGCGTAGGGAAGAGGGGATTTTAGGTGTGCTTTCTGCTGAACAAGACAGTCATCAACACAACCAGATAAACATAGTCATTGTGCACTAGTACTACACAGGTCGTGCAACATTAGAAACCCAATAATTATTGAGACTGAAAATTTAATTACACCCAATTACACCAATGCACCACCACAGAAGTCAGGAGAAGATTAATTCACTTAACGGTATGAAGTGTTTGAAAGGTACATTGTATGATTGTTCTCTCCAACTCTTGAATTGTTATGCCCTTGTCCATTGTTATATTTTAGTACAAGCATACACCAATACAGCTTGCAGCGGAAAAAGGAAACGTTGAAGCTGTTAGTGCACTTTTGAAGAAAGGAGCAGACATTACCAAAGAAGATATCGTAAGTTGTGGTTGGAAATTGTAATAATTTATTATGATTTCAATATCAAAGTGATGTAGTCATAAACATTGTCCTGTACATGTAAGTGACTACATTTCTGTATGCTTTATCTCAGTGATTATTTTATCAGCTTACTGTGTCTAACTTCTGCAAATAACTGTCACAATGAAAAAATAGGCATGCATTGCATATGTGTGGTAGTGCAGTAACACAGCGCTTTATTCCATTACTGTCAACTGAGCTGCGTTTTGTCTTCCAGGAAATTCAAGTTGTCTTTACGTAATATATAGCTCTAATATTAGTACACAATATTAATTGTTTTCATCTTGGTACCGTATATCATTATAGTGCCATGGTAGATGTCTTAGGTAAATAGCCCCCTTAGAAGACATGTGATTACTAGCAAAATACTAAACCCAGAAAGATTGAAGAAAATAAAAGGGAATCGAGAAACATTGGCTTTGAGGCTGGTGTGATGATCATTTTCAAGGTCCCTTGCAACTTCTTTTTCACCACAAGTTTAAGTGTGTACTCTGAAAGGAAAGGAAAGGAAAGGAAAGGAACTTTATTTAATAAGTGTCTTGTCGTTCTAGCGCTGGAGCGCTAATTGGGGACACTGTAAACTGAAATTACCAATGGAAGTAAATCAAGTCAAATGTTGGTTTTTGAGGATCTGACAGCTTTGTAATACAAAAGTTCACTGCAGTTAATCCCTGTCCAGCAGAGTAAGTATCTGGATGGGTGACTTAAAAAATATACCACTTTGTAACAGATTGAAACATTCTATTTTAACGCTCAAAAATGCGAACTAAGAAAGGTACAGATTTTAGTAGCCTGCTTTATGCAAAACAAATATTGATGCAAAAGTAAGTAAAATTATCATATTGATACACAGTTTTTTGGAAGAGCAGAAGGAAGTTCTCAGGATGGCCGATCAAGAATAAAATATTTTGCCATCAGCAGCTAAATTTAAGACATGAAAACAATATAAATTTTGAACTGCGAATATAACAAGTTAACATCAGCAGAGAACATTTTGGGAGATTTTTGCTACATTCAATTTTTTTATTGTACTTTTGGATGCATAATATGATATTAAGTAAATCGCAAAATCGAAAGTGACATTAAATTCAGCAGGCACAGGCACCGTGATCAAGTTACCTTGCGTGTTTACTCTCGAAAAAAAATTTATGATTCATCTTTGTCAAATAATGGCAAGATACCGGGTTTTTGTTTTTGTTAGTTTTTTTTTCTTTGAATTTTGACAAGATGTGCAAATTCAACACAAAGATCACAATCGCCCAACTCTTGAGGTTGACAATTTTTTTCTGCAAAGTTAAAAATTTACTCTCCTAGATGAGGTTATTTATTACCAGGTAATCCCATCGTTTTGTTAAAATAGCAGCTGCTTTATTATTCATCAGCGTCACAATTTTTTGCTGATTTTGGGACTCATTTTGTTGAAACTCAAGCACGTTTCCAACAGACTTGCTTATTTTCGTGACTTATGCACACGTTGCGGGCCTATTGGCACCACAGACACTCTAACACTCTTACTTACACTCTTACAACCTAGTCACATACATGTAGTGTGTAGTGCACTTACATTGCACTACCACAAAAAGATCAAAATATTTTTCATCCATTCATACTGGTAATCTTTTGCTTGTTTCCCTCAATTTTTGCATTCAACATTAAACTAAAAATATCAAGTAAATCACTGGAGAGGTTACACAAATACACATGTATGTACATTCTCTTTCTCTTTCCTTCACACAGGCTGACAATATTCTAACAGTAGTTAGGAAGATCACATCATATCTTCAAGCGCTTGTATTTGAAAAAAAAAAAAACACTACTTTGAAACAAGCAAATAAAGTTTTACATCCAGTCTGTTGTTAGAGAGTAAGACATGTATATTTAATTTATATGATATGGCCAAAAAGGTATTACGTGTACATGTAATACCTTTTTTTTCCTTGGTGTCTCTGGTTTCCTGGTTAAACCCATTGACTCCTTAAACCTACCCCCTATTGACGAGGAATGTCATATGCCATTACACAGAGAAAAATCTATTAAGCCTCACTCCTAGGAGTCAATGGGTTAATACAATTATAAACTTATACTGATAACTTGCATAACCAGATGAAGTATTTACTGATCAACAAACAAACTTGCACTAGAAAAACCAACAAACAAGAAATTGTGCCCAGATTGATTGCTGTTATTTCATAGGAAAAAAAAATAAGGATGTGATAGAAAAATCATTTTTGTCATCAATGTTAGTCATGTTACAGTCGAGTTATGTCACGCGT
>OX421458.1:13204858-13209858 GCA_949126865.1 Montipora capitata | reverse complement strand
CAGACACAGAATTGTGTATATATAATGATCAGTGATATTGGACACAATGTTACCTCAGTCTATATACGTTTGCATCATAATTGTTAATAAATGTGTTATTAATAAGAGTAGCCCACTTATTTTGCACCCTTGTGGGCTTATCCATGGTTGGGATGAAATCTTAACTCCTGGAGGAGATGCAAGAATTATTGTGCATACTTACACAAATCATAGTAGAGGAGGTTTATGTTGGCATCCTCCAGAAGCAATGAGTTTTTCAACCATTTGCTCAAAGTAGCTTAAAAATATTTATGGGCTATTGTGCTGTCTATAAATAACTCCACAAATGACTGGCTGGCTGGCTGTAAGCTGTGCTCCGAGGTCATAGATGGACCAAATAGCAGCAGCCAGAGGCACCATAGTATGTTTTTGGTTTGACCTTGTTGAGCTGTATCGTTGCTGTACTTGCGATGGGGATTAGCGAGACACACTACATGTAACTCGATAACCTCGCAGTTCTATTAACTTCCATGCACAAACTATGCACTCCATGCCTCCATGCACAGACTATAGACCAGTGCTTTAATTCTTATGTATGTTTTTTTTTTCTTTTTTTATGTTAATATCATAATTTCAAAACTGTAAGTGCAAAATAAAGTGAAGTTGAAGTTGAGACAGACAATCATAATTCTTCCCGTGTTCTGCACTCTTAAGAATTATTTACCCATACCATTGCAAGTTTTGGGAAATCATCATCAAGAAAATTAATGGTATCTTATCAAACAAAAGTAAAATGGTAAACATCAATGAGGAATAAGAAGAACTTTCAATTCTGTAACTGAGTTACCCACTAATAGTTTGGCAAAATCTGACTAGTGTATAAATCATAAAGGACATTGCTATTTGAAGTAAAATCATAATAAGGTCCTTTTTTTTAGGGTAACACATGACAGTGAACTAGACTCACTGTCACTGATAGTTTGTGGCTTCCCCCCCCCCCCCCCCCCTTCTTCCATCAGCACTCCATTTTAAGGGTACTGAAAGCTTAACAGCTACATAGATCAGAGGAAAGGCAAAACAGACGTGGATCCAATGAGGCGGGAATCGAACTGGTGACTGACCCCCAGCTCAGGAAGCTCAGCACACTAACCGACTGAGCTATGCCAGGAGGCAGTGCGGCCCAGTGGTTAGGGCACTTGCCTTGAGATCCAGAGAGATCCCAGGTTCAAGACACGTTCTGACCACTGGTTGAATTTGTTCCTGGTAATCCCTGGTTCAACTTCTCAACTGCACTTGTAAATGGCCAACTGGTTCGCCTCCGGTCAGTTGGGATTCTTAACAGCTGTTGTTTAATGTTCTCTTATGTCGTGATTGTGTTTCATTGGCCCTGAAAAGCCCCTATGGGGAGTGGTCAATTACGTATGTACGTATGTATGTCTGGTTTGAAAAGACACAAAAAGGAGGTGACAAGGAAAGCACATCCTCAAGAATTCTAGCAGTGGCAGTTAAATGATGCTCTCTTGAAAATAACAACAACAAGTTATTTATTCACTATCACACATACAATTTTGACATCAAAGATCGAAAAATAAATTTAAAAAGCTGTCTTAGGAGGACACTTCTCCACTAGTTGGAAAATCGACGTTGGGAAAAGAAAACAACTTGCAGGTTCTTAGTAATCACCTTGCCATTTTATTTGTTTATTCGTGATTAGGTGCAAAACACGGCCATTCATGTTGCAGCTGAAAAAGGAAATTTCAAGGTGTTAACAGTGATTTTGCCAAAAGCTGACCGAGGACTCATTTGCAAACTTAATAAGGTAATTCTCTCCTTGTATATGTATGTACAGTGAAATTCAAAAGTTTGTTACGGGAAGATTATAATAATCATTATTAACAAATCAATCATATTTGAATGTGTGTGTACACGGCTGAATTTAATATGCAACACAGGAGTTTTGGGCTTTCAGACTTAAAACTTGTGTTTTACATATATAATAAGCTGTAGTTAAATGCTGACGTTTTAAGCTAGGGAGTAAATGACGTGACTTTTCCCTAGACCCAACCCTCTGAGGTCCAATCAGTCAGTTTTGAATGTGAGTAATGGCAGACTGTGAAATTCAAAACTTTTTTTTTGTTTTGTTTTTTTGTGAAATTCAAAACTTACATTCAAAGTAAACAGCCTTTGGACAAAAATCAAAGCTCAAAATTTTGCCAGTCAGGTGCTAAGCAAACACACTTTTAAAATCTGAAGAAGAAAGAAGGGATTTTTTTTTATCGCATTGCTGTAGCACTTTAAGACAATCATTTCCAACTTCCTTGTCCAGTGGTAGACAAAAACCCTTTTCAAGGGGTTGAAAAAACTCAATATTATTGCCCCCCTTCCTCTTAAAAGATGTTGAGTCGACACAGCTGGGTTATTTGTTTAGAAATTAAAACAAGCAATGGTCATGAACAGTCCCAATGCATTTCCAATATTTGGCTCAGTGTTGTCCTCACATCTATATAAAAAAATTGATATGATTCAACAATGCCACACTTTTTTGACGCAATGATAGCTAATCTTTTCTATCTACATGTAGACTGTGACCTCAAAACACTTTGACTGTATTAATTGGTTGAAATGTTTTATTGTTTTGTTGCTTTTAGCACCGAAACACACCTCTGCATTTAGCTGTGAGAAGGAAGTGTCTAAAAACTGTTGCGGTCTTGTTATGCTATGGTGCAGATGGCTCACTGGAAATAAAAAATGAGGTGAGGCAACTTGCTGTCTGAGGTCAGATTCTAGGTTCACGGTTTTTTTTCTAAATATGTAATGTTCAATATATTAAACATCGAGTTTGTACATGCCCTATACTATTGCACTAGTAAGGGCAATGTTGTGATTCATAGCCACAGAATTTGAATCGCACTCCATAGTCTTTGCATACAGGCTAAAGTAATCATTTTACGGTCTGAAACTTTGCGTACACACTTAAATCTTCTCGTGAACCGTTGGCTTTGATGCCAAACTTTGCAAGTTGATTTTATTCTCTGGGGTGTGCATGCCAGGGACGGAAACTGTTTCCGTCCCTGGCATGGTAATTAAATGGTGACAGGCCATTCATAGATCCCGCAAACGTGTCGCATGAATGTAATTGCTTCTCTACATGTAGCGTTAAAGAGATTAACTACAGTTTGGCTTTAACCAGTATATCTCTCAATGAACTTCCTCTTTTATAAGAAATGATCGGAGGTTCCCTGAACATTTCTTTAAGTTTAGGTTGTAATTCTATAAGATGCCATTTCTCCATTAGAATTTGTTTTAGGTTAGGCACAGATAGGTTGTATTGCGTTACAAAAGGCAATATTTCTCTGCGTACTCTTGTGTTTTCTTGGAGAGCTTTCTTTCTGTCAGAGAATTTGACTTCCGAGAGTGTTTTATGTATAAGGTTGTTTGGGTAGCCTCTCGCTCGAAGGCGTAGTTTGAATTTTCTTATGTTTTCTACGAAAGTCTCCTGTGAAGAGTTAGTTGTTAGTAGTCTCAGGCCTTCACCTTTCACGAAGCCTTTTTTGACTCCGGGTGGGTGACAGGATTTAAAATGCGTGTACTGGAATGTCTCAGTAGGCTTGAAAAAAGTATGCGTGTCAAGGATAGATTCCTTTTCAAATTGTGCTCCTTTGTAGATGCATGTATCGAGGAAGATGATTTCTTTGTCAGAAATATCAGCAGTGAATTTTATTGTAGGATGGTAGTTATTTAACAAGAGAGGGCTTTGCAAGTTAAAGTAAGGTGAGGCCCCTGGTTGACTTGCTCACTCTTTGTATCTCATTACGGCCCCGTCCACACTAATGTGTTTCCGAAAAACCTCCGTTTATATATGACCGTCCACACTAAAACGATCGAAAACAGAGGTTTTCGAAAATGCTTTTGAAAGTGGACACTTTCAAAAACGGAGGTCTATCGTTCTAGTGTGGACGGCGAAAACGGAGGTTTTCGAATAATGTGTGCAACGTCATATTCTTTTTGTATGCTAAAGAGTGCCCTGTCAACCCCACTTAGCCCTCCAAACCCAGCCGGCAAGCGGCCTTGTGGTGAAATCACTGATAATTAAACAAAGCCTGAAAGAAAGAGTGTTAGTGAAACTGACTATTGTGTTGCATTATTATTATAGCATGGAGAGACACCTAAAGATCTTGCAAGTAGAGAAAGAGAAATCCTTGAGCTGCTTCAGGGGAACAATTCTGAAAAACTAAAAGAGGTCTGAGCCAAAGTTTCCTGCTTGGAATTTTAAAGGAAACAGAGGCATTGATAATCCATATATAATAATATATATTTACACTGGAATTTCATTTATGTTTATGCATTAAGGAATCAATCCCATGGAGAGTTAACAACTTGACAGGCCGACCTCCAAGGGCCAGTGGGCATAACAGAGAAAACAGACTATATGCAACAGACAGACCACAACACCTGGGGAACTACATTTGCCCTGCTTCTTGATTTAGTTATATAGATTTAGTTACACAATATGTATATGTTGCAGTTAATTTTTCATTTCAGTTGATTTTTTTTCTAACTAGTTAATTTTTTTTAACTAGGTTATTTTTAATCAACTGTCTAAAAAAGGGATTTTCCTTTTTTAGGGGTGTAGTTAAAAAATAGGGGCTTGGTTTTTTAGGGGGTATGAAAAAACAACGATAATCTCCCCTTCTCCATTCTACTTGTCCTACCCGTCCCTCATCTTCCCCCATTGTCCCTATCCTATCCCACCCTTTCTTCACGGATCTACCCCCCCCTTTACCTTCCAGTTACCTCCCCCCTTGAATATCCCTTATGCCCACCCCCTTCTATAGCACTTCTCACCCAGACAATTCATACTTGTCAAGACTTTTTTTTTTACTCACCCGAACTTGAACTTGAACCCCTTGAAACTCCTGTCCACTCTGTTATCCACTTGACCACACAAGCAACTCAAGCAAACCTCTCATCATAATTTATAATTACCGGTAAATATTTTATTGTTCATCCCAGGCCACTCT
>OX421458.1:13194858-13199858 GCA_949126865.1 Montipora capitata | reverse complement strand
GATACATCAGTCGATATGTGGATCGAGTTCCGGCCGATATATCGGTTTCCTGACGACAGGAAGTCGATCAAGCGTCCATAAATGACGCTTAAATGTCGGTAATGTAGCGATGGATTTTCGATGATTGACGGTCGATGGTCTATCGGTAGACTAGCGGTCGACTTTCGGTCGACTTTCGGTCGATAGTCGGTCGACATATCGGTCGAATGTCGATCGAGTCTCGACCGACATTTCGACCGATACATCAGTTGAATGTCGATCGAGGTGCCCTATAAGATACATGATCCACCCTGAGAACATATCACACATTATGGAGATGATAAAGCAAAACATTTTTTACATCTCATTGTGTTTCGCAAAGTACCATAAGCCGTGACATAGCCCCTGTAAGAATTAACAATAACAATAATGTAATTGTAGTGTAATAATTAATATATTTCTTGTTGTTTATGTTTTTCTCGTTCGCAGATATTGAGTACTCCGTGCGCGGGGTTGGTGGGAAATGGTTGCCGTGTGGAGGCTGACAGCCCTGGTTGGTATTCACCAAAAATAATTTGACATATTAGGTTAACATACACAGTGGAACCCCGCTCTACGAACACTTGCTTAATACGGACACTTTCATTTGCCTACACGAAAAGATCATATATTTTCTCCAGAATTTACACGCTTTATACGTACACCGGTTGATACGGACAACCGGCATTTTTTTGTGTCCCAAGTAACCAACCCTCATATAGGTGGTTTGCAACCCATCTCTAGAAACAAAGATAACAATGCTGAAATGTACAATTGCTGGTGGACGAACAAGAGTAGGCTCGATTACCAGCCGCTGTTTCGGGAAATGAGCCAGCGCTCACTCCCGAAATCTCCCGAAGTCTCTTCTCGGGGAGGATACCCGAATTCGCGTGAGCAGCGGAAATCGAGCCTAGAACAAGAGGAGCTAATGAGAGATCTTTTGTTTTCGTCCACCAACATGGCGGCAAAGACGTCACGTGAAAACCACCCATATCATCAACCCCGCTTTACGGACACTGGTTGTGTGCGCACTGTCTATTGTCATTGTCACAATTATGTGCTAATCCAAGACATTATATTATTACACATTGTACTCTGTTCAAATAATGACGTATTTCTGCGGATTAGTACGAATATTTTACTAACAAAACAGAAGCAAATTAGCGTGACATGTTTGATTTTGATCAGTTTTTCTTCTTCTGGTGTTTGACCCTTGTACTTTGGTCCTTTAAGAAAGTTTTCTGCCTCCTATTACAGTTTAACTTCCTTGGCTTTTTGCTGCAGACATTGCTCGTAGCCTTCTTCCTCTCTGACGGCCATGCCGTATACAGTTAAAGTTGAGAAATCAAACAACGTTCGTTTTGTAGTGGAAATGTCTGCTGTAGTCTTTTATGTCGTTAAAACATGTCTTTGGGGCATTTTTTCTGAGAGCTCGGTTAATACAGACACCTGGATAATACGGACGAGATGGCATTTCCCCTTGGGGTCAGTATTAACCGGGTTCCACTGTATAATGAGATGATATTTCAGATAGTACATGTGCTGCTGCATCTACATTACCGCCGGCTAACTTTATTTCACGAGTTAGACTGCGAGCAGTCCCTTTACAAATCAGTCGAGCGGCCCGCTTTTCTGATGCAGTCGTGTTTTGTCACGCAAACAAATAAAATGACCGAGGGAGGCTTGGGAAGAGAAGGGCAGCAACCGACGCGTTCAGAATGATCAAATCTGTTAATCTAATTAGTGAAAGTGATATGACAGATGGTTCCGTCTTTCTTATTGCTAATGTAAATAACACGCACCGTGAGTTCAGTAACGACGTGGGAATATTTATAAATGTGCATGTCGAATTCAATCAAGTATTCGGAAAGGAAACCGCAGAAAAACTGCTATATTTACTTTTAATTTAGTGAGCGACACTCCAAAGGAGCCCGGTAAAAAGAAAGGGTTGGAAAGCTAAACAGAGAGAGGCCTCAGATTTTTGCCAGATTTGCAGAATAAATGTTAACTTGAATGTTGCAGTGTTTTGGCAAGGTTCGACACAGGTGACCCAAACACATAAATTTGAATGCTCAGTCAACTTAACGGTTTGTAGGGTTTATATGGGAAACATGAAATGCAAAAAAAAATCGACTAATCCTAGTTTACTGCGAGGAAAATAAATGAAATAAACTTACTCTTACTTCACCTTTTGTCCTTGTGTCGATTTGAGGCGTTCTGGGCTAGTTTTGAAATTTGCTCCTATCCTTCATTAAAAGAAGACAGGGCTGGAAACTCCGAACCTCTACAGCCACTGATCTCACTGCGACCGAGGACGATTTAATCCCCAAAATGGGCTTGATTCGGCCTTTTGTCCACTTTCACGTGAAGATCGATACGAAACGATGTAGCATAAATGCGCAGAGCCCCAAAACAATCTCCACATGCTTAGAGAACAAGCCAGTTTTCACGAAGACCCCACCGCTTTCTCCAGCCTGAAGAATGGCCTGGTGACGATTTCACTTCTCTCTAGGGGTACGGATCCAATATCAAACTTCGCCCATCTGGATTATTCTCACGTCCCCACGGGCTTTTGATGTCTAAGCCCTCTGTCTCGAATAGCCAATTGCCATGCTCAAATACGTGTAAACATGCAAATATTAATATTGAGAGTTTTCGCACAGAAAAATATTACTTGCCCCACGCTGTTCTGCCGTGTTTCGAAGCTGGAAAGAATCGAACTCAACGAGTCGTCCTTGGAGCGTTATCCAATTTTAAGACACAGGACGAAACTAAGTCAATCAACAACTGACATGTTTTATTCCTTCTCCCTCAGCTCCTCAGTGCGCACGCTCTATACAGTCCAAAGTTCACGCTAACACAACGTCTCCCCTTTTCAGGGTCACCAACAACATAAGGTTCTTATCTGAGACAGCAAACAAAAATAAGAAACAACGACTAGTTGACGACTCTCGTTCATCTTAAGCGAACCTAGGCTTGGTCAGGCTCTTTGGCCTTGAGGATATACAGGGTGACGGAAGGGACTTTACAGGAGTAGGAGACTTGTCTACAGACACAGGTTCCTTGGTATTGGGCATTTCCGGCTTGTCTCCAGGAACTGGTGTGATGTGTGATCGATTTCGTCGTCTCACTGTGCCTCTACCTGTCTCAACCGTGTAGGATCTTGGTGTTTCTGCTGCACTGGCAACTGTTCCCGTAACTATTCCTGCGGTGTTCCCGTCATTAATGTACACCTGGTTGCCGGGTTGCAGTGGCTCTAGCGGAACAGGTCTGTGACGCTAGTTGAAGTGGGTCCTCAATTTTTCCTTGCTCTCTGCTTCTTTTCGACGCAACTTGTCGATGTCAGGCCAACTTGGGCCAAGTTTGTATGAAAAGTTGGAACAGGGGCTCTGATTTTCCGTCCCATGAGTAGCTCTGCTGGCGAGTGTCCACAAGCAAGTGGGATAGATCTGTATGCTAACAGTCCCTTGGTTGGGTCTTTCTCTTTCTTCAGAAGAGACTTGGTAGTCTTCACTGCTCGTTCAACCTCGCCGTTTGCCTGTGGGAAACGGGGATTACTTGTTGTCTGTTTAAATCCCCAGTCCTTTGTGAATTGGGTAAATTCTGCTGAGGCATACTGTGGAACGATATCACTCCTGACTTCCTCTGGAATGCCGTGTCGTGCAAAGATCGCCTTGAGCGCTCTGATGATTTCAGACGATTTGGTTGTCTTATTCATTGCCGCTACCTCTACACAGCGAGAGAAATAATCAACCACTATCAAGTAAGTGATGTGATCGAGTTCGAAGAGATCAGTTGCAGTCATTTGCCACGGACGCTCAGGGAAGGATGTTGGCATGAGTGGTTCTGGCCTGATTACTCGGTGCCTTGTACAGATTTTACACTTCTCCACCATTGTATCTGACGAGTTAGACCTGGCCACCAAACAAAACTTTTAGCTCGCTCTCTGCATTTGGTTATCCCTTGGTGTCCTTCGTGTTGCTTGTCGAGGACTTCTAACCTCAGGGATGATGGGATAACAATTCTAGATGGTTTTAACAGTATTCCTTTAACTACACTTAGCTCCCCTCTATCTGACCAATACCGTTTCAGTGCGTCATGAAGATGGAACTTGTCCGGCCAGCCCCCAAGGCAATAATCATTAATCTCGTTACAAATGGGATCTTCATCTTTAGCCTCCTTGATTTGTAGTAACTTGATGTCTGACACAGGGCGTGAGTTAAGTACATAGCAGTCGAGATATATGTTCATCTCTTGTTCCTTTATTGTGGTCTCGCACTCAGAACTGGTTGTCTGGATTTTAGAGAGTGCGTCTGCCACGTACATTTCCTTTCCACGCACATGGATGACTTCTTTCAAGTGGAAACGCATGAGGCGCATCCGAAGACGCTGTATCCGAGGAGGGACGTCGTTCCGTGCACGCTTTGTAAGGAGCGGCACCAGTGGCCTGTGGTCTGTTTCTTCAATGATGGATTTACCCACGATGTAGTCACTGCATCGCTCGCATGCCCAAGTCAAGGCAAGGGCCTCTTTTTCGATTTGCTCATATCTACACTCCACTGGGGTGAGTGCTCTGAATATGAATACCACTGGTCTCCAGTTTTCATAATCTTGCTTTTGAAGGAGGACCCCACCCAGTCCAAAGGATGATGCATGAGCAGAAAGCATCGTTTCTCTATTGGAATCATATAATACTAGGACTGGTGCTTTTGTTAAGCTAGACTTAATTCAGTCTTGGAATGTTCTCTTGTGGCGGTCCCCAGATCAACTGGCTCTCTTTTTGCATCAGGTCACGAAGAAGTTTTGTCTTGTCGGCTGAGTGCTCTGCGAACTTGCCCATATGGTTCACCATACCGAGGAATATACGCTCGTCATGAACGTTACTTGGTGCTGGAAGGTGAACAATGGCTGTGATTTTGTCTGGATCTGCTTTAATTCCGTTAGCACTGACGACGTTTCCAAGAAACTTGATCTGTGGGGCA
>OX421458.1:13139858-13192358 GCA_949126865.1 Montipora capitata | reverse complement strand
AATAAGCCCTTGATGCCTCGTTCTTAAGCTTAAAATTCAAAAGAATATTTTATCTTGAACGAGGCAACAAGGGCCAATTTGTATCCGCATAAATCAGCGGCCATTTTGGAATAGGGTGTATTCCTAGCAGATAATAGCGTTCGAGTGCTAACAATCCGATGTGTTGATCGCGTTCAGAACATTGCCCTCAGGTTTGCAGAAAAACGGATCAAATTGTAATTATTGTTATTATTAACTTCGCTTTAAATCATTCTTTGTTATTACAACTAAACAGTTTTGACTGCCGGTCATTTAAGGCGTTGTTACACTGCAAAATGTTTCGTGCAACTTGTATCGCAATGTTGCGGCGACATTGTGGCGGGACAAGTTGCGTGAAACATTTAGTAGTCAAAACTGTTTAGTTGTACAAAGATTGATTAAAAGCGAATGACTACAATTTGATCCGTTTCTCTGCAAACCCGTGAGCAATGTTCTGAATGTGATCAAGACATCGGATTGTTAGCGCTCAAAAGCTATTATAACTGCTAGGAATAGGCCGGTTTTAAATGGATTTTCTCCGCTTGCTTTCAAATGAGGACGACTCGTTGAGTTCGGTTCTTTTCAGCTTCGAAACACGGCAGAACAGCTGGAGCAAGTAATATTTTTCTGTGAGAAAACTCTCGATAGTATTATTTGTATGTTTACACGTATTCGTATTTGGGCAACGCGATTGGCTATTCGAGACAGATGGCTTAGACGTCAAAAACCCGTGGGGATGTGAGAAAGATCCAGATGGGCGAAGTTTGATCTTGGATCCGTACCCCTAGAGAGAAGTGAAATCGTCACCAGACCAACGGTCGTGTCCTGTCCGAAAGGCTAACGCTTCTTCAGGCTGGAGAAAGCGGTGGGTTCATCGTGAAAAATGCTTGTTCTCTAAGCATGTGGAGATTGTTTTGGAACTCTGGGCTTTTATGCTATATCGTTTGTTTTCGATCTTCACGTGAGAGTGGACAAAAGGCCGACTTGATCAAGCCGATTTTAGGGATAAAATCGTCCTCGGTCGCGGTGTGATCAGTGGCTGTAGAGGTTCGGAGTTTCCAGCCTTGTCTTCTTTTAATGAAGGACAGGAGCAAATTTCAAAACTAGCCCAGAACGCCTCAAATCGACACAAGGACAAAAGGTGAAGTAAGAGTAAGTCTATTTAATTTATTTTCCTCGTAGTAAACTAGGATTAGCCGATTTTTTTCTGCATTTCATGTTTCTCATTATGAACCCTACAAACCGTTAAGTTGACTGAGCATTCAAATTTGTGTGTTTGGATCGCCTGTGGTTTCGACGGTGTAATGTTCGTCCACAACTATCCAGGACAAATTCTCGTCAATCATAAAGTCTGAAGTCAGACAGAGGTTGTTCTGCAGAAACAATGTCTCAATACTTGTTTAAAGCCATTTCCTTAACAAATTCCCTTTCTTCTCGAAGGCAACTACCCATAGATATCTGATCTTTGGTGATGCTGCAACGAGGAACGATTACCACGATCGGATGGCGTTTGATTTCGGCCACCCGTAGACAAAGCTCTCACGAATAATGGTCTTTCCGAAACCAGTTGGGAGCACAGCCATAACATACTTGCCTGATAAGGAGAGCTTCGACCATACGTTTCTGCCTTTGTTTGTGTCCCAATGTTTCACATTTGAAGGAATAAATGATCGAAATCTTCCGCAAAAGCCACATCGAGCTTATAATCGAAGCACAATCTGATAAGAAGTAATTAACTCGTCCAAAAAATCTGACAGTGGTTCATTGTCAACGGTAAAAGTGGCTGCTTATGAGCCAGAAGGCGCTTATCTCCGGTTTCAGCACAGGTAACCCAGGCTCACTGTTTGTAGGTAAATATAGAGAACATATGAGGCGAAGTTTTAGGTCTGAAAATTTGCTAGAAAATGGAAATAAAAATCGATAAAACTTACCATGTGGTGAGCTGTTGTTGTCTTTAATACGTACACGAAGTTTCGGGAAAAATGGTCCCCGTTCACCTTCCTTCATAGTATAGTGACAAGGTAGGAGACGGAAGCCAGCTTATGGACTCCGATCGACCCAAAACAAGCACGATTTTTTTCGTGAAAATCGAATCCAGTCGCTAAGTAAACACGCCAGGCTCGTGGAACATGAATTTCTCTAAACCATGAATCCACTGAAGCATCTCCAGGCACAGGTAACCCAGGCTCACTGTGTGCGTCACGTAGGTATTAAAATATAGAGAACATATGAGGCGAAGTTTAGGTCTGAAAATTTGCTAGAAAATGGTAATAAAAATCGATAAAACTTACCATGTGGTGAGCTGTTGTTGTCTTTAATACGTACACGAAGTTTCGGGGAAAATGGTCCCCGTTCACCTTCCTTCATAATATAGTGACAAGGTAGGAGACGGAAGCCAGCGTCGGGACTCCGATTGACCCAAAACAAGCACGATTTTTTCCGCGAAAATCAAATCCAGTTGCTAAATAAACACGCCAGGTTCGTGGAATAGGAATTTCTCTAAACCATGAATCCACTGAAGCATCTCCAGGTAGCAACGCGGAGCCACCAGACTCCGTAAAACTTGTAAGTTAACCTGCTAAAATGGCGGCCAGAAAGCGTGGTACTCACGAAGTGCCCAATTCAAAATGGCACTGAACTCTGGACGCCTGGTGACGAGTATAATAAGTCTCCCTCGAGGGAGGGGAGTCCCAAATTGCTCAATGAGTTTTGTTTTTAGCAGTTTGGGACTCCCCTCCCTCCAGAACTTATTATACTCGTCACCAGGCGTCCAGAGTTCAGTGCCATTTTGAATTGGGCACTTCGTGAGTACCACGCTTTCTGGCCGCCATTTTAGCAGGTTAACTTACAAGTTTTACGGAGTCTGGTGGCTCCGCGTTGCTACCTGGAGATGCTTCAGTGGATTCATGGTTTAGAGAAATTCCTATTCCACGAACCTGGCGTGTTTATTTAGCGACTGGATTTGATTTTCGCGGAAAAAATCGTGCTTGTTTTGGGTCGATCGGAGTCCCGACGCTGGCTTCCGTCTCCTACCTTGTCACTATAGGGAGCTTACGAAACGACGACGCCGACGGCAACGACGACGCTACAAAACAATAGGTTTAGTGAGCAAAAACAATGGCTCTGCACGCTCTGCACGTGCGTTTTATATTTTGGTACATTTCTTTGCCGTCATCTCCTAAATGACGACGTGAAATGACCAAATTCAAGGTTCTGTGGACGACGTTAGCACATGACGATGAATTTTCAGTTCTCTCTCTACGCTTCCAACCCACTCATACCAGTTTAATTCCTCGACAGTTACTACACATTTTTAACGCGAATCGACATGAAATAGTTTCGTAGTGATATGAATAACGCGAACTCGTATTTTTAAATGAAGTCCTCGTAGCCGTCGTCGTCCTCGTTTCGTAAGCTCCCTTATATTATGAAGGAAGGTGAACGGGGACCATTTTCCCCGAAACTTCGTGTACGTATTAAAGACAACAACAGCTCACCACATGGTAAGTTTTATCGATTTTTATTACCATTTTCTAGCAAATTTTCAGACCTAAACTTCGCCTCATATGTTCTCTATATTTTAATACCTACGTGACGCACACAGTGAGCCTGGGTTACCTGTGCTCCAGGTAGCAACGCTAAGCCACCAGACTCCGTAAAACTTGTAAGTTAACCTGCTAAAATGGCGGCCAGGAAGCGTTGTACTCGCGAAGTGTCCAATTCAAAATGGCACTGAACTCTGGACGCCTGGTGACGAGTTTAACAAGTTCTGGAGGGAGGGGAGTCTCAAATTGCTAAAAACAAGACTCACTGAGCAATCTGGGACTCCCCTCCCTCCAGGGGGACATATATTCCCCTCGTCACACCGTGAGCCTGGGTTACCTGTGGTTTCAGTAGCATGAAGCGACTAGGAGTATTTATACTCCCCCCTGGATGGGATGCTTGTCCATCGCAGGGTTACCCCAGCATTTCGCCGGTACCCATTTATACACCTAGGTGGAGAGAGGCACCGTGAAAGTAAAGTGTCTTGCCCAAGATCACAACACAATGTCCCCGACCAGGACCCAAACCCGGACTACTCGATCCGGAGTCGAGCGCACTAACCGTGAGGCATCCCACATTGCCAACGGACCAATTCTGAAGGCGTCGGTTACTGCAACGGTTGCAGTCCCTTCTTACACTTCTCTTCCCAAGCCTCCCTCGGTCATTTTATTTGTTTAAATTTAACTGATTAGAGTGTAATGTGAAGTGCTAAGTGCTTTTATTTGTTTGCATGACAAAACACGACTGCAACAAGCGACTGGTTTATGAAGGGACTACTCGCAGTCTATCACGAGTGAGCGCAGCGAACCAGTGAAATATTTTTCAACACGAGAAGAGAAATTTCGTATCTCCAAGCGGCCATGTAATATTCTATTTATTATATAAACACCAATGAAATACTAAATCATTTCACGAAAGGCATCGAAAGGCGCGATTTTCAGTGATCTTTTCTCGTGTGAAAATAACATGTTATCTTCACGTGTGGAAATATCATGTTTTCACGCGAAAGCTCACTTAGTATTTCATTGGTGTTTATATCATAAATAATATTATCTTACTGACTTTGTTTTATCCTTGCCCCAGATTGTACTCGTTAGGGCTATTTGAATTGAATGCCTAAAACATGCCAGCCATTTCCAGCCAATTATTGAGTTGAGAGACCTAACCGGCTGCCGATAATAATCGTTTGTTTAAACGTCACACATTTGATTGGCTCTGTAGACCATATTCGTATTCTCCACAGCAAGCTAGTTCCATTTCAATACTGAGGCTAATGCGGGTCAAATGCAAATACTTTTTAATATATTCCCCTACATTAGCCTTCTTTTCAGGCTAGTTCAGTGCAGTCCAATACGGAGAATACGAATATGGTCTACTGGCATGACACGCTTCGTCAACGACAACGCCAAAAAACAAGAATATTCACTGGTGAATATGGCGAAAATGATCGTGCTGCACGTGCGGCACGGATTTTGGCTCATATTTTTGCGGTACTCTGCGTAACAAGAACTTGAAATCACTAAATTTGTGGTTTTAACGACAACGTGAGCGCACAGATGCGATTCTTTTATTCTCTATTCTTACTCGGAAACTGCTCGTACTAATATATTCTTAGGATAATTGCCTCACTATACGATGTGGACGAGATGAAATAATCGTGGAAAACTTACGATATTGCGAAGTTATATATTGAGATGACTTTTTAGTCGCCTAAACCGTTGTAGATCTTAAAGTCCCTCATATCAGCTTTTTCTATTATTCAAGGACATGAAGCTGCCAGCCAATGCTGTCAGCGTGGTGTAAGTAATAATGCATTAGTTACAACTTTGGAGGCCGGAGCTTCAGGAATTATGCCTCAGGGTAAGTAATCAATTGAATGTCAACAATACAGCTGTAATAATCTACCGCATCGAGCATAGGGTTAGTATTTAAGAACTTCCTGAACACTTGGATAATATAAAACAGGGGTAAATCACGTGAAAGAAAGAAACTTCATCGAAACATTTCTATCAACGTAATAAAGGCAAGGTATAGTTCACAAAAATTGCAATGAAGCAAGGGATGTAATCGACGACTCATCACGGGACGATATACACCCTTTTAATAAGTCTAATATATGCCGTTTTTCGCTAATGACGTCGAAATCGTGCTTTCAAATTTTATTCAGAAATGTACAAAGGCTTAAAACTTTTTCGATTTCTTTTGTTGTTTTAAGCCTTCGACCATTTCTGAATAAAATTTGAAAGCACGAGTTCTACGTCATTAGCGGAAAACGGCATATATTAGACTTATTAAAAGGGTGTATACCGCCCACTTTTTGGCGGGCCCTCCCGTAACCTATAAGACTGAGGATTTATTGAAGACCTCCCCCTCACGCACTCGAAAAATAACATTTGTCTATTGAATTTTCTTTCATTATTTAGTGAATATAAAGAGATCTGTTTTAGACCTGTAAAGACAATGTCCCACACACCGTTTTCTTATCTCTTCTTTATCCAGTGTTTTACGCCAATACTTTGAACGTGAAATATGAATTTAAAACTGATGTTCACGACGGTGGCGTTGCCGCAGTAGGACTAGGTAGTCAAGTCAATCGTGGAGACTTCCCCAATGGTGCAACGTAAGTCCTAAATGTTAAACAATACAAAAAAATCACGTAGTCTCTTACGCCTTTACTGAATCGTACCCATCATCTGCAAGACATTCCACATATAATAATGATCGATTCCGCAAGTCAATATACTTTTTCCGCAGGGAAAACAATGGTGCGACGCGTGTGACTTTTTGTCGCCGTCAGCAAATCCAAGCTGTTTGATTGGGTGAATGTTCCCGCCTTTTTGGGTTTGTGGCGGTGAAGGGGTGGGGTGGGGGAACTACAATTAATAGCTCTTCATTTACTTGTGTAGGCATACTGTGTAATAGACAGAATATATGGAATTTTTCATATTCTTTACTCCGCAGTTCAATCTTTTAAGAGCCGAGTGCATACGTTTTTACTCCAACACTAATTAGCTAAATAGAAATTGCCGCTCCTTGCGATGGGAGTTCTGCAAGGGAAAGAAACTCTGAGCGCCATTGATCACCGTTTAACTGCTATGTCTTCTTCAAGTGACTTGAGAACGATGACTGTTCTAGTGTTAAACGTAGTTTGATCACTTGTACTGAGACATGCAAACACTGTGAGGAAAGTGTACGTTTCCAGTTACGAGTTTCTCATGTCGTGTGTGCCCTGTCATTGCGCAAATAAGTGTGCATTTTTGATATCCAGTCCCTTGGCGACGATCTCGGTGTAATGGTCACTCGGCCTTTACCATTTTTTGCGTTTTAATAGCTTGGGTCTCCGGGGCAAAGCACAACGAAAACCGTCCTCGACTTCCTCACACTTTGAGAAAGGAACACGTGATTGCTTCGAACTCTAATTGCTTCAACGCGCCCTTTTCAGATCTTACAATCAGTCAGAATAATTACAACGGTTTTTTGTGTTATAATTCTTCTAAACATGCAAGTCGACCGAATGAACTTTGTTTTTTGTAGTGGCCATTCACAACTTGTCAGACCAGACCTAAGCACTTATAATACCAACGTTTCGGGTGGCACTGCCTGCGTTGGAGACAAAAGCGTCGTAAACGTTGGTACAGGAAGCCCAAGGTAAGCGAGGGCCTTTTTGTAAACCACCACAGCCTGTACTTCAAAGCAAGTTCAACATAATATGGTGATTAGTCAATGCTTATGACCGCAGACTCTGACCCTTCCTCGTTTGCGTGTAAATCGTAAATGGTTTGAACCCAGTAGTCACATCGTAATTAAGTGAAGTACGTTCGTCCGGGTAGTGTGGTTTTTGAGGACTATTTTGGATGACATTAGGGAGCTTAAGCAACGACAACGGCGACGGCAACGAGAACGTCATCTCAAAATATAAATTTGCGTTATTTTAATCGCTTCGTGACTATTTCAACGTTTTTAATATGACAAGGGTGTGGTAATTCCTCAAGTGCTGACGTTCTTCATAAAACCAAAAACTTGGCTATTTCACGTTGTGGTTTTGCTGACGACGGCAACGAAATGGACAAAAGTGAAAAACGCACGTGCAGGACGTGCAAAGCTATTGTTTTTACCCACTAAATATGCAAATTTGTGACGTTCTCGTTGCCGTCGCCGTTGTCGTTGCTTAAGCTCCCTATTGACCGACGACAACCTGAGTGGAAGCCTCACTTTCGGGTGATGTAGCAGCTCTCGTAACGTACATTGTTATATACCTAGACTTTCACTCAACAAAACGAGCACTGTGATTGGATGATTCTTGGTCATGCTCACGTGCTCCTGATCAAATTCAGATGTATCCCGACCGGGACACAATTCCGCCCCCTGTCCCCCTCTCGTATTCCATGTGCTCTTCGTTTTTGTGCTCGACTAGCCTGTTCCAGTGCTGCGACTGATTTCGCTGTGATGGTTAATTAGTTTAATTCTGTAATTTGTTACAGCAGATCTCCAAGTACCGCTGACAGCAGAGAAGGGCCTTGGTTTCTAGATCACGAGGATAATGGAGATAACAGAGGGCAAGGAACCTCTGATATACCCTTACCCTATCCAGTTTTAGAAAACAAAAGCTCGGGTTATCCCACAGAAAATGTATCTACTCCCCAGGAATTATCTCATCCCATTCCTGAAAATGGGAAGAAAGCAAGCGATTGTGGCATTAATGGGGAGTTACCTTATTCGATTCCTGAAGAGGGGAAAGAGGCCAGCGGTTCCAATATCGATGGAAAGTTACCTCATCCAATTCCTGAAGAAGGGAAAAAGGAAAGGTTGCCCCCTAACTCTGGTGGACTATGTTGTCAAAGTCCCGAGGGAACAAGTTCAGGAATTCGCACGGAAATTATAAATGAACTTGATACCAATGGGAATGACCCAGCTCCAGTTCCGGAGGAAAGACGTCCTGGAACAGCAGAGCTAGTTGCTTCAGCAAGTTCTTTTAAGGATGGGAAAGTGACTGGCAAAACATTAGAAAAGTTCACTTCTGAGCAATCAGTAACAAGAGCCACCCAGTCATCTGTAGATAAGAAGAGTAAAGAATGGCTTGATCTTCGTGACACATCGACGACAAGCACCGCTGCAGCAGCGTCAAATCGATGTGCGGCGAAATCCAGTGTTCGGTCGGAAGATATCAGTGAATCTCAAGATAGAATGACTGGGCCTTTCAAGGCCGAAAAGCAGGAGTCAGAAAAAGGTGCTCATTGCAAGACACCAGCAGCAGCAAACAGCGCTGCATCTGTGACAAATCAATATGTAGAGAGACCCAGTGGACGGCTTGTGGATTCGGTAGGAGCCGGTAACCCGGTCACCATTACCCCACCGGTGCCGTCTGAACAGAGAAGAGCCGAGCCCTTGTTAAGCAGTCAAAGAATTCAACCCTTACAGACTTCAGGTAACTTTCTTTATTCAGAAACCACCTGATGACCTTGAAACTGTTTGCAGTCTGTTTGTGGAAGAAGGTCGAAAGTTGGCTGCCATCTAGGAGTGACCACTGACATGTGGACAGAGGTCGTGAACCCTTAACTCCCAAGTGGTTTCCCATGGACGAGTAAAATCGTCTGGCGTTAGCAGGAAGAAATTTTTTTATGGTCACTAGTACTCTTAAGGATGAAGGGTTAAACAGGCAAACGAAAGCTTAGGAAACTTGTAACAGACTCCTATCGATTCTCTGCTTTTATTGTAATCTATTTGGATCCTTATAATGGCCCACTGACGTATTTTTTGGGGTGCGTTGCGAAGAATGTAATTGTTAAGTAATTTGAGAGAATTTGGCATTATTTTGGTCAGTTTCCAACTTTTGTAAACCAATGACCCTAAATATTACGTCGTCATGTCACGCCCATGGTCAAGTGACCAATAAAATAAAACTCCAAATTTGTCTACGTGCTACGCAATTTGGGTATTTAATCAGTGGTTTGATAATTTGTATTCGTTTTTGCATCCAGCCAAGCATAGTTTTCTTTTAATTTTGAAAAAAGTTCTTTTTAAAGAGATAAACGATACTGAAATACCCATAACATTTTCAAGAAAACATCAATGCTTAGCTATATTCTGTATTTCGGGGTGAAACGTGCCATATACAAAAAAATTAATTAAATTTAAAGACCGCCGGAAATTTAGCTTTTTCTCAAACCGGAAGTCAGTTCGTTTACGCATGCGCAGTTGATCTGAGAACGAGCGCGAGGAAGGGCGAGGAGAAACTTTCGATGGAAACAACGGTTAGTGCGGTGATTTTTGCTTGAGAGTGGGTTTTCTGGTCAGCTCATGATATGATGACGTCAGTCACCGGAAGTAACATTTCACTTCCTTAGCAACGCGCGAAAAATCCGTCTGTGGGCCCTTAACATATCGCTGTCTTACCTGAATATGCAGATAGAGTAGCGCGTCGGGCGTTTGATATGACGATTGGGGGATTTGTATAAATGGTTACAGGGGGGTTACCCCGTCCTGTCCGGGGAGGAGACGTTAACCCCTCGTTTGTCTTGTGCCACAGAAACCGCTTTTGGTATCTAGCTGTGTGGGACACATGAGTGCACATAAATATCGAACCTCTTATATGCTTTATGCTTTGAATCCATATATCAGTATGCTTTCGGCCCCATCGCGTCTTGCTGCGCTGTTGTTGCGAGGAAGAACAATTACCAGGGCCATTTTTTTATTTGTAGGTGAAGAAAAAGCACCCCGAGCAGGAAGTGAACAGCCGGCAGGAATTCAGGAAAAACGACCCAAATCGCACAATATAGGGTCCCAGGATGAAGATACTGCTGCCAAAGGACACGGTACCAGTGGAAATGGCGGTCGACTGAATCGAGTTGGCTTGACAAGCAGCCCAGGTGCGAATACGATGTTCTTTGAAGCTCGCGGCAATGATGACTCCTCGGCTTCTTCTATGCCTTGTGCCAGAGGCGGAGGAAAAAAGAAGTTAGGTGCCTCGTCAAGATGCAGCAGCTTCTCCAAGGAGTCCTCACACAGAAAGGAGAAATTCTTGCGAGGTGCTTCTTTACCTGACAAGGGCACAGGAGAAGAAAATTATCTTCAAATGGTAGGACCTATTAGATCAACGGGAACAAACTCTCCTGTTCAAGACCCAAGTGCAGGTATTTTGATTGAGAACGAAAGGGAAGAACGACTTGTTTTTACAGGGAACCAGCGTGATGAAAGGCATTCTTTAGGGGATATAAATCTTTCCGTGTTTGATGACGAGAATTCCACTTTGATCAGGATCACTGATCCGAAAGATGACGATGGAGGAAAGAAAAGCTGTAACTGCCGTATCTTCTAAATGGAGGTCACGATTGCGTGAGGCGACCAGTCTGATAGTTCCCAATACTGTTCATTTTCTATGTAGTGGTTTTCAATCGAGTTCGGTCGAACCAAATTCAAAGTACTTAACATGACCAATCGCAGAAGCGGGAAACAGCGCCGTGAACCAATCAGAACTGGGAATTAACGACTGCGGACGCTACACTTTCTGATTGGCTTTAAGAATTCGTGTCACTTTTTTAACCAATGAGAGGCCAAACCGAAACCAGTCTCTACTTGCACATGAACGCCAACATTTTCCCGTCCTTTTGGCGAGTTACTTGTATCTCATTCTGATTGGTTTAAGTTGCGTGGTTCTTACTCTGATTGGTTTATCGTGGGTTATCTAATTGGTCAAAGGAATAACTTTATCTTTCACAATTGAAAGACCAGAGAGTTGGACTACGACCGGTCCCTCTTTCGCTGCTTAGTTAGGCGAGAGAAGAAGAAAGGCACGAGAAAACATTTTCGCGCGAAATCTGAAATCTATCACGGCCGTGAAAGGTCAAACTCCCTGGGTTTGTCGGTAGCTCCTCCTCGAATTGAGATTTTGCGCCGCCCTTTTTTCTCGTGCCAGTCCTCTCCTCGCACTCGACTTATTAAGCGGCGCTGCTCGTAGTCTACCGGAACAGTGGAATTTGCCACTTAGTCGTCCTAGAAGACTCTAAATGCTAGGCACGCGTTTAAGTTTTACATTTCTAGAATACGTAAATCATTCTTCGCATGCAGCCCGCGCAAAGATTTATTTTAATTTTGCAGCTACGCGTAACCACAACTAATTGCGATGATCTGTTTTAATAAGAATGACTATAGTTTAGAAGAGTCGCTTTAGTTGTAAATGAAATTTCGTTCAACTCATGGTATTTAATAAGTGAATTCGAAAAACCCGTAAAAATGTCACAGCTTTGGTTCTGCCAAGCAGACATTGCTTTCAAAAAGGATTTTAATGCTAGTGATTTACTCACTTTCTTAAAATGTGGCTAATTATATGTGCATATTGCATTCTTTAAAAGGACACTGTCATGAGTTGTGCATGCGCTATCGTCTTGCGAAAACTTGAAAAGTGTTAGGTTAACTTTTTCAAGTTGAATCGACAAATTCAAAATGGCATCCACTGGGGAGGGCCATGGTGGACTAAGCAGAAACTCCGGGAGAAAAAGGAAGGCTTTAACGGATCGCAAAGAATACCTGAAGGAATGGAATAACACGCACAAGCGTATTATCTGAAGCAAAGAATTTTTCACGCCTGGCTGCAAGCTAAATTCGATGCTGGCTACGAAGCGTGCAGCGACAGTGATTTCGCTTTGTACTGCAAACACTTTCGCATTTACAATAGTTTATTGATCCGGAAAGTTCTTCCTGACAGGTAAATATTAAATTGTAACTGCGAATATACGTGACTCACGCGTGAATCCATAATGGCGGCTAACATTTTCCGTGAGCGCGAGAGCGAACAAACTCGAGGATGCGCAGCTCATGACAGCGCCCCTTTAACTAGTGAGTCTGACGTCATTTTCTCCTCGATGCAGCTCTCTCTAAGACCTTAAAGTTAGTAATGACGGACCATTAAATAGGTTCATTCCAGTTAAAATAAACAGGTGCGTTTTTGAAATCAAGGCTTAAAACTTGGGTCACTTTTCAAAGAAAAATAAAAGGAAATTTATTGCCCAGAGGAAATAAATGGATTTATGCTGAGTGTGACATGCTTAGTTAGTTATTTCCCATGTTGTAGTTTGGACATTTCTGTCATCCGGGATTTTCTGGAGATCATTCACCATTTGTGCAAGCTAGGTGGTAGCCTGTGTACAGCCGCCCACTCTCCGCAAAAAAAAAATCGGAAAGGGGCGTCTGTGACCAAATTATGTTCGAGAAGCCGCTGTGGGGATGGGGTAAGTGTCGTACATGAAATGACTGTACCTCATCGGTTGGAACATAATTTGACCTCGGACCCAAGCTCCGTGTCCTGTGCGGTTATCACCGGCCGTTAACTTCATCAGCTATCGTGGAATCGGAACCAGAAAATGCTCATTTCCAGCCAAGTGCGTGGGGATTTTTGACGACGAAACATTCACCGAGGTTCGCAAATGATGTGGCTTTAGCTTTGCGTGAAAAAATCGCGGCTGGGATGGATTTTCGAGGTGCAAACCGCCTCTGAGCTGACAACGGTCGAAATCTTAGTGTGCAGCCTTGACTTCGTCTTAGAACATTGAAAACACGGACTTCCCGAAACGGTAAAATATTAAAGCTCCAAAAGGCACAAGAATACACCAGAGGTGAGTCATTTTTATTCATTTTATTGAATGAACGTTAAATTGAGCATTTTTTAGGCTTCATAATCGACGGTATTTTATTTCCCATACAGTCTTACAACGCGTTTAAATTCTCAACGGCTGTCTGTACTGACGCGCGCTTGGGCTGCCTATGTTATATCTTCCAGGGCAACACGCTTTGTAGATTGTTCTTGAGAATGGCTATGCTGGTCCGAGCAAGGCGTTAGGATTACATTGACTGGTAAGGGATAGCGGGAGACGTTTTCGAGTGGACAATCTTTTGAATAGTGCTATATATATTCACCTCGTGAAGATTCGTGAGGAGCGCTGACAACAATTCCTTTCGTGCTTTAAAAGAAAAACCTCTGACTATCAAAAAGATTTTTATTCGCATTTGTTACCGTGCGCAAAGTACACACGAACTCATCGTAAAATTTCTCACGGTGGTTCTCACGGTGTTCATGTGGAGAAATAAAAATAAAAGCAAATCAAAACTCGTTGTTTCAATGATGTAATTATCGATGGGTAATAACAAATGAAGTCATTTTCGACACATTCCAGGAAAAATCACGTGGTATTGAACACAATTATCAACGGTAAATCACAGACGCTCCTCTCCGATTTTTTTTTGCGGAGAATGGGCGGCTGCACACATACTATAAAAGGAATTTACATTTATGTTGATTGTACAGGCATAAACGTAGATGTAAGAATTGTGCGAGTCCGGTCTTCTGGAGACAAAGGTGAAAGAGGGTTTCGTGCAGACTGGGACGCCTAAAATGCTTTGTTGCAGAGCTAGCGGTTCACGAGGGAAGTTGTCTCTCTGGCCTTTCTGTGGTCGAATTCAAGGACCTACCGATACAATTTGGGCAAGTTTTGAGAGCTAAAAACTTCAATGGATGCGGTATTTTGCTGGTAGAACTGGGTGGCTCGACACTTATGAAAAAATCTATGAAATGAGAATTGGGGTCTTCCCTTGTCACGAAATGGCAGAATTACCCAGAATTATTTTAGGCATGAACGAGGCAACTTGAGAAGCACGAGACTGGATGGACCTCATCAAATGGCTGAAGCGCGGCCAGAGGAAAAAGTGAGAAGAAAATTTCTAGCAAGATACTAAGGAGTAGCCCTGGTGTGTGCTGTTAATGTAGACTTTTGATTTCTGAACACATTTTTGTTGTAGAAAATTCGTGACAAAGTAGTGCTTTTTTCTCTGTTATTCTTGTAGCAAAAACTGGCTTTTCGTCAGTTGCTCTTGTCAAAAGAACGGTATAATGTAAGTAAGAGAATACTAAGATTTGCATTCGCAGATTACGAAAGGCAAACTCTGTATGATCTCTATGCAATAAGCGCATTCAACATTTTCTTCATATTAATACTATAAAAGTCTGTTTTTGAAGGATTTTCCTGCTACTGCATGTATGTATAAACAAGCGAGTTTTCTCTCCGGTCTTCTCAGTTCTCATGGTGTTCGCGGAAATTACATTCTGTTCCTCAATAAACCTAGATCAACCAGTTATGGTCTTAATTCTCTTTCTTACTTCAGTATCAGCTGAGTTATGGAATGCGCTACCTGACCTTTATCCGTACTGAATGAGTCAACAGGTTTTAAAATGAGAATCCAGGCCGCATTTTGCATAGCTGCTTTTTGAAAATCGCTGTTTCTTTAAATATTTCATGTTTAATTATTTATCCGTATGGGCTATGTATTTTACCTGTAAATGTGATGTCTGCAAGATATTAGCTATGGTAATTACTCTGAAATTCGAGACGAAATAAACTTTAAGCATGTGTGTATGTTACCTTCAGTAGGGCACGTGCGTACACTTTGTTATCTTCGACTCCAGTGCTTACCATATGATAGATACAATGACTTCTCTCTTAAATATATCAGTCATCGAAATCTTACGCTAAATGTAATGAAAAGGGCGGTCTGGAGCTGTGAGTAGGCGTGGGATTTGTCACATATGGTTTAGGGGCCGACATATCTCTCCCTCAATGCCGTATCGGGAGGCGAGGTGTACGACGCTCCAGCGCCACGTCTGGAGGTACTGCAAGTCTTGTTATATTTTTGGAGTAGTCGTACTTTCCTTTGGCAGTATATTTGTCATGTTCGGTGTCTCGGTGACAGACATTCTTTTATTTGTATACTTCTTCACTTGCGGATAACCCTTTCCCTGTAACTTAGTAATATTTATTGAGTACGGTGCCCTCGCTCAGGGCTGTGGCGTGTGTCTTCTCACCTTTGCTGGGATCATGTCTTCTATATTTGGGTATTTCCTAGGTTACCATACTGATTTTCAATAAACCGCCTTGCCCATCAGGACTTGGCCAAAATATCCCAATTAAATGTGGTATTATTTGTGTCCCAGCAAACGGCGCTCGCCCAGAGCAATGCCTTGCCAACATTATCAGTCAGACTGTATGGAGCATAAGTCATAAAATTGATTTTTTGGTCACAGTAGCACTTTAAACCCTATTTTTGTGCGCTGCATAAAAGGACAGATCGGCTGAAATTACAGTTTTTTTTATGTAGATTCAGGATTACATCTATTTTTTTTCTGTCTGTTAATAGTCGGCGGGAAGCGAAGAGCCCAGCGACGGTTAGGGAGCTTAAGCACGCGACGCGACGTTTTTGAGACCGCAACCGAAAGTGAGCTGTTTTCCTATTCAACTTGTCTTCACACAAACACGTTTATATTGCTAAGTATCTTTTCTTCATTAGAGAAGATTAACGAAAACGTCTGGCAGACACTGTTGCCCAGGCATGCGAAATGTTCACTTCCGGTTGCCGTCCGCGTCTCAAAAAACTTCCGATGCTAAGCTCCTTATTTAGAACTGGGGATTTGTCTTAATTTCAAACTTTTGTCGCCAACTTGCCTAACATGACGCTTGTACTTTTAATTAAGGGAAAAAAACTAAGCAATCGACACTAAAATATGAATAAGATTAATATTATAAAAGGAGTGTTTTAAGTGGGAAGAAAACAAATTGAAGTTATTTGTTTATAGAGAGCTGTATATTCGAAATTGACCGTACGCGATCTGCACCAGTAGTCGTGTGGATGAAGGTTATAACTTCAGATTGTAATTAATGTTAGCTCATGTACAAACCACATCCTTTTTCTAAAGACAGTCAATCAAAAGTTTCAAATATTTTATTATAACTCCATGTAAACCACGTGAGCCATAGCCCTACTAATGGAATTGGGCCTGTTAAGAATTACGAGGAACTGGAGCGTAACGCGACTACACATCGATTTACAAAGGGGATGTATACGAGTGAAATGCTACGACTTACGAAACACTGTAAGTCCTACACACTAGGGTGGGGTTAGTATAATTATTCATAGGTCCAGTCTCTCGGGCTTCTTTATCATTTTTTCAGAACGAGTACGGGTTGTAAAACTCCCCCCACCTTGTCCTCTTTCGGGATGGACAACGCTCAATTTAGGCTTGGAAACAGGTATACTTGTCGCATGAACAGTGTTCGTTTGCGGCTTCTCCCCACCATGGACTTTGATCCCCAGTTTCGGGGCTTACTTGTGGAGTTGCTAACTCAATTTCTAACTTGTGTAAACGTTGAACAGGTCTGTTGTAGAAACTACTCTGCGCTCTAACTGTAGCGATCCGTACAAGCCCGTCGTTACCTGGATAAACCTTTTCAATTTTAGCCAACGGCCATTTGGTACGCGGGACATTGTAGTCAGCATTTAACCATGTCCTGTAGCGTGACATATCAATCAGTGATTCTGCAACGACTAGTGTACACACATGGTTAGTTCTTTTTTTCTCACAGGCTTTGGCGGGATCAGCTTCGTTTTCAGGTTGAGCGGGTAGTGCCGGGTTCACAAGGCGAAGACATCCATTGGGGTCCATTCCACAACAAAGTTTTTGAAATCATATCACTACAACTTTCCAGTGTGACTTAGAGTTTCAAGTTTGCAGGATTCTCCTTACTTTTGCATCGCAATACCGCAGTATCATTATCATTATCATTATCATTATTATTATTATTATTATTATTATTATTATTATTATTATTATTATTATTATTATTATTATTATTATTATTATTATTATTATTATTATTTTAACACTCGGGATCCCATGTTGACTGTATCTCAGCCACACGATTTGCAACAAATGGCTGCCAGGAAGAACTCTGCCCCGTTTTATCCAATGCAGTCCACCATACTATCTGACCAACACACAATTCTATCCACCTTCATGAGCAAAGTCTTTACAACGAATTTTAGCAACCTGGCATTTACAACTGCTGCTAAAATTTCCAGCCCTGCAAGTGACTGACACCTTCGTAATGGGCGCAGCTCTGGACTTTGATATTACCAGGTGCGAGGAAACATTGTCTTGCTTGTTACTTATTTGAATGTACACTGCTGCTCCTTACGCCTTGAGGAAAGCATCTTCAAAACCATGCACCTCTATCGCAGAGCCTTTCGAAACATCGAGGGATAGTCACATCTTTTAGCTGCAACAACTCTGACTTCCAAGTTAACCACTTTGCTTCTATCTAACGGGCCATCCCAGTGTTATCCTTTCAACCACAACTCTTGGAAAAGGATTTTGGCTCTGACAGTGAAGGGTGATATCAGTCCCAGTGGGTCAAGCATTTTCGATGCTATACTATGTAGACTTCTCTTTGACATTGGATCATGGGATACGGTTTACCGGAGAGTATCCGTCCTTTTCGATTGGCCAAAGTAATTACTTTGGTTTTGGTTTTACGACACTCAATTGAAACTCGCTCTAACATTATTGACATAATAATAATAATAATCCAGCATTAAATTAGGACAATATGCCTCGGATTGCGATGGATTCAATTCAAGATAGGGACATACGACGGTCGAAACCTGAGCCGAGGCGTGCTCTGCATGCCCATCGACATAGTCTTTAAATACCCATCGATAACAAAAGCTAAGTTTACCAGCCTCTGAACGAGGTCTTGCAAAAAATGTACAAATTTTCATAAGCGTACAAATGTGAAGGTTTCATTCTCTATTTTTAACCTCAAAACGCTCGAACCTAATCTTTTTTTAGAATACTTCGCCTGCACAGTACAACGTGAACAAGATGAAATAATCGCGATAGACTTACGATTGCGCATGTCTATAAATTTGAGGTGTCGTTACGTTTCCGTCGACGTCGCAGTCGTAGATCTCAAAGTCCCTGCTACTTTGCAGGCTAATCGGATGTTAGTGGGAAGTAACGTTCATTAATCTCTTAATTTCGTTGCCGATTAGCAAGTGAAAACTCCAAGACTTATTGTAGCTCCGTGTTTTTTGCTTTCCGCCGTCATTTCTTCATTGAAGCTGTTTTTCCTTGAGTTGGTAGCTCCATGGGCACGTTCATTGCTTTCCAAAAATCTGCTATGAAAATCCTCTGCTTTTTCAGTCGTTAACGATGTGTCCATCACTCTGTTTGTACCTCTAGTTGTGGCGTCATGAAGCGGTTTATTTGCAGAATTGCCTGCGTCTCTCCCGCGCAGTGACCGCATCATGCGCGCGGTCATTCCGTATTGCTCTATGAAGTTGTTCATCGAGCAAAAAATGCTCGAGACACAACTGAGCCCGATCAAGGCCAGAATCAGGAACAAAAAATCAGCGTTTTTCTCAAACTGCGGTAAATAATCACCAAACCCAATTGTACTCAAAGTAACGAAGGTGAAATAAAAGCACTCGATGTAAGACCATCCTTCGTGTCTCAGCTTAATGGCCAATGCTACCAAGGGTAAAACGAGGGCCAAGGTCAAAGTAATTGTACCCAAAGCGACTTTCAGTTTGACCTTTTGAGGATGCGGTCTTTTTAACAGACGTTGTTCAAAAGTGATAAACAAATAGGTTACTGTGTCTGTGATTTTGTCTCCCATGGTCTTGAGCGTCAAACAAGTCCCAGGGATCCCAACAAATGCATATGCCACAAGAAACAATCGGCCAAGGTCTGTTCTGGGTACAATGTTCCCATAACCTGAAGAGAGAAAAACAAGTCAGGCCAAGGCCAACACGTACGCTACATTTTGTATGAATTCAAGTTGAAATGCCGCCTGTGGTTTTTTAAACTGTCTTTTACCCTCATTTAAAGGGATCTTTACGCGTTCGTGAGGTTTGAGTTTCTTTAATTAAGGCCTGGGGTAAACGTCGAATCTTAGTCGCGCTTAATTCTACGAACCTATTAATTTTGAAATAGGCGCATGAATGGTGCGACGTTTGCCGCAATTAAGTTCGACTCAAATTAATTGGTTCGACTCCAGCATAAGTTCGACTTGCCAAGTCGGACGATGCGACAGTGGTTCGGGGTTTCAGCAAACGCCGTTCTAAACACGCGCTGATCTCAATTCATAAATCATGCAAATAATTGATTCAAAGGTAATGCGCTGCGGAAACGTTACAAAAATCTGCCAAACGCTATTTTCTCCCCTAACGTGCATGCGCTGTACAAAGACAATTTCACGACCGGGAATGGCGAGCTCTCGAAAGCCATTGCTGATTTCGCACATCGAAATGACCGCTGCTCCAGTGTACTAGAGACGAAAGCTATTGTGGGGCAATAGCTGTCGTCTCTGATACTGTACTGTTCTTAGAGCTGTATGTAATGCGAATCTTCTCTTTCTATTTTTCGCAATTAATTACCAAAGAAAGGCCAGACGAGTACTGTATTTGGGCATTTCGCTAGAGGGGACACGTGCTTATTCCCGTGTTCTAATGAAGTGTAACTTGTGAAATAGGATCGACGCAGGTTCGACGTTTGCTACCACGCTGACTTTGGGGAACCTATTTTAATAAATTCGACGCGACTAAGATTGGACGTTTGCCCTAGGCCTAAGCTGCGAAGCTCTTTGTTTAATGTTCCCAATCTTCGTCATCTTCTTCGTTTTTCTTAACCTTTATCTCTTTTAGTGTTTTATTTTCGTACTGTGGGGCAATTTATTGTCTTTTCTAATGTTTTAGAATTTTAAAAAGGTTAAGGATTTCTCATTCCCTCCACTCTCTTACTTTTTACGCTGTATTGTAGTGTTCTTAACCTTATTGTGATTGGAGTGTTAGCAAATATGGATAAATTCGTCATTTGATGTTGTGATAACGAAAAAAGGCAGTGATATATTACAGTAGTGAAGTCAAAAGCCCTTTGTGGCTAATGGGTTAGCAAGAAGGCAATATGCTGATCTGGATAAAAGGTCTTTGTTTAGCTTTATACGTACATATATGTTTTAAATATGGTCTCTTTTAGGGGTCAAAAAAAGCTTGGGTCACGCCCAGATTGGTCTCCTTTAGGGGTTTAATTCAAAATTTCCGTCTATCATCCTCGCCTCTTCATATGCAAAGTTCCCTACTCCCCTGGGTAAAATAGTAAGTGTGAAGATAAAGTTCATCGATAACGGGAGCTTTTACGAAAAGTTCTCATGTTTTGGCGACAGCTTTTTTTGCCGGAGGGCGGTCTTTAGAATCTCCTCTTGATGGCATATTGCAGCATCAGTAACCCATTGACTCGTAGGAGTGAGATATTACTCTTTCTATTACTCGTCAATCAGGTGGCAGTTTAGCAGTCAATGAGTTAAATGGGTTAACGACCTCTACATCCACTAAAAAACGATGCCCCTTTAAGCTTTGCAGTGGTAAAAAACCCCTAACTGTACAGGTCTATCATATTCAGTATATTGACACGGCATTTCAACTGATATCTAAACCGATTAGCGTTTCCTCAGTTTGGTTACGAGCAGTTCAAAGCATCTCTTCTTGAATACTTAATTTCGCCTTAATCAAGAGTTAACTTAGTGGAACCAAGTCTGGTCGACCTTCTTGGAAATTTTATATGCTGGTTGAAACATATTTTTCAAATTAGAATAAAATGGCACGACATTGCACTTTGCATCCATTTTTATTTCCATTAATCAGGCAGGTGAAATGACTTTACAACTCCAGCTGAAACATTTAGGCGATTCAACTGTGATGAAAACCTTGAGTTTGTGAGTGAAATATCACCAAAATACCTTCATACTTTGAATGAAAAAATGGCCGGTATTTTCAACGAGAAACAAAAGACTTATCATAAATTGCGTCAAATATTGCGTAGAATCTATAACAGTAGAGGTATAGAACCCAACCATACGGCATGTCACAATTTGGTTAAATAAACATTTAAAAAATTGCCGTTATATGTGCACCCAAACAATACGCTTCTTCAACCAGTAATGTAAGAATATTCCGACCAGCCGCATTTTAGATTGCTTAAACAAAACACTTATCGTTTTATTTTTCACAGCTCTATGACTATTTACCTCGGAAAAAATAATAACGGAAATCTGCCATTTAATAGATGTGATGCGTAACATCCCTTTGTTGAAAAGAATGGTCTCAGTTCACGTTAATTTAAGTCGATTTACCATTGTTCGTGCCATGAAAAAAAAAATGGTATAAGTAACCATTGTAAATATATTGTGCATGAGCCTGTTTTACAACATGCTTCAAAAAATGTTGCAGCATTTCAATTCCGAGTTGTATACGTTGTGAAGATGTGGTTGATTATGAGCTTCTCAATTAACCGGATAAGCTGCGAGCAAAGCCGCTTCGATCTTTGACCTAAGTGAGTCGGGACCTCTCTCTCCCGACTCATCTAGGAAAGAGCGAAGCCGTCTGCTCGCAGGGTATCAGTCGAACTGAAAAGAAGAAATTGTACGTTCGCCCAAGACAACTGAATTTTTTCATACATCCATTGATGCTTTGCTCCAGAAACTGCGAAATGAACGAGAGAATGGCCTTTTCCGTTTGCCAAAAATATGATGCGTAATTGAAAATGTGGAAAACGCGAAAGATACATCTTGAATTTCAAGCTCTAAAATGGCTTGTGACAACAAAGATGACAAGTGAAACGTGACGGTTTCGGTTTCGGATAAGTTAAGTAAATTTAAAGCAAACATTATAAAATCTTACCTATTGTTGTTAGGATTACCACTGCAAAAAGGACTGAATTTCCATAATTCCATTCAAGATAGTCCTCATCACTAAGGGATGCGGCTGCGAATGTTTCTGCCCATCTCTTAGCATCACTTCGCGTGATGTTGTACTTTCGCAATATTTCCATTCTGGTTTTGCGAATACGCTCCACTTCTCTGTGTTGCTCTTTGCGTTCGATTTCGCGGAAGATAGCGGCTCCAACCAGAACATAAGTGGTAAATAAGGTAACTCGAATAAGAAGAGCCTTTGTGTTGTCGGAGATACTCATTTTTGACGCCGTGGGAATCACACCCCAAAATAGTGTAAATCTTGCTTTCAAGATTGAAAAATTATGCGTAGCTTCGTTTCAGCTATTACTACCTTCTCCTCGGGCGACCCCCAGGACATACCCAGGTCTTCAGTCCTGGGGGATAGGGAAAAATTTGTAGCACTTTTGTCCCGAGGGTAGGGAATCGAAAAATCTTCTCTTCGTGGTTTGGGTGTGATGCGAATGACGCCATCGTGGTGGACTACGATGCTCATCTCCTGGGAACATCGAGAAGTAAGATTAATTTACGGCTAAAATGTTAGAGGAGAACAATCGTAAAAAGGGTCGGTATTTTCCATTCTTTTTTAACCACAGATATTTGCAAAACTTGGGTCAGGTTTGTTCTAATTTGGTTGATGGGGAGTCCCAAGGGTGGAAAATTGTCTCTTTCTGTGTCCCAGTGGGGAAGGCAATGGTAGAATTGTACATGTATATTATAGATATTCAAATTAACCAGATGTTGCTCTTACACCGTAGCTAAGCTGTCGATGGAAAGACTATAAATGAGGGACATATTTAAATTGCGCAAATAAACATGTCACTGTTCACACATTATGATGAACCGCACGAGATGCTATCTGCCACGGAAAATTCATGCTGGACAACATAAGAATTTTCTTTTCTTAGTGGGCAAAAAGACATAAATTAACCATACTAAATATCCCAAAGCCCTGACCACATACTCTTAAAAGGATATGGCACTCGACTTTAAGTGGATGGTAGAAAACAGGATTTTCAAAATAATTAGTCCACTAGATCATTTTAATTTATGCACAAATAGGTAATCAACGGTTTTGTGCGTATAAGTCATGGCAGATTCTTTCACCACATCCTAAAAAGAACAAAGAATAATGTTTACAGAACTAACCAACACCGACTAACATCTAAACAAAAAAGGAAAATTTCTCATATGATTAACTAAATTATTTAACTTATCGAGGTTTCAGTGCTGTTTTGACGTTGAAAAGCTCACAGGCAAGAACGTCGGTCATTTTCACCCCAAAGACAAATCTTTAATCAGTTTTTCAAACTGAAATGAATTTTTTTGGTCCGAGTCATGCTTTCATTGTTTATTCAATTGAAAAAAGGTCGTCTTGTCTTTCAAAAGACCTCCGGTCAATACAAGTTTAAATTGCATTCCAAATTAGTTTCGGCTCTTTAGCCTTTCTAAGCCGTCGACACCCTTCAGTCTTTTAGCCTCAGGGTTGCCTGAATTATTTAGCACAAAAACGAAAAAAAGCTTTCTTCTTTTGAAGCTATTGTTCAACAACAACTTTATTTGTACCAACAGTAAAGCAATAAACTACAAGATATTACAAAAATAGAAAGGAGTACAGGCTGCCCCAAATAACCATAGGGGCTAATGAAATAGGACAGCCACACTCTGGTAATTAAGCTAATATAAATTAGGTCAGATGCACACATATACGCACACACGCGCCAAAGCAAACAACACATAAAAGACTGAGGAAGACAAAATGTCAAAAACAACGGAAAGCCAGAAGAATTATGATGTTAAGATAATGAGAATTTTTAATAGTTTTCAAAAAAAGTTAGCTTTAGGTTTTTCTTAAAATGTTTGAGAGGAAGAAGCTTTAGGTCATCACTTATATCATTCCAGACTTCAGCACCCTGAAAACGTATATTAAAGATTCCATAATTGGTTCTGGCTTTCGGAATTGCATAAGTCATTTTGCTAGATAATCTGGTATTATAACTATGTACATTCCTACCAGGATTAAAGTAATGGTCAAATACAGGAGGTAGGAGTTTATTATGAAACTTATACATAAATACTGCCAGTTGAAGGGCAATAATATCAAACAGCTTAACAACTCTTAAATCTTTAAATAAAGGACTTGAATGTGCATTAAAACTAGTAAAAGTAATTATTCTTAGGGCTTTCTTCTGTAATATAAAAAATTGTGTATGCAAATCACAAATTAAACGAAATCAAACATTAACCTGCATTAATGAACTCCTTAAAAATAAAAATAACAGGAAACGTTCTAGGGAACGTTTTGTTTTCGATGACTCAACTGTCTATCAATAATATGTCGGTTGCTTATTACGCGAATTTCAAGTTAAATTTCTAAATTCTTCAACGTCCAAGTGTTTATCCTGTCGTTTCCTGAGCCCGCGACTCTCTCAGTCAGCACCAAGGCCACTTAAGAATTATGCACAGGCGCAGAGAAAGTCCATTTTTTGTTGGCTAGTGGTTAGGTAAACTTCAACCACTAGCCACCGACACTGAGCTGAATAGTTGTTTTAGTATAATTATACTAAAACAGTGAGATAGTATAGCACAAAAAGATGATTTCAACTCATTTATTCCTGCAACGATTACAATATTTTCGGGCGCAAATCCCGCGCAAGTTGCTCGGAGGTGAATATTATACACTTAATGTATGGTCCCGAGGGAAACAGTAAGTTTTGTTTTCCCTGGAGTCCTGCTGTCTCCTTCGACTTCGTCGGTGGAAACATCAGGACTCTCAGGAAAACAAAACTACCTAGTTTCCCGAGGAACCAGACATTAAGTGCTTTGTTATATTATATTTAGACTTTTCCTTCAACAATCGCAGCAAAACATCCGGAGCGGGCAACAACTGCGGAATTGTATCCCGGTCGCTATCCCGGTCGGGATACATTTGAATTTGATCAGGGCCACGTGACCAAGAATCAACCAATCACAATGCTCGTTTTGTTGAGTGAAAGTCTAGGTATATAACAATGTATAACAATCGTTAATTTACAGAACATACTATCGAATAGAGAGGTTTTCAAATGAGTGTCGTAAAACGAAAACCAAAGTAATTACTTTGGCCAATCAAAAAGGACGGAGACAATCCAGTAAACCAATCAAAACTTGAAGTAATTACACGTAGCCGACACAAAGCGCGGGAAAATGTGCACGCGCTACGATTGGTTTTGGTTTCACTTCTGGTTGGTTGATTGAAAAAGTGGCGCGAGAACTTTGAACCAATCACTGAGTGAAGTTAATGCAAAACCAAAGTAATTATCTAATTACTTTCGACACTCAATTGAAAACCACTCTATCAGGGAAGAAAGAGTTATAATCAACAACCCGTTACTGTAAAAAATGGGCAAACTTTTTGAAACATCGTATGCTTTGGGTACCGCTAATCGCTGTAAAAAACAACAGCCAATCTCTCGACGGCCGTGAGTCATTAAAAAAAAAAAACAAGACTTCCAAGTTTATTTACAGTTTCAACGTCATTTCTTGTTATGGTCCAGCATATGGCGGCTTTCGGTTTATTTGCAAAATTACAATTAATAACGGGACAACCATCGAAAAAACGCAATAGTACATTCTATAAGCAATATAATTGGGCGAATTCGCCATTCGGCAAAGAAGTCTTGTCGGGTTGACTAAGAATCTTTTCCAGTCTACTATAAACACCAAACAAGCAATTTCTACCGCAAGAATCACAACAATTAAGAAAATCAATGTTTGTTTTCGCGAAATCGATTCCAGATCTTCAGCTGAGCAGAAAACAAGCCAGAAGCGATGAAGCAGCAAAAAACATAAAATCGACAAGCTGAAACTTAGAAACAACATGGTTAAAATGCCTGTTGTCTTGCATAACAGGTCCCCGTACTTCCACTTAAGTTCCAACAGCGATGCAACCATTAATGGCATGGTAATTACAGCGGTGAATATATCTGCAATAGCCACGTATAGCAGTGTTGTATTTCCCGCGAACGACTGTCCGGGCCTACGAAAGCTTAAAACACAAAGCAGCCCGTTACCGATGAGAATTGTCGAGCACATTCCGATGACAGCAGCGGCCTCGAATGAAAGAGCCATGGGCGAAATATCGAAGGCTTCCATTTCTTCATCGCGGTTAGCGGGTATATCGTCAGGATACGGATCACCGGTCATATTTAAATTCAGCTCCAGATTTTGCGTTTTTTGAGTTTTCTTTCTTCCCGCAGAATAGGTCCTGTTCTGTTTAAAGTGTTCGCAGAGTTGTCATTTTTACTCTCCTTTTCACAGGTGTTTAAAATCAAATCAACTTTTCTTATTTCACGCTTAGTTAGTTTCGAATGTAAACCATCTATCAGTGACAGAGATACGGTCTGTAAGATTTCACTTGTAAATAATTCATTTTATTCGAAAAGTCAATTGCTCTTAGAATTGACCAAGAACCTCGAAGAGAAAGCTTCAAAAAATCCCTTGCCCTTTTGACCGTCACGGTTATTTTTTTTTCTGGTTTTTGTTTCTCAAAAAAACACTATAAACGCACAAAAAGTTTTTTCAACAACCCACTGCGATGTTGACTCAGCTCACGCCCTTCTGATTTTGACCGAGTGCCTAGGACCGAATGGAAGTATCGGTACTAGATGAGTTGTAACGTCACATTTAGTAGGGACTGTTATCCGCGGAAGAAATTTCTCGCGATATCATAAAATAACTAAACGAGCGAAGGAAATTAAACGAGTACAAATTCGATCATCTCGTTATTTCTGTAATTCCGATAGTTTCAAAAGTTTATGAAAAAATTGTTTACAACCAACTCTACCATTATCTAAATGAGAACAAATTACTATTAAGCTGCCAATCAGGTTTCCGCTCCTTACACAGTACTCTTACTGCTTTGCTTGAGGCGACAAATGACTGGTCAGTTAACATCGACAATGGGTTATTAAATGGCGTAGTTTTCACTGACCTTACTAAGGCATTCGACAACATTGATCACGAGATCATCTTGCGTAAATGTCATTCTTGGGTTTTGACCAGGCACCTACCTATCAGGTGGCTCCTGTCGTATCTAAGTGGCTGAACCCAAAGATGTGATATCAACGGCAAGCTATCAACTGCTCTCGATCTCAGGTGCGCCTTACCGCAGGGCAGTATACTGCGTCCTATGCTATTTCTAATTTATATTAGAAATTATATTTAGATTATCTGTCCAAAATGAAGACGTTGAAATACGAATTGACGATCAAATTATCAAAAAGGTTGAACATATCAAATCCTTGGGCGTTACCATAAATACTCAACTTGCTTGGTGCAAACACGTTGAAGAAATATGCAAAAAGGTATCCTTAGCTATAGGTACCCTCAAGCGCGTTCGACCCTTTCTTCCGAAAGAAACTGCCATTCAAATTTATAACGCTCTGATTGTGCCATATTTCTATTATTGCAGCACGGTTCGGGACAGCTTGAGTGGCTACCTGAATGATAACCTCCAAAAAATGCGGAATCGTGCAGCTAGAGTAACTACAAAATTGCCTTTTGATACGAACTCGAACCACCCCTAACTACCCTTAATTGGAGAGGCTATCAACGGAAAGCATAACTTTAACGTCTTTTCACTCAGTATTACTCTAATCACAACCTGAGAAACTCTGAGGGAAAACTGGCTTTGCCAAAACCGAGAACTAATTATATAATGCGCAAGCTTCTCCTATAGCGGGGCCACATTATGGAATAACTTGCCTAATAGCTTAAAGAATGTTGTAAAGCTTATTTATGTATATAAACTGATGATTTTGCGAGTTCAAATAAACTACTACCACTACTAATAAGTTAACGCTACAGCTGGGCTTTGATCAGTCTTTTCAATCACTCAGTCAATTTCAGTGTCAGAAGGCAAAACACTTAGCTTCAAAACTGCACGTCTCGGTTTCTGCCTTTACGCACATATCGTGAAAGCCACTAGAAAGCGCATATTTCCGTTACTTTCGTGATTTTTCGACTACTCAGTCTCCAATCCGTTTCGCACCTAAAATGTGTACCAAATCTCCAAGAATTACACTGGCATACACAGCGTTGATACCAATAAAAGTAAGTAAATTGACTGAAGAATAGTCGTCGTGTGTTCACGTCCTCCAAAGATCGTTAAATTTGGACATTTCAAGTCAATGTTTGCTAGAAGACCCCACGGAAATGTACTTAAATGCAAAACGCGCTTGTGGAGCATTCAGAGGGCGCAGAGTTAGGCCCGATTCACTCAGTACCGGACGAATTTTATACCGGTTGGAAAATTTGACCGGCCATTTTGTTCCCACGGAACCGTGCCATCTTTGCGCTCTGTTCACACGGAACTGACGAACCGGATTAAAGTTTAACCTTTGTCAGTGATTTTACCATCTATTCATGCACAGAGCGCTTCTTTAAGAAATCCAAAATGGCGCCAAGAAAGAGATCGGCTAACCATAGTAGCTGCGTTAACCACGCATCCGTGCAACCACGCCTTTGCCGTGCCGATTAAATTTTCGACCGTACCGGCTAAAAATTCCTCCCGATTTGGACGTTCAAATTTTTGAACGGCGAGGCGTCTAAATTTTCGTACGTTTAGCGTGGTTCCGTGTGAACGGAACCCCTAAAAGCACGAATTTTCAACCGGTAAACAATTCGTCTGGTACCGCATGAATCGGGCCTAATTGTTCAGTGCTCGTTGTCGTCGCTTCGTCGTTGCGTTAAGAGTCCTCCCGTAAACGAGTTTTAGCAACGACGACGGCTACGACAAACAACACATAGAATCAATGGTACGAAGAATCGAAAGGGAACCGTTATCTTAAGAAATAAGGCTGGCAGATGCATGACGCTTCTTTAAGAATAAAGAAGCTAAATAGCTTTCGGACTTACCTGCATAATTTTAGCAATTGCCTCTTCTAGACATCTGGGACTCGAACCCATGACGTCTGCGTTGAAGCCAACTGAATACACCATTTTCGAATTCTCACGGCTGGACTGGATCTAGCATGAAATGGAAGCTAATGCGGGGACATCTTTTCAAATGCAAATTAATTTGCCCGCATTAGCCTCCATTTCATGCTAGATCCAGTCCAACCGTTAGAATACGAAACTGGCCTATTTTCAGGTGTCTATAAGAAACAAGTATTGCTTAATTGAATTGCCTCGGTAAATGCGAGGATCACTTCTTTTCTTCGCCTAGAACCCGCACTTCAAATATACATTTATTTCATAAATAACTTTATTAGGCGCAGACATTCACTTCGCCTTTACTTACAGATGCAAATTATGGGATCACCGATTCCTGACTCATTAAATTGAGTTTAATTATTTGACATGCTTGCAAGGTTTTTAAATACTAGGGATCGCAAGAAGGAAAGACGACGACGGCTACGAGAGCGTTGTCTAAAAACTCTTTTCCGGTTTTGTTATGAATTTCGTGATTACTCCATGTTATAAGGGTGTGTTCGATTGACCCTATTCCGGAATAGGAATACATGGAATATAAGTTATAAATCATTCGTTTTTAGGGAGATTCACATTAAACATCAAACATCTGCTAAAATGCTATTTTAAACATATTTTTATTATCCTTGTGGCTTCGAAACGCGCCAAACATACCGTTTTAATCATCTCTCCAGGTATTCTTATTCCGGAATAGGGTCTATAGTAGGTCCACATCAGCCCTTTGGCTGCCTTTCACACAACCTACTTATCAAATAAAGAATGTATGTATGTATGTATGTAATCGAACGCGCCCTAAGTGTAACAACATTTCAGGGATAAAATCGGAATTAACGGTGTGGCAGTTTGGAGCGAAAATTGAACATTTATCATCAAGTGCTCGCGACCTCCATATAATCTCAAATAGGCCAACCAGCTCTAGAAACACAGATAACAATGCTGAAATGTACCATTGGGGGTGAAGAGCAAAAGGAGCTAATGAGAGATCTTTTGTTTTCTTCCACAACATGGCGGCGAAGACGTAACGTGAAAACCACCAATGCATGATGACGGCATATGCTCAAAACTCACCACCAAGCCTCGTTTGCACAAAATTATTCATATCATCTGGACATGCAATATTGTTTGTACGTGGGTTTTCTTTACAATTTTGCTCTTTTGGGATTTAGATCATGCTAAAATTTACAAGTTTGATCTTCAAATTCGAGGCTTGGTGCTGAAATTAGCTAGTCAGACGGCATCACGCATAAGGGCTATTTGGTCATTTCACCTCGTTGTCAGCCGAGAACGACTTCGAAATATACCAAAACGTGACACGCACGCGCGAAGCGTGCAGAGCATTTGTTGTCGTTTATCAATCCTATTGTTTTGTGGCGTTCCAGTAGCCGTCGTCCTTACTTACGCTTCCCGTCACTCGCAAAACCTCAACCTCGAACTGAGGCTCTCTCTCTTTCTATTGTAAAGGAAATTGAGAAACAAAGCCTAGCTGAGTCCGAAGTTGGTGTCCCTTGACAAAGACACGGCAATCATGTCACAGAGTCTCATTTTCTTCGTGAACTAGTACACTGAAGTCAATAGACTAAATGCTGTATCCAATTTAAACCCTTTGGGGATAAAACGTTTTGTTCCAGGTATTTCCATATAATTTATATGTGAATGCTACATTACGATGCAAATACAATACACAAAGAATCTTAACTCCGGGATATTTGAAGTAAGGGTACAACATTGAGTTAACCGATTTGGTCTTTCAATACTTTGTTTCAAATGACCTCATAACCGCCATGTTGGTGTCCTGAGGTTATCCTCCGAAAAATGAACTCTATTGTCAAACATTTCCTTTTGTTCCGTCAAAAAAAAAAAGCGACATTCTTGAAGAACGAGTAGGACAAGAAGTACAAGATTTTCGTTCTGAGCATAAGCAATAGATCGAAACTTCATGAACCGAAGTTATACTTCATACACATTACTACACCGCTGTCCACTTTTGGACTGTTGGGAAAATGCGTGAGGGTCTACTCATTCGCGAGCCGGCCGCGGATAAAGAATTTATCATTATTAGAACGCACCCACTGATGCGCAGTAAAAAAAGATCTAATTTAGAGCTACAAACGTTGCTGTAACATCAAGTGAGTATTAAGTGCTATGATCAATAAATAAACTAGTGAAAAAAGAAAATCCTTGAAGATAGCACGCATTTTAACTTCATATCGCACTGTTTTATATATCCGTTAATGTCCAGGTACTAGGGAGCTTAAGGCCCGTTTCAAAAGTCGAACTTTTTATGTGCCGAATCTAATGCACGAATGAGCGAAAACAGTAGATTTTTGTCATTTGCATTAGCTTCAGCACATGAAAAGTTCGACGTTTGAAACGGGCCCAAGATTTTACGACGGCGACGGCAACAAGAACGGCGCAAAACAATGACATCATTGGTTAAAAGAGCATAAATAATCGTGCTGCACGTGCAGCCCACATTTTAGCACGGATTCGTGCGGTACTCTGCATAACGACGACGTCAAATTACCAAATTTGAGGTTTTGACGACAAGATGAGCATGCAACAGAGAATCTTTCATTCTCTATTTCCACTTTGTAAGTGCTCGTAACAATTTACTTTTATGATACTTCGCCCAAATTGTAAGAAGTGAACGAGATAGAATAACCGCGAAAGAATTATGATAAAGCAAAGTGATATTTTGAGGTGACGTTTTCGTTGAAGTCGACGTCGCAGATCTTAAGGTCCCTACTTATAATATTCTACGGTCTGTTATCTAGTTTTCTACACGTTTTTGTTTTTCTGAGTTTACAACCCATATACCACACAGCTCCCTACTGATGGTTTGCATCTGACATTACGGCAGCCATGTTGGTGTACAGACCAATGCAGTAAAATGTCTTTTGTGAATTTGACTCAATAATTACGCAAAACTTATGGGGCCATTTTCTATTGTTTTGTACACCAAAATGGCCGTCTCATCACGTGGATGCAAACCAAGAATAACTTCTAATTGTGTGTTTTGGGTTAGGATCTACAATGTCTGTTGTTTGCTTATTTGTACATTAAATATCAAAGATATAGTAAATATGTGATGACCATGCAAAGGGGACTCAGATAATTTGATGCCCTTCTCGTGACTTGCAATGGTTGGATGCAAGGATGGCCCTTAAAGCCGTTATTTCTAATGTTGATGGTTATGACTAGAATGGACATTCCAAAATATGGAGAGACAATTCGTGTTACATATACAGGCGTAACATTTGGTGACGTTACGTGGTAATACCTGACAACCTCAGTGTTACCCCACTTTGGCAGATAAACAACACTGTTTAGGCAGAGAATAACTGCTGGGTTAGGCACTGATCTCTAGTAATCAGGTTTAATTAAGTGCCGACTCGAAATGATTAGCTTTCATAAATTGTTCTGGTGACACCATATTTAAAATAGGTAAATTTTTAGTAAGATCGACGATTGTTCCATTCTATTTTATTCAGTTATGACTATGTTCACATCTGCGAAAATTCAAATACAAGAGGCAGGGTGACCTCGCAGTGTGAGACAAATGGCGCCGTATTGCGTGGCTGCCATGATTATCATCACCATGTTTGGGGCGAGAAGAGAACCAAGGATAGCTTCCGAGAATAGAAGAAGACAAATCCAAATCTTCGCTCCATTCTCTTCAATTACGCACTGTAATTACTTCAAACAACCCCCTTGAGGTTGTTTGAAGTAATTATAACCCAATTATAATCAGGGACAGTAATAATCCAGGCCTGAAGTGAACACGGCTTAGAGTGCCTCACCTTATTTTGGAGTATCCATTATAGTCACAACCTAATGTTAATGTGACTGTGCGAAGCAGTTAACATAAAAATGCATTGATTTGACCGCGTGGCTGCGTGAAACAGTTCAGGGGGCCGTTTCTCGAAAGTCCCGAAGCTTTACGAGCCATTTTCGGGTGTCACAATTCCCTTTGTAACTCGAGAACGGAGAGCATTTATTTCGTCAAACTACACAGTTATTTTTCTTTTTGTTACCTTGAAAACATGTTAAAAGATCGGTTTTCCAAACCAAGCGGTTGGCAATTTCACAGATGGCTTTTTGGGCCCGAAAAGTTTTTGGGACTTTCGAGAAACGGGCCCCTGGTCAAAGATCACAAATGACCCTTTCTCTGCAAAGAGTCTCACGTGGCTCAATGGTTAGAGCATCCAGCAAAAGGAAAAGGAAAGGAAAGGAAAGGAACTTTATTTCAGTGTCTAGTCGTTCAAGCGCTGAGGCACTAATTGGGGAAACTGAACTGAAATTAACAAATAACGCAAATCAAGTCAAAGAGCGAGCAAGAGCGTAGAGGGTCGAGTAACCTGCGATCGGACGCAAAAGATTGTCGCTTTCATGTCCTCTTATCTATATACGAAAATGGAGCCCGATCGCTGGTTAAGATCTGGGGCTCAGTTGATCATCCTATAAACACTATATCTTTGATGTTCATTTCTGTCCATTGCCTTATGAACCAGTCCAAAAAGCAGGTATAATAGATGTGTCCTAACCAAGAAATTCTGGAGCCAATTATTTCTAAGAATTTGCCATCTAAGAATAAATAACAATTATTCCATGCGATGAGCCCGAGTTGGATATGAAGTGATAAAATAACCAACGAGCGCGTAGCGCGAGTTGGTTATAATCACTTCATATCCAACAAGGGCGAATGGAATAATTGTTCTAGTAAATTCTCAAACCGGGTTTTGCCGCCGATTTTTATTTCCACAATTTTACAAAGCGTCCGGAAAGAGCATCTTGGCGCACTATTTTCCATATGACGTAAAACTTCGACTATTGGCTCATAGTCGGAGTTTTTTAGCCAATCAAAAAGCTAGAAATGCAATAGTCGGAGCTGAAAATTTACTAAAACATTTTAAGTGAGCACTTCACGCGGAATCCACGTAAATAAAAGAATGTCATAAGGCGAGCGGGTTTTTGTACAACTGGTCAGACCAGACTGAAATAGATTAATCGATCGTAATCCAATCAACTACCTCGTCAGTGACGACGTCAAACAGTATCCTCTGAATCAAGTTTGTGTTTCCGGTACAACTGGTTTATAATGTTCGTAATTCGACTCAGTCCCTCCACGCTCATTTTCATGTCTCGGATAACATCCTTGTGGGGAGCCACGCCCCTTTCAGTGGTCCCAAGCGAGGTCAAGAAGTCGGATCTGTAAGGGACGGCCTTCACCGCTAGCTTTAAATATAAAGACAAATTTAAGAAAAATTAGCACACTGAAGTTGAATTTGAAGATACAATTTGAAGTGAGGACCTGACGACTTTGGTCATACACATATAGATGGTTTTCAACCAATCTCTTGAGACCGAAGTGACAATGATGTAATGTACAAATGCTGGAGAACGAACAAAAGAAGCCAATGAGAGATCTTTTGCTTTCGTCCACCAACATGACGGCGATAACGTCACCTGAAAACCACCTACTGTTGACTCCAAAGGGGACCGCCGTGATAAATCTTGATGCACGAAAGGACTTCAGTGGGCATGTTTTCACAAAGAGAGCCTTGTAGTAGGATAACTACTAGGCCGAGTTTAGTAACAAAGACTGCAACACAAACGAAATCATCTTTTGGAAATAAACATTAGCGCGATCAAAAGTATTTAGGATAATAAGTAATTTAACGTTTTTAGTTAGGAAAGAGTCGGTCAAGGGGAGATTAATTTATCAGGAAAGAGTCAGGCAAACTCGGAACAAAATCCGAACGCTCCTGAATCGGAAACGACCCTTTAACGTTCGATTCGGATTCGGGCGTTCTTCCAATGAGCTACAAGCGACTCGCTGGGGCTTTAAGTCCCTATGACCCTTATTTTCCCCCCGTTTTTTAACTTTTCGTTAAAATATCTATAGTGCCTGGGGTGTAGTACTTCAAAAATTATTCCTCATAGTGTATCCACGCGTTTTAGCGGGCCTTTGATTTATACGGAAACAAATTGGCCGAGCCAGTTGGGTCCTGGTAACTAACACGTCATTAGTTACCAGGACCCAACTGGTTCGGCCAAAATCGTATACATCAAAGGCCCGCTAAAACGCGTGGATACACTATGAGGGAGAACATTATCGACGTACTACACCCCAGACACTATAGACATTTACACGAAACGTTAAAATACGGGGAAAAGATAAGTGTCGTAGGGACTTAAACCATTAAGCTACAATCATGGACAAAAGTTGTTGAGACACATGAAAATTAACAGCGTTTTTTACCCTAGGTGTAAATTCTCCTCTCGCCCCTCATTCAAGGTAACCTCCCCTACCCCCTTTTTCAATGTTGGAAACAAATAAACATCCACTAAGCCTTTTGTAACATTGTTTGGGGGGGGGGGGGGGGGGGGATGACAACAGATGAAAAAGGTGTTTTCATTCAAAAAGAAAATACTATTGTTAGTTCGAAAGCGTTAGTTTTGGGGATTTGTCTCACCACTTTTGTCCATGATTGTAGGTTCAGCTTATTCAAACAAGACAAATATCACATTTACCGCAAATACGCCTCTGACGACCCAGCCATGATATCTTCGAAGGCTCTTTCCGTAAGCTGTCCCTAAAACAAAACGAATCGGAACGAGAAAAAGCTGATTAAACTTGTTTTCTCTTGGGATCGATCGTTTCAGATTCATCCCTTTCAGGATATAGAACGAACTCTGTATCCACCAACTCTCACATGGCTTAATAGCTTAGTGGTTAAGTGGTCTGCAACGTAATCGCTCGATCCCGTAGAAAAACAGCGCCTGATACTTGGAAAAAGCGTAGAGAACTTCGTGGTGATAACCGTAAGGAGTTCACACAGGCAATTTGAATCATACCAAAAAAAACCCCGAGTTTCGCAGAATCCTCGACGGTCGATTCCTTAAATCAGCCACTATATACAGGCCGCACGGTTGAACACTCTTGGCTACAACTGATAATAACAACTTTTGTTGTTAAAAAAAAAACACTGTCAGCGACCTACCAGCTGCAACAGCCAGATCCTTTTCTCCTCGTGCAACCTCGCCGAGGAAGACTTGCATGAATTCCAAGGCTCTAAAATAATAACATCAGAGATGATGATAATGACGATATACATAGCGCATTAATTTTTCACATAGATACGATACGATTAAATGCGGTTTACAAAAATGACAAACGAAATAAATATTTTAAATCACACACAATAAGGTTGTGTACTGTCAACAGTTTCACGCAGCCAAGTTGGGTATCCTTACCTTTTTAGCCAGAGCAAAGCGTCCGTTGCAGAGTTTTTCGCAGTGCAGGTGTTGCTTTTGAGTTCTTGATAAACAATGTTTTGTAGTGTTACAAATGCTTTAGGGTCTGTCTCATGCTTGGCTTCGAGTTTCTAAAAAGACACGAAAAAGATCACGACTATTGATATAGGATTTTTTCCGTACATTTTTTGTCTCCAGAAGCCTCGAGTTTTTTACCGATCAGCACCGAGTGTGAAGGACGATCATTGGCTTTCAAGCCTCCTTGGAGCAACAGTTGACGACTATCTGTTGTATGCTCGTCCTTGACTGTCAAACTCGAATTTTGGCACAAGCTATGACGTGGACTCATCCGATTTTAATTGACTTAATTTGAGTGTGAAGGAAAATTACCTTTATATTTCCACTGATATCCAACTTAACAGGAGCGAATGCCGTCGATCCGAGGACGTCTGAGAGACGAAAAAAAAAAAGCTCAAACACTGCCACATGTCTTGCCTTCTAACATCGCAAAGGGTCAACCCTTTCCCGAGTAAATTTATTTTTAGGAACAGCTTTTTCCCGCGAAAAGTATCATATTTCCCTTGACGCTGAGATAGCTTTGTTTCGATTGGCTTTTACAATAGTGGGGCGTCCTGACTCTCCCAAGGGAGATTGGCTTTTTCAACAGTAGGCGTGCTGAAGGGAAGAGGCGTTCTATAAATAAGTCTTCTCGGGAAAAGGTTGGCTGCTAGGCTAAGTATGAGAGATAAAGGCTCCCCTTGACGAGCTCCTGCTAGAAGTCATTCAACCGCTATTCAAGCTAAAATGCATTGTAACGGCAACGGGTATAGAGCGAGTTTCAATCGAGTTTCGTAAAACCAAAACCAAAGTAATTACTTTGGCCAATCAAAAAGGACGGAGACAATCCGGTAAACCAATCAACACTCGAAGTAATTACACGTAGCCGACACAAAGCACGGGAAAATGTGCACGCGCGAGCAATGATTGGTTTTGGTTTTACTTATGATTGGTTGAAAAATTGGCGCGAGAACTTTGAACCAATCAGTGGGTGCAGTTATGAAAAACCAACGCAATTCGCTAATTACTTTCGAGACTCAATTGAAAACCGCTCTATGCCGCACATATCAGGTCAGTTTCTCTGAGAGATAGACCACCAACACCGGGGTCTTCCCCCTACTCTTCACGAACAGTGTATGGGTTCTTTAACGGTTCACAGTGTTGATGAACTGGAAAGGTGGTGAGACGGGGTCTAAGGTTTATAGTCCTTATCCGAGATGACTTGAAAGTCTAACAATTTGCAGATGCAATGACAAAGGCAGCACCTTATCCTCGGTTCTTTTTATGACCCTGAGTGTCGGTCCCGCCGGGGTCTTTTTTTCTCCCCCACGGAAGTCCGCTGCTCAACCAAGTGGGCCCGGTTTCTTTTCACTCGTCGTCGGTGCATTTATGTAAGGCACTTTCCTTTTGTCAGAACTGGCCGCCCAGACCCGTCAGTTTGCAAAGAAAATGAAAGAATTTGAAGGAAGTGTTCCACGATAATTCCTTGCATACTTCTGGAGGAGTTTATATCACTGATATCATCCTCTAAGTGTGTTAATTTGAAGGCGTTGTAGAGTTTGGCTGGTCAGTTCTGTCAAATGGAAAGAGTCCTAAGTACTTGTTCCATCATACTCACGGAGCAAGGGATTCAATCCACAGACGATTGGAAGGAAAAAGGAACACAACCAGTGTGAACTGCTAGAAATTTGCTCACCCAGTAATCTTTGGCTTTTTGGGGGAGTTCTCTATTCTTGAAAATAACTAGCGTTAACTAGTTGGAAATACAGGTTTAAATTATATTTTGCTACAAAGCGAGTGAGAGTAAACAAATTGCCTCTGATTTTGTTCTTTAAATCTCTAGGGAGCCACCATCTTGGATCTGACGATACCTTACGTTAGCCTATCATATTTGACAAAAAACTATGTCCCGGAAGACAAATAAACCACAGAGGCTATCTAACCAAAATGTCTGCGTGCGGGAGAATAAACAAAAACAGGGAATAATTATTTTGTTATTTCTCAAATGCTGAGATGTGTTTTGCCTTTTCCACAAAATACGATATAAGCCAGTATTTAGTACATACATGCGTTATTGACCACTCCCCATATGGGCTTTTCAGGGCAAATGAAACGAAACCAATGAAACAACAGAACAGAAGAATAACTTGTCTTTAAAGAATTCTAAATGGCCGGAAGCAAACTAGTTGGCTATTTACAAGTGCAGCCAAGAAGTTGAACTAAGGAATACCAGGATCAAATTCAACGAGTGGTCGGCAGAACGGGTCTTAAACCCGGGATCTCCGGATATCAAGGCAAGCACCATACCCACAGAGCCACACTGCCTCGCTTTCGACAATTTGGCGAGAAATTGTAACAAGACAGAGGGTCTCCTTTAAAAATAAACACTATCATCTATGGCCGTCACAATTAAGACTGAAACTCACCCAGAAATGGTAAAATACACGAACAGGATGAAAGAAATGGTTTAGTGGGGATACCATTATCTGCTCCTAGCTGGACGTTTTCAAACCTGGCAACAACAAAAAATCAACCAGTTATTTATCAGGAAACAAATAGTCCACAAGGCTTTTTATACCAGTAACAATCGGTAGTTTTGCTCCGCCTTTAACGCAAACTCGACGAGAAATTTTATATTTTCAATTGAATTGTTAGCTTTCGTTACAGCCAGGGAGTAAGCACTAATAAGAGAGAAATAGGCTTGCAGAATTTAGGGAAATTCTAGGTTAACGAAAGGCAGCCGCCTTAGCTGCCATTTGCCTTTTGCCGTTGACGTCAAACGAGAGGCTTATCGAATTAGAAAAATCTCTTCCATAACTGTTAACTTTCTTCTCAGCTCTTTTAATTATTGATTACGGTAATAGCGCTCTGAGTCCAAAACGCTGGCATTTTTGCCACTTTTTATATATTAATCAATAGATATCATGTCTTTAGAACGTTACTTATTTTCTCTTAAACTGATTTCCTTCCCACTATAACGCGGGCATTACACGAACAAATCCGAATGCTCCCGACTAGAGTCGAACCAACGACCTTCCGATTACTTGTTCGGATGCTATAGCAGACACGTGGGAGCTAGGCTTAGCTGGGTTCACTGAGGTGAAAACTGACCCGTATCATTGGTACACAGAAGTTGTCAATCATGCGACGTCATATCAAATCGAAATTACATAAGTTTCAGGCTTCTTTACGCAATTGCAAAAATTGCTCTCATAAATGCGAGAATCATAGCTCCACTTGATTTCATATCCGCAGTTCATATATGATCCATTTCATATATCATTTCATCATTCATTCATTCCTCACGGGAACATTAGAACCCACAAATGACCAGCTCCCAACATCAGTGGCTTCATAGCTCAGTTGGTTAGAGCGTCGCACCGGTATCGCGACGTCACGGGTTCAAACCCCGTTGAAGTCCTGAAATTTTCATGCTTCTTTACGCAATTGCAAAAATAATGAACGCAATTGCAAAAATTGCGTTCATAACTGCGAGGATCATAGCTTCACTTAATAAGTTTAGCCAATCACATTAGACCTAAACAATCATAATAACCAATTGAATTTGCTTAGCTCTGGCTTTTCATTGGTTTCGAGAGTAGCCCTGTTCTAATGTTTGACAAAGCGTTGGTGAGACGTACCGAAATTTCGCTGCTGTGAAGAATGTAAGCGGTTCGTCCTTCATTTCGTCGGAGTTTAGACTGGACGATTGAGAATCCAGGGAGTTTCGGGATGATTCAATGTACACTGCCTTGTCATTTAGGCTTGAGCGACTGCCCACTACACTGGCTTGCCCGTGTCTGCGGTCACTATGATCAGAGGAATTCGTGAAAGAACGGTTTCCTACAATTTGTGAGGGGGCCTGTGACGAGGGATATTTGGCTGCTGAGGATGGCGTCTGTTCGCTTCCAACTGATTGGTCGCTCATCGTTGCCACACTCGGTGGACCTGGAAGAAATTAATTATACGGTATTATTATTTCAATATCATGCCATTTTACCATATTTGGTCAAGAGAACGCGCAAAATATTAGACGGTAATATACTGCAGTGTCCCGGTTTGACCGGTTTAGAACAGAGCACATACGGACGGAACGGGAGTTTTTCAATGAAAGAAATTGTTTTCAACACGATACAAAGCCTGAGAATTTAGCTTGTCATCGCTTGTCACTTGTCATTTCGTTTATACAATCAAATAAAGGACATTTGGCTGGCTTTCTGTGCTGCCCTGAAGGAAAGATGATGCATTTTTTTGGAAACATTCTTACCACAAAATAGAAGCAAAATAATCCCTTTTTGTGGTGGTATAAAAAATCTCTTATTCGATGGTTTAACGTACATATAATAGTCGTGGACATTTTGCTCATTGCTCGTATTTTTCCTCGCCCCTGCGGGGCTCAGAAAAATACCACGCAACTTGCAAAATATGCGCGCGTATTATATGTTAAACCATTGAATAAATAGAAGATATTACATGGCCGGGCGGAAGATAAAATGTCCTGTATCTATATAATAAGGATTAATATTAACTTGCTTCAATTTACTGCAGAGGATATTGCGTGATACAGAATTACAGGCCTTACTAAAATCAAAGGAAAAAATTCTGACAAAATCAGCGTTACCAGTGGCCATGTATGTAGACATGGAAATGGCTTTGACGAAGGTGGGAATCGAACCGTTACTCCACGGACTAAGCTAACTTGAAGAACATCGATCAATTACAGCGGTTATCAGTCACACGTGCCCCTCGACATTTTTTTCATATTTCGAAAGTAAAATTTAGGTGGACGTCAATCAAATGTTTCGATAACGAATTCAGCTGCCGCCAAGAGAATAGGACTGTTGTCGTGGAAACAACTGAATGACTGACTCTGCCAAGTGATCTGTTGACGTAATTTGGCGGACTGGGAAGAAAAATTTTAACGCCGTATCCCACAACCGCGCGCGGCCTTAGGTGTTGTTTCCAAACTCCCTGCAGTATTTCCATCACCAAAACTCAACAGATCATTCAGTGTCTACCACATTTCCTGTTACTGAAAGAACATTCAAGTAGACCCGACAAGCTCTAATCTCGCCTCTGCCATGTTAAATTCGAAAATAAGGCCGCGCGCGTTTGTGGGATACGGCGTTAAAATTTTTCTCCCCAGTCCTCCGAATTACGTCACCAGATCACCTGGTGATGGGACTGCGAGCAGTCCAGAAAAAATGTCGTTGAGGGGCGAGTGTGACTGATAACCGCCGTAAAGTAACACAACAGTCTACATTGTACAGATGTCACTCACCGTTGAATGTAGAGCTGTATGTACTAGCCACACTTGGTGTAGGTGACGGAGGAGGTGATGATGACCTGACACAAGAAGTTTAGTTGTATTACAATTACGGTAAAAATTGGAAGAAAAGATGTTTGCCTGTCGAAGTATAGATCATGTTATTGTATTTAAGGACGTTCGCGCCAAAATCTTCCTGCAGTGAAATTTTCTTCATTTCTCGCCTAGAGTTAAGTCATAAAGTACTTAATCCAAAAATGAAAAAAAATTGGGTGGACACCGACTTTGTTTCGGAGAAAATGACAATGGAAAGATGCCTTAGTTTCGATAAATCTGTCATCATAACGAGATGAAGCCTCGTCTGCTCATCCATTGAAATCATAAAAATAAACTGTTAGAGTGAAGGTTTCCGTGCAAAGGTTTTTAGGAATGGGATTTTTAGATAATTTCATGCCACTGGGGATGTCGTAAAAAGTAGAGTTCATCCTCAACGAGCGTTTTCGTAAGCGCTAACCGTTGCAACCACTTCCGGAATTCGATAGCACGAGGAAAGAAAATTTTAAACAAAGATAACTTCTTACAGTGTGATTTTTTTTCATTTCATCATATTTTGTAGATCGTAAATCTTGTGAAATTTAGTTTATCGCTGGCTGTTTCCTCGTAGGTCCGCACTATTCAAGTGGACGAGGAAGAAAATATAACTTTGCTCTATTTTCATGAAAGTAAAAGAAAAGAACTTCAAAAACGTGCATTCATTTCGAACTAAAGTTCTTAGGGTAATAAAAACATTTTAAAAAACCAGCCCCATTAAATTTACGCAACGGTTTGTCCTCAAGTTTTCCAAACTTTCAGCCACTATTCGATCAGCTACGGTACGGTGGTAATTCGTTACCTATTACAGTCGAATTACCTGCGCGGTAAAGTTGCGCAAAAACAATTAGCGCAAGCGTCCTTGACTCAAACATGTGGAATTCCAAAAATGATCTTCAAAGATATTTTTGTTGAGTTGCCTCTCCCAAGGAAGGTGCGAATCTGTGCTCTAGTGGAAGTGATTTGTTCCTAAAGTATGAGCCAAAATACTCCTATCAATGAAGGATTACGTTTTTGCAAACGTTGGCCATGATACTCCTATCAATGTCTCATTCCTTTAATAGTGATGATGATGACGACGATGATGCAGCATCATTGAAAAAGGTCGTGGGAAATCAAGTATTCTACCAAATTAAGATATTTTGTGGTGATTCACAAGGCAGTTACTGTCTTGACCACCTGTATGGCAAACGTTTCAGATGGATGCATGAAAAATGAATACATCGAAAACCCTGTTCCTGTCTTAGTCTGCTCTGAAACTCCATAGAAACGCTTGTTACAAAGGCCAATATTCCCGTAAAACTCACTACTTGTACCTGAGATCTTCGTGGAAGTGTTTCCTCAAAGCACTGTGCTTTGTTGATGATAATGTCTAAAGATTAAGGATGACAAAACTGTTGTTAGAATTGTAGCAAAGCTAACTACATGTAGCCTGTCACGAGTATTGGTACTTCTAACAAGGTAGACAGCAAAAACTTACCAATTATTTTATCTCGTTCCTAGATCTCGCAGTCATTTATGATTTGTACCAACTATTGACACACTTATGCATACAGATACAAAAAAAGAAACCCACCATATCTACAATCAATTACAGATCTATATTTGATTTGGATTGTCCTACTTGGTGTGTTAAATAACTCTACTGGCATAAAATATTCTAATGTAAATCGGACAGCGCAAAATTAACAAATTGGTGTGGATGTTGAAATGGGGAAAGATCAATACACAAAATACTTCTTTTTGCAATTTTACAAAGATTGAGCGGGCTCATTAGCACTTCCACAACCCAAAATATGTCAGTTTTTAATTTTGTACATTTTGCTTAATACTATCAAATCACATAGGGTAAAAATTGGGAATGGAGATTAGTTAAACAAACTTGTTCTTTTATTAAATAACAATAAACTGTTCAAAGTAATTTTTGTACAAAAAGACGACATCTTGAAACATTGTTTGAGGGCAGTGATCCTCGCATTTATAAGCAGGGGTTTCATTAAGGACCGGGCACCGGGCAAACTGACTGGCTGTAGACATGACTTTGCCCAGCTGTTTTCCACACCTCAACAGACTGGTTTTTTTAAATACAAAATGTCAAAATGTCACAATTTCATTTGTTGCGTTCAATTTCCCAAACCATATTCAACTCAGAATGAATCACACCATAAGGTATTGCAAAAAGAAGTGTGCTCCATAAAAGACCACCTGAAATGTCTTAATGTTGCGTGTTTTGCAATGGCGGCATAGAAAAGATCACGGTTCATCGGTGAGTATTTTCTTCGCTAGCAGAAGTGCTTCCAGCTGAGAAAAGTGCACTCTTTCTGTGTCACGTTAACAAATTAATTTTCTTGTACATATTGGTATCAAATCATTAAAATAATTGTCTAAAAAGGTGTGATTTTTCTGTGGTTAAAGAATACTGCTTTGGGCTTCAGAATGCAGGAAAACACATACATCTGCAACTTAAGAATTTCAAAATTTTCTGGGGGAAGATGCCCCCCGACCCCCCTAGGAGGGAAGGCCCACTGGACCTTCCGAATACTTTGCCTGGGTGTTAAACCCATATACCCACCTGCTTCAAACCTTATTGAAACCCCTGTATCTGGGCAATTTTTAAGCAATTGTCTCTTATAGACACCTGAAAAATCCATGACCTCTGCAATGTTGGTGCAATGCTCTACCAAGTGAGCTACAGCTGTATGAAGCCATTCAGTTGGGAACAGCCGAGGTCAATTTGTTGGGCTCATTTGTTCCTGTGCAGGACTTGATGAAAGAGTGCAAGAATCACTTCTCTCATTCATCTATAACCTGCACTTCAAAATTAATACACGTTCATTTGAAACAAAATTGTTTGTTTATTAACAAGGTTAAGTGTAAACAATAACGTCAGCAAAGATTTCCACAAAATGGAGTCTGCAAACTCAAATACCAGTATGGTTTCTTACTGTATGTTGTACCTTAGGCATTGTGGTGGTTGGAGATGATGGTGTTGAAGATGAACTTGCTGTAAAAAGGATAGTTATATATAATTTATAACAACTTATAACAACAAGTAACACAAAAAAGGGAAAACGTAAAATTTATTGCTCCATAATAATTATGTTTTAACATTATTGACTGCATCTTTAATATATTCTTATCAGTCGAGAACTTTTACTGACAAAAGGAAAGCACCCATAGATTTGCTAAAAGTCATGTAAGAAATTATGTACATGTAAAAATTATATAAATGCCATCAAGGTGTTTAAAAGTACAGTGTGTTTAATTTAAATGCCCCAAAGTCATTTTAAAGGCCCTCAAAACACCTCTTTTGTTTACAACAAGAGCTTGTTAAAAGACACTTACCAAAGCTTCCTTCTGCCAACTCCATACAGTCACAAAGGTTTTTTAAAAATTCATCACAGGTGGCAGATAGCATGGTCCCTGCTTCTCCAAATTCCTAGTAAATAAATGTGTGATATATGTTTCATACTGGAAAAAAACACATACCAAGATGCAGTATACACCAGAAATGCACCTAGAAGATGCAATTTCCTCAGTTTTGACGAACACCACAAAGTGCCCCTGGAAGTCCAAATGCCAGCCACTTGCATGTATTTGCAATTATACAGTCAGCACACGGGTTAGTGTTATCTCATTAGAGAGCTTAAGCATGTGACGTTTTTGTCAACACGGACGGCGACCGGAAATGATTTTGCAAAGAAAGTGACGTCACACGTAACAGACGTCAAGTCACAAACCTCAAAGCTGGCCACTTGGCATAAACAAAAACAAGAACGCGAGAAGGTTTTTTTGGTTGACTTTTGTTGTTTTCCTGCTAATGCTGGACAATTAACTTTGTTATTGCTATTATTTATGAAAGAAAACTCTTCTTTGTCAGTTCTACTGGCTGATGAAGAACAGTGCTGCAGACGCTGAGACTCAGTCTTTCCAAAAAACTTAGAGTACACGTGAGTCTCTTTTGAAAAATATTTGTTTTCCTTGGTATATCCTTTTCTATGTTCTTGTGTTTTTTCTCTGTGGTCTTAAATTTTAATGCGCTGGCAATGCTAAGACAACATTTCCAGAAAGACCAGGTTAAATTTGTAAAATTCTAATGACCATCAAATTTAATTTCTTTTTTGGAACGCTTCATTTTTATTTGTTATTTGCTTTCCTTTACAGAAATGTACCAAATTGATTGGACACATCAGCTAACACTGGCAGATCTGAACATTGCTTTACATTCACAATCATTTCAGGATTATCGATCGCAACTGGATTGAGAATTTCTAGCCATGTTCTCTTGCAATAACACAATAAGTCTTAAGTTCATCCTCTGAAATCAATCTTTGATCGTAGCTCTGAAAAAGCAGATATCTTGTCTTTCTTAAAGAATTTATGATTCAGTATTACGAAAGAAGACAAAGAATCAAAACTGCTGTACAATTAACTAGCGATGCCGTAAAATCACTGACGCCACATCCTTAATGCAAACAAGTCATGTCAAAGACGCCAGTCTCAACCCAGTTTCACCTCGGTTACTTGGTGTTCGTGTTGACAAAAGCGTCTCGTGCTTTAATAAGCTCCCTAATTCATACACATTTACTTGAGCAGTAATGTTAGAGTGACTCCTAAATGACATAAATTTATTCCTTGTATTTCTGCACGCAAGTAATGTTTGTTGAAATTCTATTTATGCAAATTTAGCTTTATTACTTTCAGTAGACTCATTCAATTAACATTTTTAAACAGGACACATAAATAAATAGCTGGCAGCAAATCACCCACTACTTTGATGTATAATATTAGTGGCTGGCTACAAATTGTACTCCACTGCACTGTTCATTAGCAGACAAACATGTTCTTATTTTAATTTTCCTGTGTTCTTTTTTCTGTAAAATCTTCAGAAAATCCTAAAAGCTCAAACTGATTGTCTGCTTACAGCCCAATGATTGGGTTAGTGAATCAACACATTTTGGTGATAGCAAAACTCGTTAATCTACTTTAGTCATAACCCATTCACACTTTAAGTGCCCGCAATCGGTGAGTAAAATCGTCTGGCATTAACCAGTCTCACTCCCTAGGGGGATTGGGAAGGGGGGAGGGGGGGGGGGGGTGGAAGAGGGTTAAAAGGGGACTAACCCATTCACAACTAAAGTGCAACCAATGATGAGTAAAATTGTCTGGTGTTAGACAGTCAAGAGTAAAATCTATAACACTCACTCTCAGGGGTGGGGAGGAGGGTTTAAACAAGTAAAAACAGCTGCATGGTGTCTAGAAACTTTGATGAATGAGCTAATTCCTTGGTTCTCAAACAATCTAAGACAACGATGCATTCTTAACTGGTGTAATGTACAGTACATACTTGGCTTTCCTCTTTGTTGGAGCACAGCATTTTAATGGTGCTGATTTGCTGTAAAAGTAGACTGCGATACATGGTAAGCTCTTGCATTTTCTCTTTCAAGTGATTCAATGCTGTTTGGCAAGCAAGAGATGAAACATTCAAATATGCAAAAATTGTATAAACCCGACCAATGATGGTGAATGTCCTATTTTAAATTTCTCTACCAATACATCTCATTTCAAAATGGCTGTCATTTTGGTCTTCTTTTGTTTGCTTGCAAATTAGCCCTTGCTGCCTCATTCTTACCCTTAAACGAGGCAACAGGGATTAATTTGCAAGGAAACAAAAGAATACTAAAATGGTGGCAATTTTGGAATAAGGTGAATGGATGCACAAAAAAGCTGTCAATAATTATAAATTATCAGTTATACAAGGAACTACAAAATTGTACTATACATGTATGATGATGCAAGGATTAACGGAAGAATCTTTCATCTTTGGAAGTGTATTAGTTTAAAATATGCCAGTGGTGTTGTATCACATTTTAGAAACACAAAGCAAAGTAGAGAATTTGTCAACACAACACAATGTGGCAGAACATTGCCAACTGGTTACTTATTCTGTGGGTGCATCAAGAGTTCATTCTTTTGTAGTACAGGGCCTGGAGTTGTTCAAAGCCTAATTAAGCTAATCTTGGATTACGGAAAACACAAATTGCAGTTTATTTATCGGTTCACAAACATTTTCACAAGATTCTCAGTCTTATTTTTCTTTGGATTTCAAAACTATCATGTTAACTAAACACCAAGCGACCAAAGTTTTAAGCCTTGATTTCAAAAAGAAATCTGTTTATTTTAACTGGGATTTTCCTAGTTAATGGTCTGCCATTACTAACTTTAAGATCTTGAGAGAGCTGGATTGAGGAGAAAATGACGTCAAAGGCTCACTAGTTTAAGAATGCAATGCGTGTGTACGCTGCAGAATAAACCCGCAGCACGGGAGTTTTGAGCTTGCAGAGTTTTAAACTTGTGTTTTGCATATATAATAAGCTGCATTCACACACTGAAATTTTAACCTACATGTAGTGAGCCTTTGACATCACTTTTCCCTGGATCCAACCCTATGAGGTCCACTCAGTCAGTTTTGAATGTGAGTAATGGCAGACCATGAAATCCAAAACTTACACTCAAAGTTAACAACCTTTGCATAAAAATCAAAGCTCAAAATTTTGCCCCCCCCCCCTCCTTCCTCCCTCAAATGACCAGTGAAACTGTCCGGTGTTAACTCCTAGGAGTCAATGGGTTAATAACTTTTTTTCCTCATCTTTACACCGTGAAGTCAATAAATGAGTTGAATGAAGTCCTACAAAGAGAGTAAATTAGTTTGGAGAAGAAAGTCAACGAATGTCATGTGCAGTCCTATAGCCTATGATAAATAACTGCAACAAGGGTCTTTCTCAATAAAGCATTTTTTCACTCACATTCTCCAGGCATTTCAGGGTGTCCATTATGTTTCATGGTTGTGAGACATGCTTTTGCTGTTCCAAGAGCAACCAGCCATTGTTGCCGTTCTGCAGGTGTGGCTGCTCTGAGATACATGTACTGATCTGGTGGAATCTTTAAATCAATTCTTACAGAATCTGTGGGGTGAACTGCAAATTAACAGTTCTTTGTTAGTGACCATTATCAAATGAAAGAGAGAAAATGATCCCTTGACTTATTTGAACAATTTAAGCAATATTGTCTCTTCTAGAAACCTGAAAAATCCAGGTGGGTTCATCGAGATTTGAAGCCATGACGGTCTGCGATGCCTGTGCAAAGCCAAACACATGAGCCCAACAAATTGACCTGCTCCCAACTGAGCACCTTCATATCTCAGTTAGTAAAGCATTGCACCAGCATTGCAGAGGTCATGCGTTTGAGTACTGCTGAAGCCACCTGAATGTTTCAGGTGTCTAAGAGGACAATTGCTTAAATTGTCCAGATAAATGCGAAGAACATTTCTCTTCTTCATCTATAACCTGCAGTTCAAATACAAATTTATTCATTGACTATTTCTAGTACCAACTCTTTCACCAGTCAGGGTTTTCAACAAGAGCTGGCTGCAGAGACTTGAAAATTCAAGAGAAACATTCCAGAGAACATGAACCTTGGGTCGGCCAAGATTTATTCATGAAAGGGGAAAAGAATCTTGCTTCAAAATACAAGAAATGCATCAAAAGAGGACCAAATTTCAAAAAATTCTCCACGGAGTAAGCCCCTAGACCCACTGAGAAGTGCGCACCTTTGATAATTGTGGTCTGCTATGCACCTACTACTCAAATTTTGCTAGTGATCTACTTGCATCAATTGTCATTGAAACGCCTGAAACACTGTAAGATATGTTTTTTTGGCCTTTATACATGTACTATCATCTCTTCCTCCTTGTTCACGAACAAGTTGTCAGATAAACTTCAACTCAAACTTTCAATGACAAAACTGACACAGGGCTGTCATTAGGGGCCCAGAGGTTGTTATTCTCAGTGCACGCCGAATGAATTGCGAACAAAGGTGATAAGAGTGAATTGCAATTTTTAGCACCTGAGATTTCACAACAAGCCATTTTCACAGAGCCTCGGCTGCCAAGCCCCACTTCCTCTTGAGACTTGTAGTACGCTAGCACACCAACTTCTAGAACAAACCATCTTGGCTGCCATCCTAAAAATAATTCCAATGCAATTAAATTACAGCGCGTTTCTCAAAACGTTTGACAAACAGTTTCCGAAGTTTGTTTGAAATTCCTGAAGTTCGCTACAAATTTGGCAATTTCATTACGTAGTTGTTAATCAAATTGTGAACTTAGAAACGAAGTTGTGAATTTCACCACGAACTTCGTTGGGAAGTTAAGGAGTTTGTGCGAGAGAAGTTCGCACCTTCCGTGCAAATTTCTCTGAATTTTCTTAGAAGTTGTGGTTACGTTGATTGCGAATTACTGGTTTTAAAATGGGTTATAGAACGTTGAAAACTGAATATTCCCAGATGTCACCCAACACCTGCCTAAAAATAGAATACAATTTCTGTTGTGTGAACTTCTATGCATGGTTGCTTAAAAGTATTTTACAGTTAAATCTCTCAGAGATAAAAAGAAACCCTATTTTCAGGACATACATCATTCTAGAAATAGCGCAAGAAACAAAACATTTCAATGTCATGTTGTTCAACTTTTGTCTTTACATTGCTAGTGTAAACAAGATACGAGTCGCGCCATCTGTCTGTAATGTGAAGTCCCGGCTCCGTACCTCTCAAATAATTTACCTTTCAGAAGTAAACATCAAAAAATTAGTCTTGCTTGGTTGAGAAATTTTTTCACTTTGTTGAAATTCATTTGTAGTTATATTACCAAACCAACTACACCGAATGATGTGAACTTAGCTCGCGACGAACTTCGCAACTTCCCAACGAAATTTGATGTGAAATTCACAACTTCGTTTCGAAGTTCACAATTTGATTGACAATTACGTAATGAAATTGCCAAGTTTGTAGCGAACTTTGGGAATTTCAAACGAACTTCGGAAACCGATTGTCAAAAGTTTTGTGAAACGCACTGTAAACTTTTGGGAATACATGCACCTTTGTTAAGACTAAAATAATAGTCAGTGGTATCAATGAATCATCGGCATCATCCTTAAAATGCCATTTTGCATTTCAGGGTATAACAATGGTAAAAAGTTCTCATTTAACACTAAAAATATCGAAAAAACAGAACTCAAAATACAGAGTTTGGCTTGAGAATAGTGATGGTAAATATACTCTCTCTTGTATACAAACTCTCCACAAACTTTGAATTTTTATGGTAACCAAGGCTGTTGCCTAACAGAAGCCCGGTAGCCTGAGGCTCCCAAAGAATAGCTCTGGGCGCCTTAATTTTTCACAGCAACACCTTTCACTTCATATATTGGACTCCTAAGTTCTCAGCGTTTAGCTCTGAGGGCCCCTTTAAAATTTTCTTAGGCAGCAGCCTTGGTAACAGACAAAAATTTATTGGGAAAACTTAATATCTGGACTAAAAATTGCGTCCGTCTTTCAACAGTGAGTTTAAAATGCTTTTGGTTCTAATTTTTTAAATGGCAGGTTTTAACCCAATCACTTTTGAGGTGCCCCATGATGCCGCCACTTGACAAGTAAAATCATTTAGCCGTAGACAGAGTAAAATATTTATCATAAGTCTCACTCACAGAAGTCAATATGGGTTAAGTTGAAAATAATATATTAAGAATCACCGGTATAGAAGTTAAACATCATTTAAGTTTAACATAACTTCTTTTACATATCCTAATAATAAAGATGTGCAATAAACTTAACATCTAACTCTATTTTAAAATAATTTCCTTACTATGTTGAATTTTGAAAGAGTAAAGGTCAATTGTTATTAAAGCAAATTCTTCAAAATTCTGCTCTGAAAATTGCGAGATTTTTACTTAGCTAAATTGACACTTGGTTTTTAGAAATTAGCTTGATCAATAATAGATCTCTTTGTTCCAGCTCTAGCAAATTGTTCATTAATAATGAAGCAGCGAATATTTGTATTGAAGGTCAAAACCGCGGGAAATTGTACAACATATATAAAAAATCAGCTGATAATTTTGGCATATGAAGAACGTGACAAATGTCAAATACGCATTTAAGTATCTTCGCCTAGGATTTTAGTATTGAGAAAAAATAGAAAAAACTGGCCGTCGGATAGTGAAAGTTTTTTTTCGAAAAGATAATTTAGTGAAAGAAATCAGCGTATCGTAGTAACAAATGAACTTCCCGAAAATGTTTACAGCAAGGTCGCTTTGCGATAACATATAACAAATGATTTTTTTCTTCAATATAAGAAAACAAGACCTGGTGACGAAGCCTGAAGTTTTCCTTTACAATAACTCTTTCTTAACACAAACAATCACGTAAAAGAAAGGTGAAGAGTTGTGACAAACCGCTCAAGTAATTTGTCCACTTCCATAACGTCCCTTCCATAATTGACATCTTTGGCGGCCTTTTGGCTTGGATTTCCTACTTCCGAGTCTTGGAATTCTGTAGCATTTTAGTTAGAAAACTAAACAGTGCTCAGTGTATCGCGATTTTCGGTTTGCAAATGAGATTATCGATGACACTTCTTTGTGCCAAAAGATATCCGCCATTGAAGTAGTTTAGATCAGCACTACGCTTGCGCGAAATTTTCCTGTATCGGATCTATCGGATGCATGCTGGGAGTGGTGATCTCATATTTACCATGAGCCTTACCATATTTTGGAGAAGTTTGACCGATAAAAGGGCGTTATTTCCAATCAAAGTTGTTACTTAGTAGTTTCAGATGAAACGGCTTCCAAAAGGTCAAAATATAAG
>OX421458.1:13099858-13129858 GCA_949126865.1 Montipora capitata | reverse complement strand
GGTACGCGTTAAAACCAGCAATTTGATGCGATTTCATGTCCACTGTGTCTTCTAACTTATTTCATGTTTTGAGAATCCAGGCCATTCGGACCTTTGGGAATTGGGAGGGTGTCTTGGCTGACTTGACTAACAAACACTCGTCGAGTACCACAAACTTTAAACGTCAACCTACGAATTATCTGATCTCTTTATCTTCAAAAGGAAAACTTCTCAAGGTCATTATTTTATTATTCTTTGTCTTGAGGACGTTTTAAAACGACCATCGTCAAAATAAGTGGTCCTTCATTTCGGCAGAGTTAGTAGAGGGGACTACTAACTCTGATTTTGGAAACCCTTGGTTGGCATCATAGCGTGACGTCACGGCGCCATGTCCTGACGTCATTGCGGCCGTATTGTTCTCCTTAAACGAAGAAACGGCCGCCACGTTGTTGTCTCCCTGACTAATTCCCCGGGAATTAAACTCGATTATTATATAGATACTGATGAAATACCAGGATTTCTCCTTTACTAAAAAATCATATCTTCACCGCGCGCAGTGAACATATCATTTTGGTCTTTCACATGTGAGGATATAGGTGTCGTCATGGTAACGAACACGATTAGCCAATAAAACGCGAGCTTCCTCTTCATTTTAAGTTACTTTTGTGCTTTAAGATAATTCTTCTCTACTACATTAACATTTTTATTGCAAAATTTTACATTATCATGATTTCTTTTTCATAACTTTCACATCTTGTTTCATGTTACACAAAATGCGTGTTTTAGTGGTTGGTAAACACTTTTTCATCATTTCGAAAATGAACAAAAAAAGTTGTTTTAAATCTAGACATTTCATCAATATCCATATAATAAACAGAACATTACATGGCCGCTTGGCGATACGAATTTTATCTCCTCGTGCTGAAAGTATCTCTCACTCGTTCGCTTCGCTCACTCGTGAGAGACACTTTCAGCACTCGAAGATAAAATTCGTATCCCCGCGCGGCCATGTAATATCCTCTATTTCTTGTGCAGATATTTTCTTATTGTTTAGGTTCAGCAAACAAACATGGCGGCGGATCACGTGTGTGAAAACTAATAATTGCTACTCCAATCTAAAGTTCGCAAATACTTTGCGAATATTTCATCTCTAACATATGGCCCAGGTGTTCATAACTCGATGGGTTTGAACGAGTTTGAAGTAAAGATATAGACTAAAACATCCACTTTTGCATCTCCCGTTGTCGGAAAACCTTAAATCTAGTTATTTCACGATGTTGTTTATCAGAGTACTGCAGTTTTGTGGCGTTCACGATGCTGTAGCAGTCACCATTACTTGGGGTGCGTTCGATTGACCATATTCCAGAATAAATAGGAATGCACGGAATATAAGTTAGAAATCCTTCGTTTTTACGCAGATTCACATTAACATTGTCAAACACCTGCTAAAATGCTATTTTAAACATATCTTTATTATCCTTGTTGTTTCCAAATGCCAAAAATATCGTTTTGTCACTCCACGTATTCTTAATATTTCGCAATAGGGTCAATCGAACGCACGTTTGAACCCTTATCCATCTGTAGCGCGACACGATCTTTTTTTCATTGAACCATTCATATTCTTTACTGTTTCATTGATGTCGATTATCATTGCCACACGCGTAAAGTTTATATTGTAACCTTAAACTTGTTTTTAAAAAGTAAACTTGAAACTTGAAGTAGATGGCAATATTGTTCCCGGTAAATATTTTTTCCGATGGTGACTCGGGGATAACCGGAAAAAATACGTTCGATTACTAGTTCCAGGGTTCAGTACCCAGTACCCAGTAGTTCAGGGCAGTACCCCTGGAATTCCTGGAAAGTCCTGAATTTTTGAAAATTTCTTCCAGGGCCCTGGAAAACTCCTTGAAAATTCAATGTTGGCATCAACTCCTAGAAAATTTGTTGTAGTATTTAAAAAATATTTTTTGAATGTTTCTTTGTTTTTTCAAAAAATGCAGTTTGTAAATAAAAAAGCTGAGGAGCTAAGGCTTAATGATGTTGAATTCGATGTTAAGAAAAACTGAGTAAGAAAACTATGGAAGAGTTTCTCTATTTTACAGTAGCTACATACTCTTTGACTTAGTATGTAACTTGTTCTGAAGGAAAATTGATGTGAAATTTCCAAGTTTGGGCTCCTGGATTCTTCTTTTGTTTACACCCTGGAAAACTCCTGGAATTTTAAAATCTCCTAGTAGTACGAACCCAGTAATTCGGATGCTTACCACTGAGCTATAGCAGACTTGTGGAAGCATTATCGAAATGGAGCATTTTCGCTCTTGTAAGGAAGGAGATGTGAGTTAACCGCGATAAATGAAGCGAAGAGATGTATTTGTTCGGATATATTTGTTGTGGATACTCGGAAAATATCTGAGTACTCCTTCGCAGGAGTCGAATTTACGACCTTTTGATCCTGTACCACTGAGATACAATACATTTTCGGCCTGAAATTGTCGAAATGTAGCATTTAAGGAGGGAGATTTTAGTTGTTAACCCCAATCAATGAAGGGAAGAGGTGATATTTTTTCGATTGAGACTCGGGGACACTCGGAAAAAATCCGAATGCTCTTTGGCTCTTGCTTATGTACTGTTTCTTAAACGAGTTGTGAGGTTGAATTGGTGCCTGAATCAGGGCGACGTTGCTCGAGCTTTAATTTGTATTTTTGGCACGGCATTTAAAATAAAAAAGAAAACTGACAAATCCTGGGGTGAAATATGGCATTCTTCGTTCACATTCTGATTTTAGAAGCTATATCGAAGAAGGAATTATTAGCGTACATACAATGGCAAATGCCAATACCGTGCGCGAAGGGAATGATGCAAGCGATCGAGAACTTTTGGCGGGACCGATTGTCCAACCGCAAAACACGTGCGGAGTCGTGCATGTTTTTACCTAACATGCGGCAAGGGAACTATAGCGAGTACTTTTGATCACCTTTTCGGCGGGTCTAAAAGACATGTCGCATTCCACAGCTCACTCGTTGCACGTCATTGTTTTCCCTTTTTGAAATAATAATAATAATTATCGCGGCTATTCGCCATCGCAAGCACAGCAACGACGCAGCTCAACAAGGTCGAACCGAAAGCATGTAATGGCGCCTCTGGCAGCCGCCATACGGTCCATGTGTGACCTTGGAACACAGCTTACAGGCAGCTGGAATCAGCTGTATGTTGGTAACCCAAAACCCTCAATTTGGCTAACCCTAGCCAAATTGAGGGTAAGGCTTACTTTCCAAAAGGTGAAACAATGACCAGCACTGAACGATTGACCTGTGGAATGTGACCTTTGTTTTAGACCCGCCGTCACATTTTTTCTCCAGTTAAACTTACGTCATTAGTACATTTCAGCCTGTGATGGTACCCTGGTTCCAGAGGTTTTTCTTGAGCCGCGAGAGAACCGCGAAGAGGCGAAGTCGAGTCGCGAAGTGGCGAGAACAGAATAAACCTTAACGACCATCACAGTACCCTGGTCCCAGAGGTTTTTCTTGAGCCGCGACAGAGCCGCGAAGCGGTGAAGACGAGTCCCGAAACGGCGAGAAGAGAAATTCCTCTAGTTGCCTTTGACTTGAATCTCACTTTCATGCAGACGCCAGCTGTCAAACGCGGCAAATTGATAATTGCAAAAGAGACCAAGGGCAATTTAGCAATCACGTGTCCTCTCGGTATTACCATGCAAACGAACCAATCAGATCGGTTTGCGTGTTTGTAAAAAATATCAACCAATCCGAGTCTGAGGGTCAGATCTTGACCCTGGGGTCTGCATGAAAGTGAGATTTAAGTCCAAGGTAACCACCAGAGGTTATTTATTATACACTCAACAAAATCTCTCCATCGCTTTGTTTCCATAGCAACGTTCGCACTACACTCTATAACCTCTTCTTGAAAACTGTAACCTATTTATGCATCCGTTATTGACCAATCAGAAACGCGATATTTTGTTGAGTATATAATAAGAGGGTTCGTTCTACTCCTTGAAAAGCCCTGGAAAAAAGGGATTTGGTGGGAAACTGCTTGAAACTCACTGAAATTTTGCTTGGGTGAAAATTGTTGACATTGCATCATGCTAAGTTAAAGAGACATTTAAAACGTTGAGTCCAAATTTGACGATTGGGGAAAGATAAAACTGCAAAAATTAAAATGCCTGTGCGTGCACTTAAACCGCTGGACATGGGAAAGAATATCAAGGAAGGCTTTTTCAGCAAAGAAAACACTGAAACAGGATGTATGGCATAGAAATCTTCTTTCAAAAACTACGTGAAAACTTTGGTTCTTGAAAACTCCTTGAATACCCCTGGAATTTTATGTACAAAATCCAGCACGAACCCTGTCAAGCATATTTTGAACTTGATAGTACATTTCGGGATTTTGAAAGTTCTCAAAATTACACGAGCCGAAGGCGAGTGAAATTTGAGAACTTTCAAAACATCACTCGTGTCTATAAATCAAGAAATGCACTTGGGTTCATACGATTTCCCATGCCTATCATTCGATCTGCAGTGGAGTAAGGGCGCTCTTGAAAGGTGCACTTCGCGCCTTGTTTACATCAAGAACAATCGAACATTTAAAAGATTTCTAAAAGTCACTCATCCCCTCCATTCGTCACCGATCAACACAACAGAGCAACATGGGATCGTCCAAAATGTAAGAATTTTATTAAAATTGGATGCATATAGGTTGTTTTAATCAACGCGCTTTACTCAAAATGCGCGGAACACTAAACAGAATGAGAACAACATGCTATGAAAAGTGTTTCTTCTTCTTTTTAGCTGCAATTTAACCGTCTAAGTTCACAGATACTTGCATTGATAAAACTCCTTCCGCTGATAATTCTATCTATAGCTCTCCGTGTTTTAATCCTTGGAATTCGTCATGAGAAATGAAGCCATCCTTGTTCTTGTCTTCTTCGTGGAAGATTTCTTGCATTACGGCGTCGTGGCTTTCATCGCCCTCGCCATGCGATAGCCCCTCTCGCCTCAGGTACCCTGCAACCTACAATAACACAAGGTGATGTCATAAGGTGATGTCACAAGGTGATGTCATACTAATCCGGCTTATCTGAGCAAAACCCTAGAATCGATACAAAAGAGGGCATTTAAAGTCATTTTCCTTGGCGCCCATATGATGTTGCCCTTAGCCGTTCAGGTTTGCTGCTCCTCAGTCAAAGGGGGAAAAAAATCATGCCAAAAGTTATAGGCCCACCTTCAACCGACAGGCATTGCGTGCCGCGAAACAATTTTCATATATGAAAATTCCGCCTGAAGCTGAGATTCATCCAATTAGATCGCTACGATATGCAATGCGAATTTCCATAACAAAAACAAACGGTCGGAAAGCCTGTCGGTTGAAGGTGGGCCCTTAATGGAGAATTTCCGGGATAAAGGTTTTCTTTCAAACATAATACCCATTCCCCCCGAAACCCACCACGGGTATCCTCCTCGCTCTGGCTCTGTTGTTAATAGCGTTGTTAAAATAGTTGCCAGGACTGAACGAATGAACAATTTTTGCACTCATAAATATCAATAATATAGTTGCTGGTACCCTAGTAATTCAGCTGTAGCTGCAAGAGGGGTAAATAAACTGATCAATCAATCAATCAATCAATCAATCAATCAAGTTTCTTAAGATAATACGCTCACAAATCGTAACGGACTAAGACAATCCACTGAACACCCTCGCTCACACTAAATAGCGATTTAGTTTCAAAAGTAACTGTGATGCCCCCTGGTAAACGCCCCGGTTTTTCGAGCGTAAGCTCTTCGTCGCCTTAAGCTCGAACCGCCAGCTTTCTCCAGTCCCTCCGGTGGTCATTTTCTTCCCTGCGAAGGAGAGGTCCTGAGAGTCCCCTTACTTCGTCGCCAGCTTCTTACAGTTAAGAGGGCCAACGATGTACCGAGTCTAAAGAGTGTTTTCAAATGACGTCACAGCGGCCATGTTGGAGGATTGAAATATTCTTTTGAACTTTATTTTTATGAAAATTCTTCCTTTTGTTTTCGTATGCAAATATTGCAGCTGGTCACAGGAGCGAACACACTCTATTGGCAGGCCAAACACCGCTGGGGAAGGGAATAATGAGCCAATCAGAGCTCGAAGCAAGAAAAGGGCGGGAGATACGCGAGTGAACTTATCACAATCTCACCCGATTGGTTATGTCACATGTAATCCTCATCGAATGAGCTATTACTTCTCGACCTTTCTTAGAAACTATATCATGTAAGTCGCTACTTTTTTTCGATGCAGCAAAAACATTTTCTACCTTGCTCGCGAGGTCGGCACGAATTGAAACGCGATGAATGACTGCTTACCTAGCGAAAAATCATTTCCATTCTTTTAAATATTTATCTGTTTTTTTTAATACTACTTCGGAAATTACTCCCACCGTACGCTTAGTGTTTAACGTTTGAAAAGATAAGCAGTCGAGGACTACATGTGGCTCCCGCTGTAAGATTCCTTTGATTATTTGAACAAAAACATGTACAATCTCTCATGATAACCGAATACGATATGCATAGAGCAAGCATTGGTGTCGGTCGGTATAGCATCGGTGTCGATGGAAGCTCGACCGTGCGATTCCGAACACTGTCCGAAGATTAGGACTACTTACACTCACTCTTCCAACATTAGGGGCTTCTCTCAAAGAGTAGCACAAAAAACGTTTTGCTTTGCGTACTTTGTTCACTTTAACGTGAGATCGAAGAAAGGGTTCAACGGGAAACTTGCATTATCAGTTAAAACAGAATCAAGTAGAATGATATATCTTTGAGCTGCCAAAAAGATTTAAATTTTCACCGGCTTAAGTCTGCCCCTGTTGCAAAAAATGGCCGCCGTTTTAGGATTCTTTTGTTTCTTCGCAAATTGGCCCTTTTGGCCTCGCTTTTAAACGCATTTAACCTTGAACGAGGCCAAATGGGCCAATTTGCAATAAAACAAAAGAATATTAAAACGGCGGCCATTTTGGAATAAGGTGTATGTCTTTCTTAGAAAATTTTGAATTCTACAGGAGGATCCTTAAACTTTGAAGATGCTATTTTCGCTTTCTCCTAGAGCTATTTCTTCAAAAAGCACTTATCTTTTGCTTTCTCCGAAATAAGACAAGGTCAATGAAAATTAACAAATCTTTTAATTACCTCTGAGTGTGAAATCATCCCATCTCCATCGACATCAATCTCTCTGAACATGTTTGGTTTGCCACCTTCCTCGCCAGGGTCACTGATTTTCAAGAGCTCGACGTAAAAAAGTAACAGCGCTCGAGGGGGGATCTTGTCGCCGACAGGGAATTCACCGTATCCGTACTGGGAAGGAACCACAAGCTCCCTGAGTTCTCCAACGCACATGTCCCTAAGACCCAGGTCCCACCCGGCAATGACTTGACCCTCACCTAACGTGAATTCAAATTCACTGAGAAACAACACAAAATGAGGAATTTTAGATGGCTTTTGTTGAAGTTAAGGAATTGCATTAGTTTTGATTGTTGCTCCTAGTATTACGAGCAGGGGCGGCGAAGTGTTAGTGGTGACAGCAAACGGCCTCCCACCAATGCTGCCCGGATTCAGTTCCCAGACTAGGCGTCATATGTGGGTTGAGTTTGTTGGTAACCTACTCTGCTCAGAGAGGTTTTTTGACGGGTACTCCGGGTTTCCCTTCTCCTCAAAAACCAACCTATGATCTGATGTGTGTTGATTTGTTTTTATTTGATTTCTGTACAGTGTCCTCAATGAGTGCCTTCATCACAACCAAGGATATATTGTTAAGTCCAGAATTGTTTGAAGCTGAACGGTTCTCTGTATCGTATATTGAGTACAAAGGAAGTTGATGCTAAGATTTGCACTCGTGTCAGTAAGGGTATTGCTACCCTCTGTGGCTAGGATGCCAGTCTTTTGCAGTATGTGTGTTGTTGGTACCCGTTTTGTTTGTACACCTGGGTGAAGAGAGTCAGTGTGGAGCTCAGTTTCATGTTGAAAGAAAAAACATCATGATGGTTACTAAGGAAGCAGGTATGGTGCAATGGTGAGAGTAATCGCCTCCCACCAATGTGGCCCGGTTGCGATTCCCAGACTCAGAATCATATGTGAGGTGAGTTTGTTGGTTCTCTACTCTTCTCCGGGAGGTTTTTTCCCTGGTATTCCTGTTTTCTCTTCTCCTCATAAACCAACCTATGATTTGATATATGTTGATTTCATTTGATTTGATTTCTGTACAGCGGTGTCCCCAATTAGTGTCCCCGCGCGAAATACAGTCGACACTTGAATGAAGTTCATCATACTAGTTGATGGGTAGAAAATAACGATAAACTAAACGTTCGTGAGATAAAATAATCAAAAGGTTTCAGTATCACAGAAAATTTCCCAATTCCTTCCGAATGTAAAACGGGCGCTTACTATTCAGCAAAACGATTATTATAAACGTTGGTAAAAGAAGAAACAGAATGGAAGATTTGTCGTAGTGCACTCGTAGTCCCCTACAATTGCTCATTTTGCTTCGTGGATAAGTGAAAATACGTTGGCAAAGGAAAGAGTATTTTTTACGCCCAAGCATCGTTTCATCTGAACTCTTCGAGAGGAAAAACTGTACGATTATGAACTTCTTCGTTAAAAGCTGTTAAATACTGCGAAATGCAAGATGCAAAAACGCACACGTGGCTCCTTAGCTATGCGCAAGGACATTTTGTGCCCGCATGCGTGGTTGTCTCGGTTTGGTTTCCGATAGTTCGGTACACACTTGAGAAAATCCTGTGTTTGAATCTCCAATCCAAATGGTATTTCCGCGCTTGTCAGGCATTTACCATTGCATCTAAAGTATTCAAGTTTGCCGGAAATTTGCCACGCAAGATGGCATTCAAAATCCCAGATAATAGAGCGTAAAACTGTTAGCTATGTTGCAATGAATTCTCAATTCGAAACCCCTTTTTCCCACATTTTTCTCTTGTTTTGATTGTTTTCCTTCATATGCACCGAACGAGTTGCTACTCACGGAATAGAAACTTCAATCAACGATTTCGATTTTTCGCAAATCTGTGGCATAAAAATATATCGCAGTAAAGGACAAAAGTCACCCGAATGTTGCAGAAATCTAAGTTCAATTAAGAGTGCAAACAACCGACTTCACATTCCGAAACCTTTTAGCCAATTTTGTTGGAATCCTTTCGCATTTCAAGTTGGAGGATTCGTTCGATCAATGTTGCAAATTGGCCAATGTTGTAAGTATGTTGTCTGCCCGTCCAGCATCGCCACAACAACTGCGAGAATTAACATCGGTTTTATGTGAATCGGCATGTTTCTCATAAGAGCATTAGAATTTACTTTGTCTCTTAAAGAAGTTGTTCGATATCTGAAGCTAACAGGCAAAAAAAATTAGTCAAAATCAAACAAGTTTCTTTGATTATGAGCAAAACGGACATTTCAGCCGACGTTCAGGGGCACCCAACGAGAATATAGTTCAAAACCACTTAAACATAGCATTGTTAAACGTATTTTGGTGTTTAAACGGTAGATATAGGCATATTTTTACCCCCTAAATTGTTTTTATCTGTACGGATTTCCTAGCTGAAAGTCTAGTGATCCGAAAATTATAGGGATCAAAACATACCTTTTCGAAAATTTCAGCCAGAAAAAGGGCTCCCGAAAATTCTAGGTGACCTTTTTAGGGTAAAAATCCGTTAAAAATGGGCAATTATTTCATTTTTCAGATGTTCGAAAATCCTAGGACAGGCAGGCAAGCAAGAAATTTTGGAACAATTGTTCCGAAAATTCTAGATCTCAAATCGTCTTCCGAACAGATATTTTCCGAAAATTGACGTTGGGTGCCCCTGGACGTTCGCCGTTTGCCGCAATCGCGATCTTTAATCTCTTTAGGATTACAACGTTTAGCCGGAGAACAAAGTGACATTAAAAAAAATATTTTTTACCCACCTTACAGGCAAGACTTGCGTTTGATCGATAAGAGTGTTGTTGTATCTAACCAATAACACATCTCCGTCTTTGCTTTCTCTCGGGCAGTGCTGGGGCTTGATCATAATTCCCACAGAAAGATGATCTCGGTCTTGTTCGCCGGCTTGACTGAAAGAAACACAAGCGAATAAGATCGCAAAGCCAGTCAACCACGTAAAATCCATTCTCAGTGTTTTTTGTTCCTTTCCCAGATAAAAAGTTGGTCTCCTCGATGGAGGAAGCGAAGGGCTCTACTTCACTCGAGATGCAGAGGCAACTGAACTGAAACCCAGATTTGCTGGCGACCGATACTTATAATAGGGAATTTGATGTCCACGTAGGATCAGGCTCACAAAAGCGATAACGTGGAAAAAATTAAAAATTCACAAGAACGTTGACAAAGTGAAACATTCATTCCGCAAACCAGCTTGTTTCCAAGTGACGAGACTCCATTGTTTATTGTCAGCGTTCGACAAGATTTTTTCCATTAGCAAAATGTATTTAAAAGAACTTTGAAACTAGACCCACTGTTACATAACAGCTCCCCTTAATACCATAGCAAATTTAAACCATATATTTTAAATCTCGTCGAAAACCTATATTTCGAGTAATACTTTCTCAATCTGACCAAAAAGCTCGGATTTATCACTTTGTGAAATATCTCAGGATGTTACGACATTTCTAAAAAAGAGTTTTGCTCGAATACTGACGGACTTCTCCACTTTAGGACGGCAGAGATAATTTTAGAAAATTGTATTTTTAACTCTCCAATGATGGTTTAACTTTGCTTAATATAAGGCAACGTTCACGCCGACATTATTTATGCATGATCGACACCGCTTGCTAAACGGCCCGTCCACAGTGCAGACGCATGACAATATCAGATGAATAACGCGTCTGTCGGCTGTGTCGGTATATTGGTGCAATGTAAACAAAGGATGAACTACAAAACCCGTAATATCTCTTCGAGAAACTTGGGCCAAAATTTTAAGAGCGCTCGTTGATTTCCACGTGCATTAGAGGGACGATACCTCCAGGCGAATTAACCGCTTTACTGCGCTTTGGAAGACGTATTACTTAAAGCATTAGGGAGTTCGACGACAACGCGAAAAGGGGACAATTTTATTAGTAAACCCACTGACTCCTACAGCGCCCCGCATTGACCAGTAAAATCGTCTGGCGTTAGACAGACTAAGTGACTAAGTGACCACTGACCACGAGTTACTTGTGGTCACTCGTGGTCACTCGTGGGTACTTTTAGGGTGCGTTCGATTGGGAAATCTAGATTTAGATCTTAAAATCTGGATCTTCGGATTTCCAATCGAACACAAAATCCGAAAACGGATTTTGCGACGGATTTTGTTAATTGAAATCCTTACCCGACATGAATGGAGTTCCAATGAGTGAATCTGCGACAAAATCCGTCTTTTAACCCCCCTATTTGGTGTAAACGACTTTTAGTGTCTTTTACCCATACTTAGACAAGAAATGTAGTCACAGACACATTAGACAGAGTAGCATCTTGTTTAGTGCACGCGACAAACGTCGGAGTGAATTTTGCATTTTGCCTCTGAAAAACAGAAAAAACTTGTTTCGTATCAGTTAACAACTATTCGCCGAAGTGGAGGAAGCTAGTGGTGGATATTTAGCCACGAAAAGCAGCCGACAGGATGACTCCCATTGCTGGCCCACGTGAATCTCCCTATAACCTGAAGTTAATTAGTGTATTTTGTTCTAACAAAAGGTATTAATAATCCACACGCCACTGAGTTTGCGTACGTCAAATGTTCGGCGCTCACAGGCTGACGCACGACTCTAGAGTCAGATGTAAAATTCCCTCGTGCCATTAACATTTACGCGGCTCTAAAGTGGAACGCTTACCCGATTGTTCACAGTGGTATTCTCTATTCTCGCTGGACATCCTGGCAACCAAGTTGGCGTCCCAAACTATTCCTTCAAGAATTTAGCTTCATTCCTGATGCAAACTTCATTTTGGGTTAACAAACGTACGGCTGAACGCGTGAGTAAAATCCAAGAATTAGTGACGTTAAGTCCCAAGACTTCGGGGAAGTTAGAGATAGCTTTCCAGAGAGCTGCTTTCCTCTTGCAAGCCTTAATCTGTTCTTCGATGGTCTTTTCCCAAATTTTTCCACAGAAAAAAAGAGAATTTCTTCTGCTCTTACGTAGAGTCCCGTCTCTTGCCAGCGCTTTCGAAGGTCATCGTGCGTGTCTTGTCCGTGGGGAAGGTTTTCACAATCGCACAGTCGACGCCAGAAAAACCACAAGAAACAGACACAGATTCTTCAACTTGTTGTTAATTAGTTTCTTAATGACCACAATGTTACTGAGATTTCTTAGGTTACGTTTGCTTAGGAAGCTTCGTATGATTAAAAGCAGCCAACCAAATCAAATCCTGGGCCCGGTAGTTCGAATGCCGATTAACTTAATCCAGGATTAACGAAAACTTTTGTTTCACGTTTTCAACTTTTTAACGTAAAGTTTTGCGCAAAATCGGCGTTGAAATAAACTCCTTGGTTAAACTTTAATCTGGGATTAGTGTTAATCGGATTTTGAGCAACCGGGCACTGGTTATACATTATGTCAAGCAAGATTTTAAGGTGTTTATTTGCTTATTTACGATAGGTTGAGGTCCCGTCCACAGGGATATATCCGGATATTTTTGAATCCACAATTTTTTCTTTCCGGATACGCCTTCCGTCCACACGTATCCGGCGAATTCGCTGGCGAATCCGGAACTTTTTGAATACGCTCTCCAGAGTGGATATTCTTTTAATCCGCTATGAATCCAGAACCGTGTGGGCACCAAATCCATAATTTTTTTTAAAATCGGATGACGTAACAAGATCGAGCCCAGTTCCTTACCTTGAAATCAATTCTCAAGATGGCTGCCGAGGGCTTCATGGCGCATGCTTAATTACCTCTGTTTCCTAGAGGAGTCCTGAATACTAGAGTGAATCCGGATACGTTTCGGATACGTCTGGACGGGCAAATTCTATTTGAATACGCTACGTGTGGATGGGAATATTTTTAATCCGGAAAGAAAAAGTTGCGGATTCAAAGATATCCGGATAGGTGTGGACGGGGCTTCAGACTAAACTTAACCATTTTCTAAGTGAAAGATTATCATAGCAATTGTAAAGAAGACTTAGCGTTGATCTCTATCTAGCCAACTAGGAGATGATCAATTGCGAGTTCATTCTAGAGCTACGCAATCATACCCTCATGGGTTCGAGTCCAGTCAGACCGGTATGCACTTGTACCGGTATGAATTTTTGCAGCCGTTTACATGAAAAAGGGACGAAATGCTTGGTGCCTGGTTTCGGGACGAAATGATATGTTTTGCCTAATAAATATATAGCTGACCCAAAAGCATACAGGCTTGTTGAGGAGCAAGGATGGCACAGTCGGTTAGTGCGCGGCCTTGGTGCGCGGTCAAGCGGTCTTTCCTTTCCGTGTAGCTAAGTAGCTTTAAATACCCGTAAAACGGAGCACTGATGGAGAGGGGGGAGTAAAATAAGCGCACCGTCGACCTCAGGTTTGTCGGCTGAATAACTGTTACGAGTTATCGACGTTAAATATGGTTACTTTACTTTACTTTACTTTACTTTACTTTACTTTACTTTACGTTGGGATGACGTTTTAAATATGCCCGGCATTGGAATACCTTTGCGAAACTAAAAACTATGATGGGGCATGGAGATCCGTTCTCTCTCGCTTTCATGTATATTTCCTCCTCGCCTAGACTTAGCTAATAATAACATACAAAGCTCATAAGGACAACCCGTTCCTGTATAAAAGCGGACAACCTGGACTTATCTGTCAGTGGTACAAGTGTAAGATATAATATTAAAACTAAAACCTAACCCTACTCTATTCTTAGAGAAGTTTTCTAATGACTGTCGAAAGCAATTACATTACGCGATTGCAATTGCTACGCTTGGTGATTGGTTTAAAAATCTCGCGCCAGTTTAGCAACCAGTGGGAAGAAAAATCAAACCAATCGCGACTTGCACGCGCGATTTTTCCCGCGCTTTGAGCAAGTTACATAGAATTGCTACGAATTTGGATTGGTTCATTGCGCTGTTTGCATCTGCTATGATTGGTCGAAGTAATTACTTTGGTATTTGTTCCACGACAATCGATCGAAAACCGCTCTATTGAACCCGGCTATTGGATTAATAACTTGTTCATTAACATTTAGGTGTACTGCAAATATATTTGGACAAAGTAATCCACCCACTATTAAAATAACCTTTTGTGTATGCATAGAATTATATCGGCAGCAGTTTTTATACATAGCACTAGTCGTACTTGGTCTCTTAGACCACAGGCCACAGGCGTTAAATACCATGGAAACCTAATACCTCTTAACCAACGGTTAGCGCTAACCAGGCTTCGAGCAACCGGCCACAGGAGATCAGATTTTTGGTTTCACCCAGTGTTAATTCTAAATACAAAACAAGTATGCTGTAACGCATACAGCTATAAAATTATTTTATATAAGGCACTGCCTTGGCTTTTGACATACTTTAGTAAAGGAATCTATACACGCGTTGGTCTCGAAAGCTATGTTCCTCTGACCACCGCCAACTTCAATTTGAAGCAATTTACTTTGTCTCTCACTTTCGTACTATTTTCTACCGTTAAATTGCTATTTTCTAACCTGCGCAATATCACAAAGTGTGAATGAACTGAACTGAATTAAAGAGAACAATTCAAAGTTTTCTTTGTTGCACGCACTGGCGTGCGTCGTGAAAATGCCAGCACTGGGTGATTTAGGCAACGACAGCCGCAACTCATAAAAACTGTACATTTAACGAGCAAAAACAACAGCTTTGCACAGGCGCTTTACATTTTAGTACATATCTTTGCATTTCCGTGCACAACCAGCGACAACGTAAAATAACAAAATGGAAACTTATGCTGAGAACGTAAGAGCGCCAGGATAAATTCATTTTTCTCTCCTACCTTGAGCGCCGTTCCAACCAGTTCCACTTTTGCCGGTGAGTGAATGGCACACTTTTGTCATATCAAAAGGCCTTGGATGGTCGCCAAGTGATTATAATGACGCGAATTTACATTTTGAGACCACGTTCTCATTGCTATTGTCATTGCGTAATCTCAGTGCTGACTACAACTATTCTTAGGGCGTGTTACCAAACAACATGGCGCATGCAAACAACTCCTTTAATTCAAGGTTATGCATGAGCTTCTGTTAAATGATAAAACGTACAATCGTTTCTCTCACGATTTCGTCACTTAAGTTGTAGATCGCGAAGTTTCCTAGGGTCTACAGTTTATTTAACATCCGCAACGCCAACATACCGTTGAGGCATAGTGTGTCCAGCCCAAAAACATTCGCTTATGACTTGTCTGCTTTCTTAACTAACACCTTATCGCCCTTAACTGGTAACTCGGATTTCACGGCGACCAACTCAACCCACTTCGCTTCCAGCATCAGCAGTGAAAAGATCCAAAACCACCGTGACGAGATCATTTGACGTGGGGTCCTTATTTACCACCGTTTCTATCGAAAGCACTGCACGTACAAGGCCTCCGACGAAAGCTAGTGAGTAGCCCATGCCTCGCTGACCGCGCGACTCGAACACCTGCGCGCTTAGATTGCGGACCTCTTCGACTTCGTATTTAGATCATTCGACATACTTTTAGTGTAAAGGATCGATTTACGAACAACAAGAAGGTTCAACCAATGGAAGCCCCGTTATTGCTGACCGCTACATGGAAGTATTTGAAGAACAAGCAATTGAATCGACAACCTACAAGCATAAGATCTGGAAACGTTGCCGCGTTGATAACGTTCAAGTCCTTCACCATCCTGAATCGCAGACATGTTGACTGCTTTCCCCATGAATTTCAACAGTCAATAACCCACTGAGAAGATCGCCTTCCTCGACATGTCAGTCTCCAGAGAACCAGACGGGCGCCTTACCACCAGTGTCTGGGGGTGTTTACATGATACCAGGGCGACTTTCCCACCGGCGCGAGTTCACTCGGTATCTTAGCACTCTGATACCACCGAAAAAATGTCATGCTGGGGCGACTCACACCGGCGCCAGTTCACTCCGGTTGCTGCACCGGAGTGAAAATTTCGTTCCGGCGCCAAATCTCGCAACGGTATCATGTAAACGAGGAATGACCACTCGTTCCGGTGTGAAATCGGCCTCCTGGTGGGCGAGTGGGCTGGAATGGGTAGCGCATGCGTACTTTCCCTGATAGACGCCATATTTGCAATTTGGATTCACGCCTGTATTTTATCAATATGTGGTACGAATTCACCTAGTCATCATGTAAACGCGGTACGAAATCAAGAAGTCACCTCGGTGTGAAACTCGCTCCGGTGTGAGTTTTCTCCCACGGGGAGGCCGATTTCACACCGGAACGAGTGGTCGTTCTTCGTTTACGTGATACCGTTGCGAGATTTTGCGCCAGAACGAAATTTTCGCTCCGGTGCAGCAACCGGGGTGAAGACCTAAGACTTAAGAGAGGGAAGCGGAATGAACTCGCGCCGGTGCGAAAGTCGCTCCGGTATCATGTAAACACCCCCTAACTCGCACTGATCAGTACTTAGCGTTTGATTCACACCCTCAATCAGTAAAGCGTGGTATTGTTAAGTGTCTGTACCAACCGGGCCAAACGTCTTGTCACCAAACTATCAGCCGTCTCTGAGGAAGAGACATATATCATCTGTTCTTTACACTGCGATTAGTCTCTAATCTCGGCGATGGATTGTGGAGCGGACGAAATACACAGGAGCGCGCGAAATTACGAGGAGGCGCGACGCGAGGGAAGCGCCGCGTCTCCTCGCAATCTCGCGCGTGTGCGTGTATTCCGCCTGCCCCACAATACATTGCCGAAATTAGAGACTACTCGCAATCTATTTGTTCGTGTTTCTAAAGATTATCCCTCCTTCTTTGTACAGAAGGTTACCAAAGGAAGGAAGGAAGCGAAGGGAACAATTTCGTATCGGACCTCTCGAGTAACTACTCAAAGGTCCTGGAACAATAAGGATCGAAATATACCAATCACAGCCGACCGCCGTGATAGTAGTGCGTAAACTGTCGAGCTTATCGCCTGATGAAGACCAGCAGGGACCGGTCGAAACATCGCGATGTACAACCTAAGTGACTACATCGTGAGACAAAAGATTATAAATTACTACCGTATTTATTTACCACCACGATGACCAGTAACTATCTCTTTTACGAAATAAAACTAGTAAACCGCTTACGAAGTGCTTGGGTGAACCTCTCCAGTTTGCCCCGAACATCTAACGCCCGCTGTTTTTCATTGACACCAAAGGTAAAATCACCTAACGAACGCTGTGTTAGCCTGAGTGAATGACAACTATCAGTTGTGTGTACATGATGTTCCCCAAACAGTTTTAGGCGAACATCTAACGCAAGCTGCTTTGACTTCAGGGCTGAGGTAAAATCACCTAACGAATGCTGTGTCACCCCGACTGAAAGGTAGCTATCAGCTGAGCTTGCATGATCTTCACCAAACAGTTTTATCCGCACATCTAATGCTGATTGGAAAGACTGCAGTGCAGAGGTAAAATCACCTAACGAATAATGTGTCACCCCGATTTCATGGTAACTGTCAGCTGTGCTTGCATGATCTTCTCCACACAGTTTTAACCGAATATCTAATGCCCGTTGGAGAGACTGCAGCGCAGAGGTAAAATCACCTAACGAACAACATGTCACCCCGAGTTCATGGTAACTATCAGCTGTGCTTGCATGATCCTCTCCAAACACTTTTATCCGCACATCTAATGCCGATTGGAAAGACTGCAGAGCAGAGTTAAAATCACCTAACGAATGCTGAGCCATTCCGACAGAATGGTAACTATCAGCTGTGCTTGCGTGATCCTCTCCAAACGTTTTCCGCTTTACATCTAACGCTCGTTGCAGTGATTGAAGAGCAGAGGTGAAATCACCTAACGAATACTGTGTGACCCCGAGACAATGGTAACTAAAAGATGTGCTTCGATGATCTTCTCCAAGAATTTTTCTTCGAACATCTAAGGCTCGTTGCAGTGACAGCAGAGAGGAGGGGAAATCACCTAACGAATGCTGTGTGACCCCGAGAAAATGATAACTAACAGCTGTGCTCTTATGATCTTCCCCGAGCAGGTTTCTCCGAATATCTAAGGCCCGCTGTCTTGACGACTGAGCAGAGGTGAAATCACCCAACGAATGCTGTGTCATCCCGAGTAAATGGTAACTGTCAGCTGTGTTTGCATGGTTGTCTCCAAACAGTTTTACCCGAATATCTAACGCCCTTTGGTTAGACTCCAGAACAGAGGCGAAATCGCCTAGCGAACGCTGTGTAGCCCCGAGTGAATGATAGCAATGCGCTAAGAATGCTTTTGTTTCTTCTCCACTCATTTTCAAGATGATATCAAGCGCACACTTTTTGAAATCAAGTGCTCGCGAGTAGTTCTTCATGGTATGGTGAAACTTACCGCCCTCTAGGAGGAACCTTGCGAGAAGCCAATTGAATTCCTGATTACGAATGGTTGAATGACCGTTTTCCTTTGGGCCTGAAGAGCTCTGGTTGGATTTCTCGAGATATGCTTGGAGACGCGCGATTGATTCTTCAAAACACGATCCAGCATGACCTTCTGCGGCGAATGCCCGAACAAATGTCATAACGTTCCCGCACAAATGGAACAAATGAAAAGGAGTCTTAGAATTTATCTTGAGATCATTTAATATTTGTAAGGCAGGGTTGATTACAAATTGCTTGGATTCAGCGTCAAAGAAATTCTTTGCTGCTATCCTGACGTAAAATATAACTAGGAATAGCAATGGCCAGTTTTCCAAGTTAATGTTACTTTGAACCTTTTCGGCATCGTCGGGTTTCTTTTCTGTGCACTCCAGAAATGGAATAACAAGCAGTTGCTCGTCTGCACCAGAATTGCATTCCATGCGTGCTTTGTTGTAACAGTAAGTCGAGTTAGATGAGTCCCGTAAGAACTGATAATAAACAGCCATGACTTGGTAACCAACGATCCTTAGAATTCTCAATTCTGCTCTTCCGCGCATTAAAGAAAGAGCCTTACGCAGGCTCTGTATTCCGCTGTCAACCTTGCCGATAACCAGCTCAAAGATGCCAAAATAACACCAGTACTTACTCACTTCATCATCAGAACCTGGACAAGATGTCGACTGGATTTCATGTGCCTTGCTGAGAAGTTGCATTGCACTTCCTGTTGCTCCCAAAGTAATTTCACGAAATGCTCTAGAAACTAGTAAACGCCTCTGGTATTGTACATTTCCTTGAGCATTAGCTGCCTTTATGGCCGAATCATATATCTTATCAAAATTGTGCCCTTCAATCTGAGACCAAAACAGCGAGTCTAGAAACAACTCTGCCTTTACCAAAACTTCGAAAACTTTCTCAGCCGTCCTGGGATCTTTGCAACCGTCCACTAGACTTTCGATGAAAAGCTGTTTTTCCTCATAGAATGCAATGAATGTGTCTTTAGAATGACCATCTAGAAACTCATCATTCAACTTGTTGAAACGAGAAATGTAATGCGCGTGGAGAAGGCACTTTGCGTTTGCTACTATTTCTTTCATTCGCTGTTCTCCTGTTTCTTTTGCAAATGACTGAAGGAGCTTGTGCATTGTGAATGTTCCAGAATGGGAGTTTGAATCTAGAAGGGATTTTCTTCGGAGTATGCGCAACATTTTCTTAGCCTCAATCATCTTAGTAACATTCAATACAGCTGAGGCGAGATCCGTAGTAAAACAACCCGGAAGAACAGACAAGGACACAAATGCTTCTTTTTCGGCAGACGAAAGTCTGAGGAAGGACGATTGAAATAGTATCTGCAATCGATGATTAGCTGGATAATCTGGATTGTCTAAGATGTCGATGATACTCTCTGTTGCGGACTCAGTGAACTCAATCAAAAACTGGCTTGGTTGAACATCATCTTCACAAGCTAAAGAGCACATTAACCTCATGGCAAGAGGCACATGCCCACATATTTGGGCAATTATTGCGCAGTCGTCAGGACTAGCATTTGGCACCAATTCATGAACTAGAGTATGAGATGAGGTATCATCTAGGGGCTTTATTCTTATTGATTTGTGACCTTGGAAATTCAAGTTCATGAATTCAAACGATTCTCGTGAGGTCAACACTAGGGTTATCTTCTCGTTTCGAATGAGAATTTCTTCAAAGAGTTGTAGGATGTCTTCTTTTACTTTTGGACTGCCACTCTCCAGTAGATCATCTGTATTATCAAGAATAAATACGAGGGAATCTGAAATGTTGGCCATGGTCTCAATCAGCTCATCTTCACTGCACGGATGCTGAGATTCTGATCTCTGACATCTCTGACTCAAGGTGAGCTGCCTTAAGAGGCTAAAAAGCTTGGATGCCAGATCTGCCTTTGACTGAAGTCCTCGTAATGAAAGGAAACAAACAGGAAACCCTCGAGACTCCAGTTGGTGCCCCACCGCTATTGCAACAGATGTCTTTCCGAATCCGGGCGAGCCCCAGATCGTCAGGATTCGGGTGTGTTTGGAACTCACGAAATCCACGATCTCCTGGCACTCGTTCTGTCGGCCAGTAAAGTTTGGAACCATTGGAGGAAGACAAGATCTTGTGACTGCTGGCTTGATGTCTTTGTAAAGCAAAGTAAAACACAAAGTAGACATTTGCTAATTTTCTTCGATATCCTTTGCCTCACTGAGACTGTGTAAACTGAATAGAAGATATCACGAAGCAAGGGCAAACACTGTCTTCAACTTTGTGCACAGAACCTAAAATGTTATTCATGACTAGGATAGTCACCTACAGCAGACATATTTCCCGTTTCCTTTTCAATGCATTGTAGAAGTCAGCAAAATTCAGTTGCAGTCATTTAAACTAAGACAGACCCTATATTGGCCACTGTAGTGTACCGGAAACGGAAGTTGTTAATATGACAGGTACTATTAATTATGGGTTAGGTAAAAAACGGCGGGTCTAAAGCGCAGGTCACATTCCACAGGTCACTCGTTGCAGGTCATTGTTTTATGTTTTGGAAAGTAACCAAAACCCTCAATTTGGCTAACCCTAGGCCTAAGGTTGGTTTTTAGGCCTAGGGTTAGCCAAATTGAGGGTTTTGGGTTACTTTCAAGAAGGTAAAACAATGACCTGCAACGAGTGACCTGTGGAATGTGACCTGTGTTTTAGACCCGCCGGGTAAAAAAGCAGAGCGCGTTCAAAAACGGGCAGCTCCTGCAGGTACCGGAGCAGAAATTACGTAAAAGACAGAAAACAAAACAACTCCAAATAAAGACTAATCCCAAGTGACCAAAAACACAATGCTTTCCGGTACCGAGGAGCTTGAATGTTAGCGGAATAATGCCAATAAACTATTTTGTGTAGGTGTTGTTAAAACGTGTTCCCGTTCTAGAGACGAAGACAATGACGTCACTCCACAAACTCCTCTTCACTGCATAAATTATCTAGCGATAATAAGGAAAGAAAACTTCTTTTTGAAGTCATCTCAGAAATTGACCTACAGCTTTGACTAACTTAGCAGTGAGACAAAAATATAATAACTAACAGTTTCGTTTATTTTATGGGAGTTGTGTTTTGTCTTGTTTTTTTTTCAAAAGCGTTAACATGCGAAATATGGTTTCTTTGATACATGGAAGATCTTTCTGTCTTGTTATCAACTTTTCAATGACAAACTGTGTGTTGTTTGTCACTCCTATTGCTATCTCCTGCTGTTTTTAAAAGAGGATTGAAAACAGTTAAGACCTACTTTTTACCTGTTTTTTCTGCTTCTGCACCCCGTTCCTCTTGCTTCTTTTTTAACACATGGATCTCCTTCCCTGACGCAGTTCTATCTCCCAGTTGCACCCTCAAGCCCTCTGCTGAAGTTACAAGTTCCACTTCCCTTTGCTCTAGCATAGCCGCAACCTCTTCTTTGGCAGCGAGGCTCTCCACTTTCTGTTGTATGGATGCTAAGGACTCCTCAATCTTTTCCATATCTGCATTTCTGCTCTCTAAAAATTTTATGTGTGCTTGCTTCTCTTCCCTTACCTGTTGTTCCAACTTACGGGCTTCTGTTGTTGGAAAGTCAGATGCAGTCAAACTTCCAATGGCATCAATTGACCCAGTTGAAATTCCCAGAGCTTTGAACGCTTCTTTAGCATACTGAATGTTCCGGTCAAATGTTGCTTTGTCCATCTCTAAGCGAGAAGAATGACAAACTGTATTCCTTAAACGCCGAAGCTGATCAATGGCCAGTGCAAAGGTCTCGGCATTATCTCCTCTTGGGCTTAACACAGATCCATGGAAACTTCCATAAGGAACAGCTCGGGGTTTCACATACAAATCATTGAGTGTTTTGGAATGATTACTGAAGGACTTTGCAAAGATGGTAGCCTGGAATAAGGCGGTGCAATCCCATTCATTGCAAGACTGGTGGGTAGGAACTTTAGTTGTTCCTCCCTCTTCAGAAACAAAGAGATTTCTCACAGCAGTGGAGTCATCCCAAAGCTGGTAGCCAGGGCGATGCCCAATGGTGGTGTCCCACATCGTCTTAAAAGTCTGACGTAAAGCATTTGGGAATTCATTTAAAACCAGAGACAAACACTTGAAATGATTTAACTCCTCGTCACGATACGGGTGAAGGGACATCACGAGTTAGTGATAGTCAAGCATCATGCCCCAGTGGCAAAAAAGGACCTAAACCAAAAATAAATGAGTGAATACTCTATAAAGTGGATTTAAATGAATAAAGAACTAATTTGGTAAGAGGATAACGGCAACAAGAGTTTTTAATTTTTTTCAAAATGACCATTTGCCAAAAGGCATCAATAGCAAATGGACATTCAGATTTGCCTTCCAAAATTTTAGCAAACTTATTATCAAGAGAGTTGAGACCACGCTAAATGCAAATGTTGGCAGTGGAAATCTATATGTTCCTAGTATTAGAAATTTTCTTGATCTAGTTATCAGTCACTCAATAAATGAACTTGCTGCCTCGCGTCATAAACTGCTCTCCTCAGCTGCTCAGATTTTTGCTGACAGGTGGGCCCATATGTCTGATACAGCAATTTTATCGGCTTTCCTGTCTGGATGCCCATCTCTTTCTTATGATGAAAATAAGGCTTTATTTTTGCTTGTCCAGACGTTTATCTTAGATTCTAACCGATTTTAGGTAACATAATAAGTGTACATTTGTTCTACCTGTCAGCATGTTGATTCTTTGTGATTTGTACACTCCTTTTACTGTCTTACTCCTATAATGAAATGTATGTATACTCGAAGTAAGCCCCCTCGATGAGTCTTTGTAACTCTTGGGGCAAACTTCTTCTTTGAATATTGTTTAAATAAAAAATAAAAAATAAAAATAAAAAAAATGAACTATATCAAATTTTGACATTTGCACTAGTGTTGGTTCAATGATGTTTCTTCGGGAACAAAGCTGACACATGAATTCCTGCTCATTCACATGTCTTCAAAGGGTACTTCTCAAGAATGAAGATCCAAAATTACTACTCTACCAACAACCCAGTTGAGATAGGCAGCCAAAAATAGTTCAAAATGATCAACTAAATTGAAAATACAAGTGAGAACTTTTTCAGGATTATTAATGATTATAATAATAATTATTATTATTATCAATTATTATTAATAATGACAATTGCTCGTAAATAAGTATATAATTATTTCATTTGGAGAGTGTGATTCACGGCTGAATTGAAAGTTCTCCAAAAGAAAATGGGTTGACCATTACAAGAGCCACAAAATCTTTATGGTTCTTTAAAGTAGAATTAAAGAATTAACTTGTGCTTACTATAATTGTAAAACCAGAAAGTGGTATCCTTCAGTATACAAGTTGAAACAATCCTATGCTTCATCGCAGCCCAGATGAAAAGTCTTTATGTCAAAACAGGTTTGGTACGAAAAGGTACACATGTGCATTATCTATCATCACATGATTTGCAATGTGCCTACCACATAAAAGGAAACAAAGAAAAAAAGTTGCAAAATAAAATATCTTTGTTTCTTATTTTGCAATCATGGAGCTACTAGTAGGTCAACGTTTGTCCCATTTGCTTTAGAGGCAGATTAAAGGCCCACCTTCAACCGACAGGCATTGCGTGCCTCAGAACAATTTTCATATATGAAAATTCCACCTGAATCCGAGATTCATCCAATTAGATCGCTGCGATAAGAAATACGAATTTCCATAACAAAAACAAACGGTCGAAAAGCCTGTCGGTTGAAGGTGGGCCTTTAACCTCTGCCTTGCTATCTTGACATTTGACCCTAACTGCGACACAAAACTGATTTTTTTTTCTCTCTCCGTCTCTCTTCTTCTCACACAATTCTAAGTCAACATACATGGGACACATGGTGCTAATATCTGAAAGCACCCTGCCTGAATCAACTGAAAGAAATAATATAATAAATAATAATAATAATAATAATAATAATAATAATAATAATAATAATAATAATAATAATAATAATAATAATAATAATAATAATAATAATAATAATCTTATTAGCCCAAGAAGAAAATACAATTAAAGACATATTGCAACTACATGTATGGGAAAAGAAAAAAGAAAAAAGGAACACTAATTTGCTTTGGTAAAAATTCTTGTGAATGAAAAAAGAATTAATTACAGCTGCAAAAAACAATGGTGAATTACAGCATGCATGGCCATTAGAAGTGCATGTGAACAGTTTTTTTATCAAACATATTTCTCATTATTTTCCCCCGAGGCTTAACTAGGGGGGATTACAAACTTCTTTAAATTCTTTTTCAAACAATGACCATGATCTAAATTACCCCTTTTCGTGAATTTTAAGGCTATCTTTTCTTCCATAGGTAAACCTGAGGAAATGCCTTAGTGCTTGCCTTCGATTGTATTCTTAAAAAGCCATGACTGTTCACAGTTCAAGAGTATGCACTGTAAAATTGTTAAACAGGCATGAGGCAGTAGCCACATGTATACCTTGCAGGCCTATTATGAGAACTTGTTATCTCAAGTTATAACTTGACGTATCTGATAATTTTGTTGTAAAACAGGTAGGTTTAGGATGCATTTAGCACCTACTGCATATATCAACATGTTAGAAGGTAATCAGTCAATCACCATACTAAAATAATGAAGTAAATCCACAGGCTATCAAGGCTCAGCCTAGGTTAAAAGAGAAAATTTAAGAAGAATGCGAGCGATGCATCTTGCGAAATTTGTGTTGCCATCATCAGCTCATGCGTTGTTACGCACAAGTAAGCTTCCCAGCAAGCCACTTGTGCCTGTGAGCCTAAGATCTTGCTAATTTGAGCTTCTTTTATCACCGATCGATTACCGACTTTGAGGAAAAGAGTATTTATCACCATTAGTTGAGTTCAAAATCTAATTATGACTACAACGGAATTGAGTCAAGCTGTCTTTCTTCTACCAACGCAATACTCAGACTACGCAGAAAGAGGTGAGACTAATCTGTGGAACTGCAGAACCTGCGGATCCTAGAAAAATGACTGTTTTTATCAATGCCCCATGATAAAAACGATGAGATTTACATTAATATTTGTTTTGTCTCGACAGTACCCACTGATTATTGCATTCCAGGTGCAATTTCAAGCCGTAATCTGACTATTTGCACCATCTGATTAGCCATATCTAGAATTTAAACTGTATCTAGAATTTAAACCTTTCCCACTTCCCTTCCCCTCTCCCCCATTCAATGTTGACTGTTTAAGTTTGCACCAATTTTTTTGTCTTGCTAGCAACACTGATAAGGGGGGGAGGGGGCTGCAGTGCGAGAGATAATAGGTAAATTAATAAGGCCCCAAGAGGGTGAAGTGTCTCCACTACTTTTGCAACTTGTTGTCTGATTGATTGCAATAATTTTGCCAGTCCGGATGTGAATCCTATAGGGAAAATTGTCAACATAGAAAAGCAGGAACTAAAGAAACAATCGTTAGATATGGTTATTAAGCTCTGAAACATTTCAGAAGTTTGCACGCGAAGTGCAAAGCACATTGTACCAAACACGAAAGGATATTAACTATTGACATACAGTGGCATCAATTTTCAAGTGTTTGGACTTATCATCGCTAACAGAAGACTCCGTACCAAATACTAAAGCGAGCAAAGTATTTTGCACCGCAGATCTGATACTCCAAAAGTTACACATGGCTCGTATTATGTAACACAATACCATTTATTGTGTTCCTTGGTGACGTCAACAGGGATGGTGGCGTTACAGTTGAAAATCATATCTTCCAGCAAACAGCACAATTCAACTAGTACTTTCTTAATTCTACTCAATCCAATTATACACTACCAGATGATTCATAATAAAGTTCACACAGTTAGAAATCCTGTACATATCGTCTATTCCATTTACCAACGGCCTACCATCCAAGCACGGTCTACCATCGCAACAGCAAGAAATACATGTATGATATCATATTATTTTTTCAGTGAAAAGTTGTGGTAGACCATGTAGACCGTTTCGTATAAATGTGATAATGTGTAGCCAGTACAAATTTGATCGCTTTTGTATCTCATTGTAAAACAAATCTCGCAAAGGATCTAGCACAATCGGGTGGTTTCTTTTGTTCATTGTGCTCAATCGGTCATTCCAAAGAACATGGAATTAGCCTGTACCCTACACGTCACTTAGAACACTTGCTACTAAGCATTAGCAATCCCTTCTATGGAAGCAGACTAACCTGAAAGCAATAAGTAATGTTACAAATGGACCTCTATGAAAATGTATCTTTGTCTAACAATGTTTGCTAATAATTGATTTTTCGGAAAGTGGATGTTCCTTTTAAATGGCATGCGATCGCAGTTAAAGGAGAGGTATAATGTCTGTTCTCATACGTAAACAACAGCTAATTTTGTACATGTTGCGCGTGTTTTAGATGTAATGTGTCGACCGAAATATACTTGTTTAAGGCAAATTGTTTTGAAATCGGTTCCAGGATATTTCTAGCATACTTCAAAGGATGGAAATCACGCCTTTTCATCTACCAAATTATGTGTATTTTCGACTTGACTCACAGAAAGCACTGAAATGACTTCCAATTGCGTCATACCGAAGCCCCGCCAAAATCCAGTTTATCGCTGGCCATTTTCCATTCACAGCAGATCAGAGAATGTTGAACCTTTTTTTTTCGAAACGCCATATTAAATGCAACAGATATACGCCTTCCCATACCAATAACCAAAGTGACAGTATAGCAATACAGTGACCACTAACTCAGACAACAAGTTGCAAAATTGTTGAGATAGTTTCATTAAAAAACACCTTTTCTAGCTTCCAATACCCGCCGTATCTAGAATATAAACCTCTCCCACTTCCCTTCCCTTCTCCCCCATTCAATATTGACTGTTTAAGTTTGCAACAATTTTTTTGTCTTGCTAGCAACACTGATAAGGAAGGGGGGAGGGGGGCTGCAGTGTGAGAGATAATAGGTAAATTAATAACGCCCCAAGAGGGTGAAGTCAGTCTCCACTATTTTTGCAACTTGTTGTAGCAACTCACCTTTCAAAGTCAAACGATGATCCCACTTAGTTTGAGATACCCAGAGCACTGATTTTTTCAGCACATGTAGGTCATGTGATCATGTTATTTTGCTGCTAACGTTGTCAAGTCTGTCAGCTGTTATTATTTTAGTTTTACAGTGTTTTTGGTTACAAGGAGGATAGATTTTATTTGTATTCTCACGGTTCAACTGGAATGAGCATGCAATGGGGGCTCATGCATGGGAAATAATTTGCATCTGAAAAGATTGCCCCACATCACGCTGTTTCCAGTGAAACAGTGAGAATGTAAATATTGTCTATTTGCTGTGTGGTGTGTTGGTGGTCAGGTTCCCCTGAGCGTGGCCTAGGTCTTGCACATAAATATGCTTGAATCATGAACATTATGCAACAAGAAAAATTTAAAAAAATTCTTTACAGAAGGAAAACGTGGCTGAAGCAACAATGTGTTCCTCCTTCCATTCATTTTTATGGCACAGTAAGTCTGAATACCTTCATAACAAAGAAAATCACCTGAAGCAGGTATTCAGCAGATGGTATGCTAGAATTGTTATTGTCACTTGTTTGTCACACAATCAACAAGCTAATTGACGAACTTGAATCAGATGGTGAAAAAAGGCAGATCACAGCTAGAAGTGGCACCTGAAACGCAATAATCAGTGGATTCAGTAGAGATTTAACAAATATTAATGCAAATCTCATTGTTTTTATCACAGCAGGGTTTCAATAATAGCAATCATTTCTCTGGGTTCCACAGTCTGCAGGGGAAAGTACTTAAACATGGAACACCAGGATGATGGAGGGGCAGAATACTTACATGTAACCACGGAACAGCGCGAAAAATAGCAGAATAGTTCTTCTCATGGTCCTTCTCACCATGTGAAATGAATGGCTTGGTACAGAGTACACCATTTTTAGTGATTGTGGTATACTCTCACACGTGAGAACGCACTGAGCAATACGTATCTCCAAATCAAGCCCAGTAAAATTGTGATACAATTCAGACTAATTGCATGTGTATCCTTACAAATTATCAACGAAACAATTACTGCTGTTTTAATGGTTGGAATAATAAGGGGTCTTTTGTTTCACAAATTTAAGTGAGCCTTTAAAAAGTCTATCATTACATCCTATGTATGTTTCATACTTTCTCTCTTTTTCAGGCCTCCATTTTTTATTTCAAGTGACCTCATCTCTATGCTTTTGTTGTTGTTTTTATGTTTGACTGTCTTTTATTCTTATATTTGTGCTCCCTGAACTGACATTTTTTCCTTCATTTATACATAGTTCTTTTGCCTGCTTCCTAGCTACATTAGCTTTTTAGTTATTTTTCAGTGAACATTGTACCTTAGTTACCTCTACTTATGTGTGGTGCAAATAAACATTTCTGTTGTTATTGTTCTTTTGTTAATTGTTCGGTTGCTCAGTAATGAATAACTTTTCATGTTATCCAAATGGTGTTACCAGTCACGCGTCATGCACCAGGTTACCCATAGTGCTTTTCAGTTGTACCTCGTGCTTGGCTACGTCGCCTTCTTGATAGTCATTAAAATGTTGGTTTTCTTATGTCTGTTGTGTGTCTTACATCCTATAATAAGCTGAAGCTTATTACATGGTGTCAGAATTTTGGAACCGGAGTCTTCATCTATTGAACCTGGCCGTCCTTCAGTGACTTCATCAGAACTCTTTATTTTCAACGCCACAAAATCAGCGATCGACTAGTCAATTCAACTTTGAATGCCCATACTGGATTGCATGATGGGCCACCTTACCATGGCACCTGGTATCGCAAGACTTATTTGAGCTTAATGGTGTTGCTTATTTGGTCACCGTTGATCACTTCAGTGACTTTTATGAAATCGATCGCCTTCCCTCCATTCAGTCCTCAGCTGTAGTACAAGCCACCAAGCAGCATTTTGGTCGTCATGGAATTCCACACACCTTATTAATGGATAATGGATCCCAATACACCTCTGATTTATTCAAGGAATTTGCCAAAACATACAAGTCCAATCACATCACATCATCTCCCTACTGGTCCCAATCCAATGGACGAGCCGAAGCGGCTGTGAAGTCAGCCAAACACATCCTTCGCACAGCTAAAGATGTGGACTTGGCACTCTTGTCAGTGCGTAACACTCCACCTGCTGGTCACACGTTTTCCCCTGCTCAAAGATTGTTTGGCCGTGTCCTCCGCAGCAACTTACCTCAACCAATAACTACTTTAGAGCCTCGCCATTCTCCTCGTGACAAAGTGGTATCCGACCACTTACACCGTAAACTACAACAAAAGCAAAGCTATCATGATAAACAAGCAAGACGTCTTCTCTCACATTTCCCACCAGGTAGCTATGTCTATGCCAAGCCTCCCCCTAATTCACGGTCAAAGGCCTGGGTCCCTGGACAGATCATAGGCTCTGCTGGCCCTCGATCCTACTCCATCAAAACCGGAACCAGACAAATCAGACGAAACCATGTTCAAG
>OX421458.1:13077358-13094858 GCA_949126865.1 Montipora capitata | reverse complement strand
CTACAATATTAAAACACGGCGGGGCAACAACACTGACTTGCAATGCACTGTCCGACCAAAGGTATGTTGAGTACTTTATTACATTAATACATTAATACATTAATTTCGCGATTTTACGATGCGCGTATTTCGCGCCACTTAAATTTCGCGATTTTGCGAAATTCTTGTACTGTGAATCACTTCAATTTCGCGATCTTTAGTACGTAACACGCTATTTAAAGGCATTTAACTTAATCCTTGGAGCAAATACAACAATTTCATTTAAAATACCTTCAAAATTTACGACAAGAGATGCAGGGACGGGTCTATTTGAGAACAGATACAAGTTCTAACAATTTCTGCAAGAATTTTACGCTTGTTCGTTAATTTTAGTCAATTGACCATGATCTCCAGAGTTGTTTGTGAAAATTTTGTGATGGAAGCGGAATCATGAAACATGAATCATAGTTAAAATCTTTTAAGAACCACGAATCTTTCTTCACTATTAGCTATTATTGATATATAGTTATTCACTTAATTTTCGCGTCATGTTATGTCCGCGACACTTAGTGTTCGCGTCACTTTAATTTCGCGATTATAAAAAATCGCGAAATTCGCGAAATTAAAGTGTCGCGAAATTTTTTTTTAAAAATAGAATTGACTTATACCTAGGCCAACACAACTTTTTGAGAAATGTGGACGTTATCGGGAATGGACTGACCTAGGGCCTGACTAAAAGATGAAATATTGTTTCTTGTGATGCTTTTAACCAAAACGCAATGAAAATACGCATGAACAAAGGGTAACTTTTCGTTTTCTGATGTCATTCTTAGGCCAATCCATGTAGAGCAACGGTGACACAGCGAGAAGACGGCAAATTTGTGCTTGGGAGACAACATCATAACCACTCGGGACAAGTGGGGGCAGCTTTAGCAGCTAAGATCACGGCGAAAACAAAAAAAGAGGCAGTGAACAACTTATTCAAACCAGCGACTGCGATAGTAAACGAAGTCCTTCTGGAGGAGTTAACCGATGCACCCTGCCCCAGTCTTCCCAAACCAGAACACCTGGCGCGAAGAAATCTGTCAGTCATTAGAAAACCGTTACGAGTATGCGACAAGCGAGGATGTTTTTTGCCCGTGGTGATTTGGCTATGAATTATGAAATCATTTTTCGGTAATGTTTATGAGCTGTTAGCTTTGCTTTGCGACAGTACAGAGTTAAAACAATCCATTTCTGTTCCTTCCGAATCTGTGATGATTAGGCCTAAGGTTAGCTTTTATGAATGTTTAGGATAGTTTTTACTCTCTGTATTGGTAAAACAATGACCCGTGATTCCGGATTCCGGATTCCGGATTCCGGATTCCGGATTCCTGGTTTTAGGGTTGCCCAGATGATACACAGAATCATCACAGATTCAGAAGGAACAGAAATGGATTGTTTTAACTCTGTACTGCCGCAAGGCAAAGCTAACAGCTCATAAACGTTACCGAAAAATGATTTCATAATTCATAGCCAAATCACCACGGGCAAACATCCTCGCATGTCGCATACTCGTAACGGTTTTCTAATGATTGACAGATTTCTTTCTTCATGAGGCAATCCCTTGAAAGGGCCCGGACGCACTGGGCAAATTTTTATTTTGCGAAAAAATCTGTCACCAGTTCCCTGAGACAAGTGCGACCGGTGATTATTTTGTAAAGGCTTACCAAACTTTCGAGACGCCGTCGTCCTGCCTGGGAGCAGGACAAATTTTTGTCAGAGGTGAAATCTGACAGATGATTTGAAGGAAAATGTCAATCAAGAAAATTTAATCTCTATTTTTAGTCGGAGTAGTTGGTGTTTATTTCGGTGTGATTGACACTTGTGGTTAACAAATAGTTTACAGTGTCTCAGACTCTCAGTGCTTTCACGCTTGAAAAATTGAAAATTTGAGCCAAATTTTGTCGACATTTTTGGAAGGGCCAAACAAATTTTGTCAGTCCAGTGCGTCCGAAACCAAACCCCAAAAGCGGCAAAGATCTGAGGTAGCTCCCGATGTGCGCACCAAATAAGATTAACGAAACTTTTACGACGTGTAAACAAATATTACACATATGCAAATTAGTTAACCTTGGATAATACGCAACGATATTCAGAACGGGCAGAAAAATCTCACAAAATCCTTTTCCAAACAAAAGTAATTTTATTGAAACAAACAACATGTTTGCTATTAGAGGGAAGAAAAAGCTTCCCATTTCATTGCGTGCGTGCAAACAAGCTGCCAACACACTCCGTGTCAAAAACGCGACTAAATAAATTTCCCACCAGTGTTCAGCATCAAACCCTTTACTTGAATTATCAAGCGAAATATAGCAACAAGCTTTCTTTCAAATAATTTTTGACTAACAATAATTAATGAAATTTGATTTCAGTGTTGTACAAAACACCACACTTGGTACAATATTAGAACTACGGCTCACTTTGATTACGTCTCGACGGGCGAAAGATTGTTGCCGAAGTCCATTACTTGTCGGGTTCCTGAGAAACGTATCTATTTTGACTTCAGGGTGAACTATTTACACAATCGCGAGCCATTTAATTGAAAATCTAAACATCTATGTGATACAAAAAACAGACTTGTGAATTATCGCAAATCACAATGCTGACAAGCACAAAAGTAGAAGAAATGGTCAAATAATTATGAAGTTTGTTACTATCTTAAGCGTTAGAGTAAAGGGGATATTTGTCACGCAAATGATATAATTTCATCACACTCAAATTTCGCAAAAACGTGACTTTCATGTAAACAATCTTCGCACTAGCAAGTCGTAGCAATAAATTGGATTAACAACCAAGGTAGTTAAAGGAATATTGTTGGCTTCCCAAATAAACTTCATTTCTTGGCTTTACACTACAATGACAAAATTCTTAACACTGGAATTTTATTTATTGTTTAAAATCTTTCTCAATTCGGAGAAATCGACCGGTCCGCGAATATTTTACGAGTTTTTTTCAATGGGATGTCAAAAGGCCAAGTGGTGTTATGCATAATCGGGCGATCAAGTTGCGCGTGTGATCCGTTATGAATATTTTTTCACAACATGATTCCGAACCGTTAGTATCACAACAGAAGACAAGAACATCATTCTAAAAGCTTATTCTACGCAAAAAGTAGGTTCTGGAGGTAATTTTGAGAGTGGAAATCAAGGTTACGCGGCACACGGCAAATACAAACTCACGATTTAATTAAGTTAACACACCAGAAAGACGCTAACCTCATTTTGACAAGAAAATGCTCTACTATTGCCATAAAAACTATCCAGTTAAGCTCGCATATCATAAAACATGATGAATTCATAAAGGCCACCTTTTCCAGCGAACAGTTTTTTGAAACAAACAACATATTTGCTATTAGAGGCAAAAACCCCTTCTATTTCATTACGTGCGTGAAGAGAAGAAACTCAATCGTGTCAAATATGCGCAATATTGCAACAAACTAAATTTCAGGATCAAACCGTTTCCATGAAAAACCTTTTCCTTGAATAATGAAGCACAAAATACACAAGCTTTCTTTCAAATAATTCTTGGCTGTCACTTTTCCAATTATTTTTTTTACCTGAAGACTGTGCAGATCCACGTAAGGTGTTCGATTCGTTCTCTGTCTTTGTTGAACCCATAAGTTACCAGAGAATTTTCCATTTGGTTTCAGTGTTCTACATAACAGCACACTTGATAAAATATTATTTTAGAAATAAAGCTCACTTTGATTTCGGCTCGACGGGCGATAGATTGTTGTCGAAGTCCATTACTCGTCGCATTTGAGCTTCCTGGTGTTGGTTTTTCACCGCCTGCCTAGTTTATCCAACTGACTTCCATTATTGAGCTCCATAAGGATATATTTTGTTTAAGGATCCACTAAAACGCCATTCGCGTTACACGTCTTTCGACGCCATTGCAGGCTAAGTTAATGATTCTACTGTGTCCACCAGAGAAATCTACGCAGTTCCACTACCCTCTCGATCCTAAGAAAATACGCGCAGAAGGCTCTATGCACAAAGACACCACTTACCAGGGGAGTGACAGGCAAGACTTGCCGACACGGAAAAAAAAAATAAATAAATAAATAAATAAAACAAACAAACTATACGCAGACCTCGACTGGGTTTGCCATACTGGCAACCCAGTAATAAGTTCCTAACAACTCGGAAGTCTGACGGGTTTGGGGCGTGTCGATTGCACTAAAAAACACTGATCGCCTTCTGTTCATCGAAGTTGACCCCGTTGGGTTAATATAGGGAGTTTAAACAAAGACCACGGTAACGTCAACGAAAACCGCGTCGCTTCAAACTATAACTAAGCGCTGCCGTTCAGATTTTTATCATCAATATCCACCTTGCTCACGTTGTAGAATGCGGGCGAACTCTGCCATAAATGGATTAGTGTAAACTGTTTTCAAAATGAATGACTCTGATAGTTGTATGTTCACGTTGGCATCGAAACATTAAATTTGGTTTGGTTCACGTCGTTCTTTCGTTGAGTGAAACAACGAAATGCACTGAAATATGTAATGCACTATTTTTTGTCTCCTTTAACCAATAACGGCCGTGTTTTCACGAGCGGTTCTTCAGGTCGCTTAGCGAGAGACAACCGACAATTCCGTGAAAACGTTTCCTTTCCCAACTCGCTTAAAGTTGAGCGAGTCGACAAATTTCAATAGAATTATCATTAAATTTTAGCAATCAAACCAGTTGGCAATTACTTTCGGCCGATGAGGAGTCGCTTGCGGTTATTCAGATCGGAAATACAACAGGCGTGCTTTTTTATTATTTCTATTATTGTATTGGCACGCGCTCTCTCCTCATTTACAGTAAGGACACTTGAATCATGAACACTTGACATTTTTGTGTACATTTTTTTTTCGACGCCTAAGAAATAAAGCCTCTTCTTATGATGTATAGTGTTACATGTATAGCATTTTGTAAGTGTAAAAACATTAAATACTCTTGTCAAAAGGACGAGCCCACATTCTATAGTCACTAAAAAAAATGTACAAACAAATATCAAGTGTTCATGGTTCGAGTGTCCTCACTGTAATCCTACCCGTGAAAAAACGTATTATTTTTAAGTCGTTAAACGAAGTCTTCAAACAAACCACTTTCGGGAATGTTAGGCGAGGCAACGGCTGTCTTGAAAACACGGCGCACGTCGTTGTTTTGTGGAGAACAAAAACGAATGCTCTGACGGAGATGCGTGCCGCAAGTGCAGCATAATTATTTTTTCTCTTTTAGACAAGAATAATATTTTTGTTTTGCAACGTAGTCGTAGCCTTCTTCGTTGCTTGAACTCCCTACTCAGTATCTTATATTGGGTGACCGTCTCCGAATGGGATCCTATGGGTTGAGTTTCAGTCGATCTCAACCGAACTAAAGATTTTTGCATAAAAACAATGGATATACAGTTCAATGATGCATGATACAGTCCAAGAGTAAATAACTTGTATTGCTTTTATGCAGTAAAGAAACCTCCAAAACGTATTGCATTATGGGATGAAGTAAATAGGAAATTACCGCTCAGAATTTGTTTACAAGAGGTCTGAACAACGTTTTAAACGGTTATGAGAACCTCAATCAACACACCTCGATATTTAATTCAATTTTTGCATTCTAAGGAAATATGTGTGTTGATATGAATTCATACCCTATGAGTTCACCTCTGCTCGCACTAGCACGAGATTTTGTGCTCATATCACACATCCCATGATCCATACATATATAGATACATATAGATACATAATTAACTGAAGAGAGTGTAGTATAACGTGAAGTGCCAACGTTTGTATAAACGTAACCTTTCCTTATAGATACATAAGTTTACTTAAGACGCTGATTTCAAAGTAACAACGGATATGCTAATTTCTCCGAGAAACCAATAAGTCCTTTGACTTCCATGATCTAACAGTTCATTCTCCTAACTACGTCCATAGATTTCTTCATTGGCTGGTCATGAGAATTTGGTATTACATCAGCATCATACCCTTACGCTGATAACAATCTTCATTCTCAATACTTGTCTACCTGACAGTGTATTGAAATTGAGAGGTGAATTTACGGGCTCATCAATCCTGGGAACCAAAGGGTTAATTAAATAGAAAACAACATAAAATATCAGTATGTACAATCATAGGATAAAACAAACTTAAAATTAAAAGGTAAGTGCTCTAATATTGTTCGTAAAATGTGCAATACCAGACGCATAACCTGCAAACAAAAGCTGAGCTGAAGGTCATCAGTAGCTCTCGAGTTCAGCTAACCTCTAGTAGAGCTTAGATGAATTCGTACTGGAATGATACAGTGTCATGAAAACACCCCACTATAATTTTAAGTAATGATTTTACAAGTAAAAAGGTTAATTTAAGAAATGATCTTCAGGCGTTCCAAGAGATCACGAGTTAATTTATTGATATTGCATACAATAACACGCATTTACTACGAAATAAAATGTGAAATAATTTAGTTACTACCATTTGGATAGGCGGATTCATACCAGAGACGTGAGAAGGCCATAAGTTACCCCAAGTGTGAACGAGGTTTACTGCAGTTTGTAACCTTAGAAAGGAAGTATCTTTGGAGAAGCCGAACTCGTCTAGTTTTATGCCCCTCGAATGCGTACTAGAACAGAACATAGGATAAGGCGATAAATAAAGCGTCAAGGAAGTCTCAAGTTGACTTGAGGTTCTGTCGTACTTACGGCCTACTACGACTCCAATATGGCTTCGCCTTGTGTGCCTTCAAAGTAGGGTGCGTTAATTGTGAGGCGATCGACGCAAATATTATTGTCTAGAGCGTGAACTTAGGAAGGCCGCTGAAATAAACTATACTGAACATCTTCGATGTGCCTTCACGGTTAAGTAGATCGCCAGTTTTGTCATGTAGAGGACGTGAACAATCGAACATAAACACAAACATTTCCCTTCAAAGTAAGGTTCATTAATTGTGAGGTGATCGACGCAAATATTGTCTAGAGCGTGAACTTAGCAAGGCCCTGGCCGCTAAAATAAACTAAACTGAACATCTTCGATATGTCATTATGGTTAAGTAGATCGCCACTGCGATAAACAGTTTTTAGAGGACGCGAACATATACACAAACATTGTACTACAATCGAACTTAGAACTGACTATCCGAGGAAATGCTCCGACTTGTGAGCTTACCGTCCTCCTTCGTCCTGTCGTCTCCGCCGATCGAAGCCTCGTCGACTCATGATGGCTTTGGAGGCGTTAACACTGATCCCACTTTATCGAAAATAACGTCTTCCTTTGAATTCATAGCGTGATGGCACAAAACTTTGACAACGACCGACGAAAACAGAAAATTATGTACTTGGGGGTTTAATGTTAATTAACTCGTTTCCATTCCACTCTAGCCTACGTTGCCACCAAGGTTACGAAGCTGCTTCTTCCACAATAGCCTCCCATGCCCCAGGCAGCGTTCTCAGGCCGATGTCACACGGTTCAACATCCTGCAACATTTGTTGCTCAACAATTGTTGAACCATGTTGCACAGACGTGTTGAACGGAATAGAGCTGGTCTCTATTTTCGTTCAACATCGTTCAACAACGTTCAACGTGTTGAATGGCATATTTCAACATTCAATATGGCATGACACACTTTTCAACATTTGTTGAACAACAGCTACAACATTTGTTGATCAACAAATGTTGAACCGTGTATCACCGGCTTTAGGGCTTCATCACGCGTTCCTCGCCCACTAACGTCTGCTGAAACGAAAAACCACTTCCGTTCAACGGTTGTTTGCCCTCTATTTAAAGAAACCAATCAGTATTGACTAATTGTGTTGTGCGTAGCCCATGACATGCTGCGAAAGAATGCCATACAAAACACGAATTTTCCCAAACCTGGAAAACGACCTCTGATTGGTCCGTAATTTCAGGGGCGTAGTGTGAGAGTTTGAAGGTGTACGCAAACGAAGAATGTCTCGAGCGAGAAAGTAGCTCTAAAGTAGGGGGGTCTGGGGGTATGCTCCCCCAGAAATATTTGAAATTTAGGGTCTCGGAAATGCCATTTCCGACTATTTTCGACGGACATTTCAATAAACAAATGCGAGGGAAAATGCAGTAGTTAGTTGTTTATTTTACCCATCTGCTGAGTTTTCTCTGCAGCAAGCTACAACACAAACATGGGGTTTACAGTACAAGCAAAGGGCAAGAGGTCGCAAACTCTGTTATAACATCATCATCATCATCATAACATATCCTTGAAAAATAACCGGGAACTGGGGGACTGGTGATACTGAATACTGACACTGTGTTGGGGACAGGGAGAACCGAACTAAGTCACGTCGACAGTTAGGTCAACAGTGCCTGCCATATTTGTCGCCCGGGTTTGTCGCGCAGGAGCCTGGGTTCAAATGTATTTTCGAAATCGTTCCGTGTAACATACCGTTGCCGCGACAAAGTTAAACGTTGCGTTAAAAGTTGTCTCGTGTAACATGGATTAAAAACCGGCTCGTTTAAGATCGCCTTAAGCATTTGAGTTAGTTTATTGTCCTGTTAGACTACAGTTTTACATTTCTTTTACCTTTAGTTATACTTCTCGCACCAAAAAAAAAAAAAGTGCGCTTACCTGACTCTCAGCCTGGGTATGGAGCTCTTACTATGTTCTCAAAATTTTGGTTACTCTTGGACTGAACGTTCTTATAAAAATGTTTCTTGCAAAAAAAGTGTGTTCAAAACATAATTTGGCTGTCGTAGCTAAACGGGACAACCAGACCTTTTCACCGATGAGATTGAGACAAAGATAGGGAAAAGCGAGGACGAGGTTGTAAACGGGAAAGTGACTCAATGCGAAACGATCGCTTTCACTGGTTTTGATTAACTGATTGATCCCTTTTAGAGGTAAGAAAACAACTACTTTTCATTTTATCGTTATATCATTGCAAAAAATTTTACATTGGATATAATTAAATAGTTAAAAGGGTATTGGCCCTCAAAAGTAACTAAAACGTTAGTAACGAACTAGAAAGCCAATTTACATTAATTCCAGTAATAGATTACAATAATAGGATCGGGAGACGGACACATACCTTACACAGACACCGAACAACACACTACCAAAAAAGGCAATGAATATATATAGAATTTAAGGCAGCAAATTAAACACACAAAGCAGAACTAAAGAAGTCCTTGTATTAATCTTTAAAATTAACTTAGAAATTCTTGTTTTAAATTTTCCTCGAATTTACTGAGAGAAGTCGACTTTATTTTTTTTCCCAAGAGAATTTCACATTTTTGGTCCTTGAAGACGAATGTTTAAAGTTCCATAGTGAGTTCTTGCAAGGGATAAGTCATATGATTGATATCCTGCGCTTCTAGTGTTGTAGCTGTGAATATTTTCTACTGGAGTAAACAATGTATCAAAATAAGAAGGCAATAAATTGTTATGGAACTTAAGCATGAACAAAGACAACATCGGAGAGCTTAAGGCTACATTCACACAGTACCGGACGAATTTTCTACTGGTTGAAAAATTTGACCGGACATTTTGTTCACACGGAACCGTGCAATATATACTTTCGCTTCGTGATACGGAACTGGCGAAACGGACTAAAGTTTAATCTTTGGCAGTGGTTTTATAGCTGTTCATGCGCAGATCGTTACTTTACGAAATCCAAAATGGCTTCTTCCAGCTGAGTCACCGCGCATCCATGTAACCACGCCTTTTCCATGTAAACATTTTGACGGTCATGGTGTTCGTAGTACGCCGGTTAAGTTTCGACGGTACCGGCTAACAATTCGTCCCCGATTTTGGCGTTCAAATTTTTGAACCACGTTTAGCGTGGTCCCGTGTGGACGGAACCCTTAAATGGACGAATTTTCAACCGTTAGAAAATTCGTCCACTACGGTGTGAATGTAGCCTAAATAAATTTAATAACCTAAAGAGGGAAGTTGACACCCAAAACCCTTCTAGATCGGTAGGTAAAGTTCATTTATACACGGTATCAATTCATATTTACATGCTCTAGATCTCTCTCATGGAGCCGTGCCTTTATGGATTAATTAATTACTTAACAAATAGGCCAGTTTCGTATTCTAACGGTTGGACTGGATCTAGCATGAAATGGAAGCTGATGAGGCCAAATTAATTTGCATTTGAAAAGATTTGCCCGCATTAGGCTCCATTTCATGCTAGATCCAGTCCAGCGGGGAGAATTCGAAAATGGTCTATTAAAGGGGCTGTGTCACGGCAGTCCAGTTCAATTTATGACGTTTTACAGATTCCTCTTCCCTACACGCTGTACCACTCAAAGTCCAGAACTTTTAAACGACACAAAACTTCGTGACAAAAAATGTCCTTTGAGCATACATTATTACGTTGCAACAGAGATAAACTTTTAAACACTATTAGGCTGAGCAATTTTTTAAAACCGCAATTACAATCCATTTTAAATTTCTTCAATTTTGCCCATTCTTGCCTCCTTTCGCATTTACTATTTGATTCAAATCTTACTTCGATGTTTTAATTATTTATTTTCGTTTCGCTTGATTCGTTTGCCAGTTCGCAGTCGCTGAATTTGGCTAAATTTCATGACACAGCCCCCGGCTTTGAATTATCTAACTAATTAAAATGAGTTATGTCTACAAGATCAAACTAAAAGCTATAAAACTGTCCTCTATTAATTATCATTAAATTGGATCGCGATTAAAAACAGGATTTAAAAGAGTTAAGAGTGGGCGCTCAAAGGCAAGCTAATTCAGAGAACAGAGCCACGGTATCAAAAACCGGCTTCGTTTCAGTACTCGGTCTACGAACGAAAAGCTTGTATTTTAGATTTCATAGATTAGGTGAGTTAAAAGTGTAAGTAGTTTCAAAAATGTACTTTGACGAGACTAGTTACTTTGAACGTCTTCGCTCCAGAGAATCCTATCCGTGTTCACCGAGTAAAGTGAAAGTCCCATTTCAGTCAGAGAGATTGATTAAACGTGCAGCCCTATTTTGTAGTTTTTGGAGTCTCTCAGACTGCCCACACATCTATGATGCTCAATATGGAGCTAAAGCAGACAAAGCCTTATCGGTTGGATGAGAGCTTCATAGTTCATAATAAGAGTCTCACGGGGAACTACAATCCGGATCAAAAAGACTTCGGGACACTTACTAATGGGGGGAGGGGGGAAAGCGGGAATTGTCCCAACAGTTTTGACCAGGATTGTAGGATCGATCCCTGTGGGCCGGGACGCCACAAATTAAATCATGGGCCAATAGTCTGACATATGGCCATTTACAAAGGTTTTCTGTTTGCGACTTGTTAGATAAGACCTAAATCATTTCAAAGTACGGAAACTCAATATAAAAGGGTAAAGCTTCTGTAGGAACATCCGGTGATCCACAGTGTCGAAAGCTCTTTTGAGGTCGAGAAAAAGTACTCCATTTCCAATAAATCTTTCCAGATCTTTCCAATAAATGGACCTTTTCGAAAACGGTCTCTGAATTGAATAACTTTTTATGGCAGGAGCATTACTACCAGGTTAATGGAACAGCAAAATCCTTCCTTGTTGTCTGTTTGCGAGAAATAAAGGAGTTGAGGTTTGAAAACTGCCATGTTGAAAATGAAATCTCTCATCTCAGTGGGGTGATTGTCTTTACAGTTCATCGGCCAACAAAGGGAGGCCACAGTCGCTCAAGACGTCATACAATTCTCCAACTGTCAGACCTCGCTTTTCAGTGCTACGTGAGCAAGCAAAGATTCTGCTGGGTTCAGAACGCGCTTGTCAAGGTAACGGATCTCCTGAGGATTCAGACCCAGCTTCTCGGCAACAAACTTCCATTCATCACCCCCTGAAAAAAAAAATCCTTGTCTTAATTAAAGTACTCTTTGATAATTTTAGATACAACTTGAAATGTCCCAACTTAACGATGTGTCTTTTAAAGTCCTAAACATGGTTTCCATGCACACTATGCAAGAAGATCTACCTAGGCGAAACAGGGAGAAGATTGGCGGACCGCTTTTGCAAACACCTACGAGATGTAGAAAAAAACGACACAGATGCCTCAAAACCACTTGCGCGCTATTTTGATCTTCCTAATCGCTCCAACCACAACATGACAATTTGCGGCCTATCTTTACACTACGGGAACACAGAAAGCCGCAAAAATTTTGAACAAAACTTCATCTTTCAACTTTGGAAGAATGTTTTTTCCCACAAACACTCCAGCTTTTCTGTTTTTTAATGAAAGATGTTTCAGCTTGGTCCGGCTACCCTTCAAGGTGCAAACCACATTCATGCTCTGAAATCGAGATCGCAAACACCGGAAGTTTGAAGTTTCACCAACTTTCTTGGTGAAGCAAATTTAACGCATTTTATTAACAAATGCCGGTATGAGCTATCGCAGTTCATCGATGCATCGGTGCCTATTATCTATACAGCCCTAGTAGTTATGATGTCTCACCATTAATGCGATAGTGAGCTGTCTTCCCTGTCTGATTGGTATTTCTCTCACGTCAAGGTTCTCTGACAACAGCGGACCTGCCACATCAAAAACGTTGTTTAACAATTAATAATTAATAATAAAAGAAATTAATAATCCAGGGCAAAGTAGGAAGCTTAGATGGAAAGTCACCGAAACAAATTTTTGGACACGTCGCAAAGCTAAGTCATTAGATGATATGGAAATACCTGTAACAACCGTTTTATTCCCAAAGGGTTTGAATTAGGTACAACTGAGTTAGCCGATTAGGTCTATACAATAGCCCATTTCCAATAGGCCTTTTTCGATATATTAAAATTCAGCTTGAAAGAGAGGTTTAGAGGACAAAGACAAAGGAAAGTGGATGATATACAAATATTTTTCACATTCATTCCAACATGTTTCTATTGTTTTTGTCCTCACTGCCTCACTATCAAGCTGAATATTTGATATTTCGAAAATGGCCTATTGTTGCATGCCTCAGTTTGAAAGCAAGTCCTGATGCACAAACATTCAAACGGAAGTGAGTTGCGTAATCTTATGCTAATAATACACATGTAAAAATTTCAGCGTGTCAATTGGATGAGAATTAATCCCAAACAGAGTGCAGAAAAGTGAAATTAGTACAGATAGTTGAAATTAGTGCAATAAAGGTGAAATTTTTGCACGTATATCATTATAAGTAATCCTATGATTTTTCTCGTTCAATTTGGAATAAATAAGCATTTGTAAATTTCTTCAAAGACTACAAATTGCAACCGCCCGAATTTTGTTCGTATTCCATTGATTACCTATACAAATCAAACTCATTTACCTTTCAATAGGCCTTTTGCAACTAACGATCACATGGTACAAAATCCGCCGTGCTGCAGGGCAAGCTCATTATTATTCCCCCACTGGGACATTAAAACAAAGACAAGTCAAGCTTGACTGGTTCAGGTCTCTTTGTTTTAATGTCCCAGTGGGGGAATAATAATGAGCTTGCCCTGCAGCATGGCGGATTTTGTACGATGTGATCGTTAGTTGCAAAAGGCCTATTAATAGTTGAGCACCAAGATTCACTTGGAAACCGAGACAAAGAGCAATTCGGACCATTTATTTTCGCAGAATTTCCATAATAATGAAGTTTAGTTCCCAGCGGAGAGAAGGGCTACTGTTCTTGCCATCCAACATGGCCACCATGATGTCACTTGCAAATCGAAGGGGAAAATACCATAATACTTTTTGTTTGTCTACCCAAAAATACCACAACACTCTTTTTTTGTCCTTCAAAATTTTGCATTAGTATTGTTTTTATTTTGTCTTGGGACACGCGTACGCACCAGAATGCTTATGTAAAATTTTGGAGGGCAAACAAAGAGTCTCACGGTATTTTTGAAAGTGGCCTTTGCGGTCAACTTCACGTTTACAGCAGACAGCAAACTAGCCTACGTGTAGTCGTACCCTCCCCCCGAAGGATGGAAAAGGGAGGATTAGGGTTCTCCTGTTTTTTTCCTTCGAGGGGAGGGTACGGCTACACGTAGGCTAACGGCAAACACGAATTGAAATTTGAGTTCTGCCAAAAAATCAAAGAACCTGGTTTGATTTTAGCCCGTCCTTTGCATGTTATCTTCACATTTCGAACAACTCCTACTTGAAAAGAGCTAGAAAGAGGCGTTTAAATAAGTTTTCAAAAATTGCCAGAGATGAAAAGAAAAGTTCCGTTTTGCTTATTTGTCCGTGTTGAAATGAATTGTACCTTTTCACAATTTCATACCTTGCAAAGAAAATTAGCCTAAACATCAACACAAGCAGTCAGTACTGCTGTATGGTTCAGAGTGTTGGAGGGTATTGGAAAGCGACATGGAGAAGTTGAACGTATTCCACAACCGATGCCTAAGAAGAATCTGCGGCATATTTTGCCCTGAAGTTATTTCGAACAAAGAGATCTATAAAAAGACCAGTAGTAGCAGCAGCGTAGTAGCTAGATCAGATTAGGTACCGACGCATGAGATAGTTAGGACATGTCCTCCGCATGGACCAACAGAAGATACCTAAGGTAGCCCTATGATGGACACCACCTGGAAGGCGTAAACTCGGCAGACCGAAGACCTCTTGGCGGAGAACGATCATCTCCGAGCTTAAACAACTAGATCTCACCTGGGGCGAAGCGCAACACCTTGCAAACAACCGACAAAAGTGGAGGCGATCGATACTGGCCTTATGTCCTGGCCTTATGTCCCATCAGGGACGAAGAGGACCAACTAACTATCAAGGTCATGATGGACAGGCGTGTCTCACTGAGCTCTCCGAAGTTTGGCTTCTTTTTCTCTATATTTTTACTAGTTTTTAGCCGTATTGGTCTCTTTCTGGCTCTTGGGGGTAACGGCAGTCTAGCTGCATCGTATGGTCTACAGAAACCTGCATTGGGTAATGAAAACTACGATTTTTCTGTAGCTGCTCATTGCTACGAAGGACGCCATCTTGAAAATCTCTCAGGAAGAGGGAAGAGGAACTTCAGTTTTAAAGTCGCCTGTTTTTACACCGACACAAGATACAATCTTGAGGAGTCTCATGTAAGCGCCAGAAGAAAGTTTTTCAACTGCACCATCTCGTATGGCCCAAATCGGGTGGCTACTTTCAATCCCTGCGAAGTTTATCTCGTCGGGATTCATCCGAATCCGGGACCGACCTGTTGGAGTGACTCGCTTCGTGCTTTATACTTAAACGCAAGAAGCCTAAAAGCTATTGTCAAGTCAGTAGACGACGCTGAAAAGTTTTGCAAAATAACTTTACTCCAGCGTCTTGTCTATGGTGGGGACTTCGATGTTGTTCTGATAACCGAAACATGGCTGAACGCCACCATTTTTGACACCAAAATCCTTCCTGGCTATACCATCTATAGAAGGGACAGAGGCGAGCGTGCTGGCGGAGTGTTGGTAGCTATCAAACGTGATATTCAGTCTGCTAGACGTAATGACCTTGAAAGGGAAAGCACCGAGTTTGTTGTCGTAGAACTTAGAAACGGACACGACAAACCTGTGCTTCTTTATTGTTTCTACCATCCCGACATTGCACCCGAACCACTCACACAACTGAACTCTTCGCTTCAGGAAAATGGTGAATCATCCTGCTTAATACTCGGGGGTGATTTCAACCTGCCGGAATTGGATTGGTCAGAAGACATGTCTGCCCCTATAAACAATGGGGGTCGAGCGGACCACAACTTTTTCTGTGATTTAATGGGGGATAACTTTTTCCAACAGTTTATCTCTGGTCCAACTCATATCTCGGGAAATAAACTTGACCTACTGCTGTTCAACTGGCCCGAGGTTATTGAGAATGTTTCAACTTTTCACCCCCGAGATGGCCGTTTTCCCTCGGATCATTACGTTATAACATTCACAATTAAACTAAGATTCAAGAGATCTAAGGGATCCACACGGCAAGTGTTCGATTTTAAAAACGGAAACCTCGACGCTCTGCGGGAATCCCTCTCAAGAACACCTTTCCAAATTGCTGCCTCCGAGGACATTGACGAGTACTGGTCTAATTGGAAGGATTTGTTTCTCTCAGCCGTAAAAGATCATGTCCCAACAAAAAAAGTTCGTGACATAAACTCTCCGCGCTGGATTGATGGCGAAGTGCGGCCCCTAATTCGAAAAAAGTACGCTGCTTTGAGGAAATATCGACAGCACAAGACTGAAGAACGCAAACAAAACCTACGCGCTTTCAGTCAAAACCTCAAGTACGTTTTACGATGTAAACACCACCAATATCTGGCTAAAATTGAAATGTCATTCAAGGACAATCCTAAGATCTTTTGGAGCTATCACAAAGCTTTTCTCGGCGGCCGATCAGGTGCGAACTCAGTAATCTCTTATAATGGTGTAGCTGCTGAAAAACCAGAACAGAAAGCGGAGCTTCTTAACAACTATTTTTGCTCCGTATTTCTCCCGGCTACTCCTGATGTAAACATCACGCCATCGTATCACTCACTAACCGATATGGAAATTTCTCATATAGAGGTGCCGGTTAATGAAGTCAGGGAATGCTTGAGTAACTTGGACACTTCAAAAGCGTGCGGACCTGATGGCATCCCGGCGCGCCTTTTGAAAGAATGCTCTGAGCAAATTGCTCCTAGTCTTTGTTCGCTTTTCAATTTCTCTTTGAGTCGGGGTAAGCTACCCTATGAGTGGAAAACTGCGGATATTACACCTCTTCACAAGAAAGACTCAAAAGAACCCGCCGAAAACTATCGGCCCATATCACTTCTTACTATTATCAGTAAGTTCTTGGAACGTGGCGTGGCCACCCGTTTTTGCGATCACGTGAAACACTTAATCAGCCTTTCACAACACGGGTTTTTGAAAAACCGATCGTGTGTCACCCAGCTATTGTCGGTGTTGCACGCCATAGGCTCTGGACAAGAACATTCAGTCTGACTTAATCTACCTGGATTTCGCCAAAGCGTTCGACTCCGTAGATCACTCAATCCTCCTGGCCAAGTTGAAGGCGTATGGCGTTTCGGGACCACTATTTGCATGGTTCACGGACTACTTAACTGGTCGCGCCCAAAGGGTGGTTGTGGGAGGTGCTGCATCAAAGTGGGCGCCGGTTACTTCCGGCGTCCCACAAGGGAGTCTGTTAGGGCCGCTACTGTTCAGAATTTTTATTAACGATCTACGGGAGGAAGTCGTAGGCGGGGTCAGGGTAGCGTTGTACGCTGACGACACCAAGCTGTACAAAAGCGTCACCTCTATCTGTGATTGTCAGTCTCTGCAAACTACTCTAGGCAACCTAAACAGCTGGTCAAAGCATAATCGCATTAAATTTAACACCTCTAAATGTAAATCACTTACTGTCACCCGTAAAAAATCCCCCCTGGTTCACGAGTACACCCTGGACAGTGCTCAACTTGAGTGCGTCTCCACCGAAAAAGATCTGGGTGTTCACATCACAAGTTCGCTCTCTTGGAAACCCCACATCCACGCCATTACTGCGAAAGCCAACAAGCTCCTTGGGCTTTTAAAGCGAACATGCCCCTTAATAACCGACGTGACTGTTCGTCGCACGC
>OX421458.1:13059858-13072358 GCA_949126865.1 Montipora capitata | reverse complement strand
CGTCAAGTCTCTTCGCTATATTAGCTTTCCTGGATAAGCATCGAATCCATTTCATACTTTGATAATCTGGCTGTTCTAGCGAAGCTTCCATCAGCGATTGATTCTCTTTAAACAGACTCACAATTTGTTGCAGGTCACATGACAGGGAAGCGAGGGATTCCTGGAGCTTGTCGGGAAGGGCGAGTGCCTTGTCTTCATTTCCTAGCGAATATGTAAAGAGCTTTAGATCACTTTTACCGCTATATTTTTTACCAGCAAAGTCAACGTCACTCGCAAAGAGATCGCCCTTGAGAGCATTATCATGTTTCATCGGACTTCTCCCGATGAATCCTTTGTTGTTTTTTAAGCCTGTAACCTTAATATAGGGACGTCTCTTATGCAATGCCATAGTTTTAATATCACTGTTTTACATAACTGTACTCACTTTCGCCACCTGGATAATTTAGATAGGGCGCAGGGATAATTCAGTGGTGACGGAACTCACCTCTCACCAATGTGGCCTGGGTTCGACTCCCAGGCTCGGCGTCATATGTGGGTTAAGTTTATTGGTTCTCTACTCTGCTCCGAGAAGTTTTTCTCGGGGTACTCCGGTTTTCCTCTTTCCTCAAAAACCAACCTATGATTGAGTTGATTTGTTTCTGATTTGTTTCTGTCCCCCAATTAGTGCCCCAGGAACCCATGACCAGGAGCGAACAACTCTCCTACTAAGCCAACGTCACAGCATTTTTACAGACCGATCTAATTTCAGGCTTCCTTTTCTCGCAAAAACCAAAGACAGTTCCGGTTTGGTGACTCTATGACGTCAAGCTAGTTTCTTGTTATTGGTCATTGGGCTCCTGTGAGAGTCTCATATTCGTGGAATATTCAATCTAAAAGAAAATCGGTCTGTGGAATCGCCGTTTTTTGTTTTACGAGACATCTGGTTTGTCTCTTCTACTGGGCAACCCTGCCCAGAGGGAAGGAGCACGAACAGGACTCGAGGTCCTATGCGAGGTGCTCCACCCTACCCTATCCAGACCAGAAAGACCAGACCACAACACCGGGAACTACATGCCCTACTCTTTACGACAAGTGTGCGGGTTCTTTTACGTCCCACAGGATTATGAACATTGAAGGGTTGTGAGACGGGACCTCCGGCTTATCGTCCTTATCCGAGAAGACTAGAGAGTGTAAAAATAACCATTTGCAGATGTAATTACAAAGGCAGCACTTTCAACTCAGTTATTAAAGACCCTGAGTGTTGGTCCGGCCGGAGTTAAACTCACGACCTCCCGCGTGATAGCCCAGTGCTCAAACAACTGAGCCACCGGTGCGCGGTGCGCGTCACAGTAATATAGGGCTGATGTTCGCTCCCAGTCATGGGCTCTTGGCGGTTACATTCAGATATTGTGCAAAAATACAACTTAGTAAAGTACGTTGTTAGACTAAGATTAAGAAGATCTAAGAATGATTTCAATAACGTGAAAAAGATGGAAGGAAACAAAGCGTTATTTCTCTTCTCGTATTGGAGGGTACCTCCGAAAGCGTTTCCCGGCGAACAACTGGGGAACGACGCAACGCTTAAGTGACTAGGAAAATCCCTTCGAGAACTTTCCCTCTCCCTTGTGACTGACACATTTCACATGTTTTTGAAGTCCTGGAGCACTATCGCATATGCGGTCTAGTTAATGTCAATATCATAATTGCGATTCGAGTTGTGAGCTTGTGAGCCTAAATTCACATCCCGTTGCTGTAACAACTTTCAGAGCCACGTTTAAAATTAAACGTACCAAAAATATTCACAATTCAGCCATTTGCTGTGCCTGAAACTTGTGGATCGATTCTCCCACTTCGAGTTGGTTGTTGAGGTCTCAGGCACGAGGAAAATGCCAGGTAACTAGTTGACATTGGGGAATATGCTCCCTTGTTTTTCTTAAGTTATCAGCTACTGGTCATCTTAGCTCCCCTCTCTCGTGTTACAATCCAAGAATCCAGCTTGTAAGGTAGTTGACAATAAGTATAGGAAATCGTATGAACGCGCATTTCGTGATTTATGGGCACGAGTGAAGTTTTGAAAAAAAAGGTCTCATCACTCGTGCCCACGAATCGCGAAATGCTCTCGCGTTCTTGCACTCTATAACCCATTTATTCATTCGTCATTGACTAATCAGAAAAGCTTTATTCTCCTAAGTGACTGAGTGTATTTAAAAACTATTCACCGAAGTGGAGGTGGCTAGTGGTGGATATCCACCCCTAACAACCATCACTGAGGTGAATAGTTGTTTTAGTAAATACCAAAACAGGGAGATAATATAGCACATAAAGATGACTTCAACTCATTTATTCCTGCAAAGATTACAACGTTTTCGGTTGCAAATTCTTTCCTCTGATACATGGACAGTGTTTATTTGGTGATGTCAGGTGTCTCAGGCACTGACTCCCTTTGACCAAGAGAGGATGAGGTAAGATACATCGGCCTCTTCCAATCATAGTTTTTTAAAATCTGATTTTAGCTCTGCACATATGTTTAGAGAGGCACCTGATTGGGTAGTTGTAATAACGTAATGGACTTTTAAATATGCAGCATTGGAAATGAGAACTTAAATAGCTTTGCAAAACTTAAAAATAGATTTTTAAAGCTACGATTGGAGGCATGGGGATCCGTTCTCTCATTTCATCCTCTCTTGCTTTGACTGAACTCTCCATTTTGGTCACAGGGACAAAGATTTGGGTTTAACGCTGAGCCCACTTCCGGCTGACTGAGGAGAGGAGAGGGAACCTACCGTGCCACAAGACAAGATCAGAGAGATGCACTTGACATAAACCTCAAGCTTTTAAAATGTTTTATTAGCCATTCAACTAACGAAACACCCAAAATGTTAACTAGATTGGCTTGCAAGTAAAAATTTGAAAGCAACACACTGCAACTTGCTCTGAAATGATAGACGTAAAAAGCCATTTCTTGTAAGACCAAATCTTGCTGGACTTTAAAACTTTTCATTAATTGCAACGTCACAAAAGAATTCATAAGACAATTCTGTAAACAGATTTACAATTTCTTCAAAGACAACCTACATACACAGATATCAATGAAGGTTATATGAAAAGCATAAACAATAAGACCCATTGAGGCTCGAGGAAACAACAATACCGGTAACTTGCTTCCATTATCAGCTGGGCTAAATAATTATTTAGACACCTCAAAATAACGTAACAAACTGAGCAACCAATTTGTCAGGACTGTCTACTGAGAGCTCCATTTGTCCCTCTAGTTATAGTCCTTGATTTCCTAGGCCAAGTACTCTATGGCGCTGACTAAACAGGAACATAAACATATAGAACAAAGTGGCTGTAACCAGCAACTCTATTCAACAGGTATACAGTGTTTAATTAGAATTACTTTCATACTTTATGTTGTGAAGACCCTTTCCATTTCTAAAATATGTGGGTAGTATCTTGAAATGTGAGGCAAGTTTTGGCTTTCTGGAACCTTATGCCATTCCAAACCCTCGGCTATTTTGAGCAGCATAGCTCATAGCTCCCTTAAAGTCTTCATATGTCTTATGAACTACAGGGAGATAAAGGGTACAAGCGCACGTACTTGCCTTAGGAAATCTAGAAAGCATTCCAGCATTTTCTTCTGGCTCATGAAGAAACGATATCTCACAAGAAAGTCCCTGGGGCGGTAAATGTTTGCACCCTGACACAAAAAACAGGATATCCGACAGGCTTACTGTAGCAGACTGTTCTTCAGAGTCTTGAATTAAGTCCTGCCAGTGGGCGAGAATGAGGTTCTCAACCTCCCTCCTATTAGAGCCTTCACATGCACGTGCGACCGAGAAGATGGAATCAAAGTCAGTCACACTCAAAGTTTCAGGCTTGAAACAGAAGGCTTCCCTCATCACGTGTGGATATTGCAAAATTGAGTCCAAGACCCCTAATGTACGAAGACCCTCTTTGAAACTGTCATAAGCTGGCTGTGATCTTCCTAAAACGTACCAGTTGACAGTTTTCTGGATAAGGTTAACACTATCAGTGGTAGCTTTTAAGCACCTGAAATGTACCAGCCATGTCAAACAATAAATCAAGCTTGGCATCACTGATCTGATGACCTGTTCTGCCTCTTTTATACTTGATGTATTCAGCAATTTTTCAAGAGACACTCTTAGATCATAGTCACAAACATCTTTGACCGAAGCATTAACATTTTGGGTGCCTTTCACTATACTGTCATAACAAATCTCTGAGAGGCATTTCAATGTAGGACCCCCATTAACTATGGACATAGCAAATATTTGTCCAGCTAAATAATATTCTCCCTCCTCCAAGCACCTTGCATTAAGAGATATGAACTTTGAGAACGCTCCCCCAAAAAACAGCTGAGAATTGACCAGCCTCTCTGTTACAAGTGTAAAGAACTCCCTGGCGGGACCACCAAGATCTACTGCCCCTTCTGAAATTCCCAGGTCATCTGTAAACTTCACAGACAGTTTGTTTTTAGGGTTAAATGACTTCCGATTGAGTGCTCTCTTAGCACCCTCCCATATATGATTTCTACTGATATTAAATTTAGAGGTCGCAGAATCTGTTATGACTGATGAGAGATTATGGAGAATTTCCCTTTCACTTTTCACTTTCGGGGATAAATTCGTCATCAGAAATGAATTCATCACATATAAGAGCTGCATATACTTCATCCACCGACCTTCAAAGATGAAAAGAAGTTTGAAAAGTTAGTTAATTAGGTTCATTGCAATGATAAAAGTATTTATCTATTTATTATTCAGACTTCCAGTGAAAAGTCTGTATCATAGATTACTGGTCCTTGTCACTGTTGGCAACTCTTGGTATCTCTTAAAAGAAACTCACTTTCACCATTTGTGCAAAAGCTCCAAATGACTTGAAACAAACTCATAAATACCAGACCTGTTGCCATATTAACATGATAACCTTGGACAAAGACATTACTGATTGTTTTTAAGGTCCTTGCAGAAAGCCTACATACATAAGGCAAATCAACTTAATGATAAATTTTGTACAAATACCTGAAATCTTCCATTGGTGCAGTAGCAGAAGAGACAGAAGGCCCTGCCATCGACAGAGAAGAAGGTTCAGCCACTGACACCACAGAAGGTCCAGTCACTGGTGGTGATTCAGTGCTTGATTTAGGAAAAGGGCAGCTCCGATCAAATGTGGGAACCTCAAGCTTGAGGGGAAATATAAATATAGAAATATTGAGTGATAAAATGACAGCCTGATGTATTATGCCCTTTCTGCTTTTGTTATAGGCAGATTTGGCATTTGATAATGATAACATGCATTTAGTATCACCCAACTAGTGGACTAGTGTAAATCCTGCTTTTTGATTGGTTATGCTACTAGAGAACTATAAGTAATAGTCCTCGATTGGTGATAAGCTTGGCGCTTTCTTTCGTTTTGTTCCCAAATAAATATTTCTTCAAATTGCAGTTGCAAACTTTATTGTTGCCTTTTCTGTCCGACTAGTTGGGTGCTTCTAAAACAATAATTATTATTAGACCCTTCGCCCTCAAGGGCCACGGGTGAAGAGCCCATTTGGCTTCACCTTTGCCCTCGCGGGCTACAGGTCTAATTGTTAATTATCCTTTAACAGCCTGTTGTGTTAACCTTTTAAATTTTCAGACAAAAACAAAGCAAAAATGTAATGAATTGGATGTTTGTAACCACAAGCTACAAAAACAGATAAACAAATGAAGGCTGCATGTGACTTAGATATTAGCTCCTGGGGGTGGGGGTGGGGGGAGACTCCCATAGAAAGTAGACAGGGGTGCTCGTTGAAAAAAAAAAAACCGCTTTTGGCACCCCCATCCTTTTCATATGGAAGTTCCTTCCCCCCCTACCCCCAGGATAAACTCCTCAGTGCTAATACTCTGAAGGGGGACAAATTATAGCCAGGAACCTGTGAAATGTAAAGGAGTACGGATGCAGGAGGTAGGAAAGATTTCTGAAATATCACTATATTATTGTGTAAATGTCCAAAAAACAAATCAAGTCAAGTTAGGACCAGTAATGGGAGTAATCTCAGGGTACTCAGAGAAGTATGTTTGGAATACCCAGTCCCTCTCTAGATTCTTCAAGTTGAAAATTAATTCAGGGGTTGACAAAACAGTGACAACATTAACCATCAATATCATCTTAACAATATTAAATACACTTCCTTAATTAGTTACCTAAAAATCATCAATGTCACTATTTCCTTCATCACTCTCAACAGAGATGTGTCCAATCACTGTCGATTCCTTCTTATTACTTGGGACTGGAAGCTGAGTCATAATGTAAAGTGCTCCTTGAGAAGCTAAAGAAAGTACCTCAGGAGCATTCCACTGAAAGGATGCTGAAACATTTGGCCTCTTTAGCTTTTTTGCCCCAGGTACAGTGCTAAAACCATAAAAAGTGACAATTCATATACTGAGTTAATTACCACTCATGAGTTACTATAATCTTAAGTCATCTTTTTCAGTTAACTGTGATGCAGTCACACATGCGCCACCTGTGACACTGCTCCTTTAAGTTTCACAGTTGCCAATATACTCACAATTGAAAAAAATCATTGTTTATATACCACTGGAATGAAACATGCTATAACAAATTAACATCTTACCTCAAATACTGAAAGGGTATTTCCTCCTCATCTCTCAGCTTAAAAGATTTCCTGAAAATACTTGAGATTTCACTTACAACTGCTCTCCTGTCCCATGTAGTATTCAGGCTCACTTTGCCAATCAGGCCTAACTCTGCCAATTGGGCCCTTCGCCCACCTCGTGGAATGGCAAAAATGTCACCCTCCCCATATGGCAAGCACACTACATCTTTGGTGACAATTTTTGTTTTTCCTTGTATCGACCTTGTTGAAGTACCTCGCCGTCGCTTAGGCGCTTGGACATACGACCGAGAATTACCCCCATTCATTTCACGGCTTGGTCTCGAGCCTTGAAGAAAAGACGATGGAAACTGAACACTGACTGGTGATTGTTCAACAGAAAGTAACTTCTGTTCGTCCTGAAAACAAACAATTGCAACATAGCATGGTTTCAAACACCACAATGTCCCAATAAAACATATTGAAGAATGTAAGGCCAGGAAAACGTTTCCACATTTAGCAAGCATAAAAATAAATCTCAGAAAAGCGCAGTCGGACAAAACATTGAGTTCGTGAATTTGCACGCCGTCCCACAATCGACTGTTAGTATTTGGCAGCCATCAATCGCTGATAAGGCACTTTAACATTTGTTTCAGAAAACAAGACACCATCAACTACTTGCCTTGACACGTACCTGTTGCTGAGAATTAGAATTTCTAAGTGCACTGCAAACTGCAGCAGAGATTCTGGAAGCCATGTTGCATGGAGAGAAATCGAAGCATGCAATGCACTGTAGGGAATGAGCGGGAAAACGGGCCACGTGGTTACGTCCATACCAAGGTAAATAACCAACTAGACCCTCCGTGAGGGTACACTGGGTTGCCTGTGGTACGTCAACCGTTCCAGACAATTTTTTTCAAGTTGGAGGGTCATTAAGACCATGTAAGGGGTCACCCAGAAGTCATACCAGCAGAGGCCCTTTGGCTCACAGGTCCCCACACATTCGTACGAGAAAACAGATCTGTCCTTGAGTAATTTGTAGCTCTAACAGTGCACGATATTGTTTTGGTATTGTCTATCATTGTAGTTAAGTGCCATGGTAGAAGCCTTGGGTAAATAGCCTGAGAAGACATGTGGTTACTAGCAAAGTACTGAACCCAGAAAGATTGAAGAAAATAAATGGGAAGTGAGAAACATTGGCTTCTGGGCTGACATGTTGATAAACTTCTTTTCACCACAAGTTTACGCGTGCCCTCTGATCATCTGACATATACCCCTTCGTAAAACAGAAGCATTGGACCGAAAATACTATTAACGTTAACAAATGCAAATTCAGCAAGGTACAGATTTTGTTAGCTTGCCTTATGCAAAAACAAATATTGATGCAAAAGTAAATAAATATTGATACACAGTTTTTAGAAAGAGCAGAAGGAAGTTTCCAGGACGGTCGATCGAGAATAACATATTTACAACACGAAAACAACATTAATTTTGAACCGTGAATATAGAATATAAACAGTTACGATCAGTGACAAACATTTTGGGAGATTTTTGCTACGTTCAATTTTGTTATTGTACGTTTTGGCTGCACAAATAAATCGCAAATCGAAAGTGACATCGCCGGAATTCAGCGGGCGCCGTGATTAAGTTACCGCGGCATGTTTACTTGCCAAACAGTGAAGCATCTGTGTCAAGTGATGGCAAGATACCGGGTTTTAGTAAGTTTCTTTTTCTGTCAAGTGTTACAAAGTTTGACAATAAATGAGCGAATTCAAAACAAAGATCACAATCGCCCACCATTGTTTCTGCAAAGTCAAAAATTTACTCTCCAAGACGAGGTTATTTATCACCAGGTAATTCCGTCATTTTGGAAATAGCAGCTACTTTATTATTTGTTGCATGCTGATTTTGGGGCTCATTTTGTTGAAACTCAAGCACGCTTCCAACAGACCTGTTTATTTTCATGAAACCTTTCCTGCTTACACAGCAATACTAAAAATATCATCTCGTATCACGTTTCAACCTTAAGCTCGAAAATTCAATACACAACATGATATTATAATTCACAAAGGCAGAAAATATCACAGAATCCTTTTCCACCGAAACATTTTATTGAAACAAACAACATATATAAGACGCACTAAAACGCCATTCGCGTTGCAATGACTTTCCATTGCTGGTTAACGAGAATAACAAACTTACGAGGCAAAATGTATATTTATATTTAATTAAGTTAGCACAACAGAAAAACGCTAACCTCATTTTGACACGAAAATGCTTTACTATTGCCATAAAAAACTATCCAGTTAAGCTCGCATATTATAAAACATGATGAATTCATAAAGGCCACCTTTTCCTGCGAACAATTTTGGGTAATGACAATCTGCGAGCCAGCGAGCCATGCGAATTTCGCATTTAAGCCTAAGCACCCATTTGAAATAGCGCTGATAAACAGTTATTAAGTCTAAGCACCCATTTTAAAACGGTTAGCTTTCAATAACTGTGTGACTCGCATGCTGACTCGCAGTCATGGCTCGCATGGCTCGCTTCTTGGCTCGCATGGCTCGCAGCCATGGCTCGCATGACTCGCCCCTTGGCTCGCAAAAACTATCCAGCACACATATCATAAAACATGATGAATTCATAAAGGCCACCTTTTCCAGCGAACAATTTTTTGAAACAAACAACATATTTGCTATTAGAGGCAAAAACCCCTTCCTATTTGATCACAGATCCACTTAACGTGTTCGATTCGTTCTCTGTCTTTGTTGAACCCATAAGTTACCAGAGAATTTTCCATTTGGTTTCAGTGTTCTACATAACAGCACACTTGGTAAATATTATTTTAGAAATGCAGCTCACTTTGATTTCTGCTCGACGGGCGACAGATTGTTGTCGAAGTCCATTACTCGTCGCTTTTGAGATTCCAGGTGTTGGTTTTCACCGCCTGCGTAGTTTATCCAACTGACTTTCCATTATTGAGCTCCATAAGGGTATATTTTGTTTAAGGATCCACTAAAACGCCATTCGCGTTACATGACTTTCGACGGCATTGCAGGCTACAATAGGTTAATGATTCTACTGTGTCCACCGGAGAAATCTACGCAGTTCCACTACCCTCTCGATCCTAAGAAAATACGCTCAGAAGGCTCTATGCACAAAGACACCACTTACCAGGGGAGTGACAGGCAAGACTTTTACCGACACGGAAAAAAATACTAAAAAAAAAAAAAAAACGGAAATCTACCTATTTTCCGACTAGGTTTGCCATAGGGGAACCCAGTAATTAGGTAAATAACCAATTTTGTGCTAAATAACCAATTTGCAATTTGCAGTCACTGGAAGAAAAATCAAGTTTTGGTTATCTCTAAAAAATAACCAAATAACCATTTTTTCGATTTTGGTTATTTAGCAGATAACCACTTTGCAGTTTTGGTTATTTAGCAAATAACCATGTTTCAGTTTTGGTTATTTAGCAAATAACCAATTTTCAGGTTTGGTTATTTAGCAAATAACCAATTTTCAGTTTTGGTTATTTAGCAAATAACCACACTCATTTCTTGGTTACTTGTTAAATAACCAATGTCTCATTTTGGTTATTTAGAAATAACCAAACTGCAATGTGGTTATTTACATATAACCATACTTGTTTTGGTTATATACAAATAACCACTCTAAATAATAAAAATACATTTGGCGCCCCATACACGACAGAGAAACATCGCGAGTCTTTCTTAATTTGGCCCATTTTTGACTGGAATTTTAACCTTCAAACGGGTAAAAGTTTGAATTTCATTTAATTTTATGTTTTTTTCATGATCCGAGGCGATCCGAGTTGATCCGACCGGACCCGGACTGGCGGCAAAGATCTCATGTATATACCCACCACAATGGCCGTTTTTATGCTAGAGACGTTAAAGTCATCTGAGACGTTAAAGTCGTCTCAAGACGACTTTAACGTCTAGTATAAAAACGAGAAATAAGACAGACGCATTTAACGTCTGACGACTTTAACGTCTTGTTTTAAGTCCGTCGTTTAGACGCACTTAACAGACGACTTTAACGTCTCAGACGTTAAATGCGTCTAGTATAAAAACGGGACGCCCTAACTTGGACGCATTTAGCCTTGAGTCCTTTGTTAATCTGCACTTCGTTCCTTCCTTGCTCTCTTGGTCGACAAGACAAACAAGCCATGCACCGAGGCTAAATCTAGTTCCGCGTCCATCGCCAGAAAATGCTGATTTCTAGACTGATTTCTGTCACAAAAAAATATTTGCATCTGTCCTTCCAGGCGACGTCGAGACATAAATTTGAGAAGCTGCAATTCCGCCACGTTTATTTGCTCATATATTCGTGTCTTAACGTTTATTTGGTGCCGAGTTTGCTCGTGCCCAGTGTCTTCCGATAATAGAACCTAGTCAATTTATTAGAAAAATCTTGTTTTTGTCCGTTAGTTTGTCTACTTTTATGCGTCCCGTTTTTATACCAGACGGCTTTAACGTCTCAGACGTCAAATGCGTCTTGACGACTTTAACGTCTCTAGCATAAAAACGGCCAATGGCGGTCCGAGTTGATCCGGTCCGACTCTTGTACCTGCCTATTTGCAACTGAATTTTTTCCCTTTCTGACTAAAATATCTGGAGACGTCACAAATTTGCGACTTGTTTTCACCTTCACTCTTTCGACACAAAAGGGTTAACAGTTGCCACTTTGCTGCTACTTTTGCTAAAATAAATAAAGAAATGACAAAATTATTTTGTTTCCCGCTGTGAATTTTCTTTCAATCTGAAGAGAGCGTAATTGTAGTGTAATTTAGCTGCAATGTTACGTGCACAACTCCATTCCTTTGATCTTCCTTTGATATTATTCACCATTTCAGCGGTTTCTTTACACACAAGCATTGTGGGCTCATATTTTGTTTTGCTTAACCGCTGACAACACAATGCAGCGCAACGATTTGCAAAAGTGACTAATTTTTCGTATCTTGTAGCAAAATTGCAACTGGATTTTTTAGTTAATTTCAAGCCCTGCTTAAGCTTATGTGAATAAGACTTACACAACACTAAACACTTACAAAGTAGAATCCAAATACACTGATTTCTTAGTGACACTGTTTCAGGTTAGCTTAATAAAATCATAAATGTTGTACTACTATATCTAATGAAATCCAAGAAAAAGTGAAATTAAAAAACAGTCTACTCTCTTTTTCCATTTAGAATACTTCAAAGACACTCTTGATGCCCAGAGTTAGTGCGACTCGAGGAAAGCAAATTGTATTGAAAAGCTTGGTAACCGAACATTTAGAGAGTAGCACGGACCTTTGTACTGACACTTTTTGAGGCATTTGTTTCGCTTCCCACATTAGTTGACAACATTAGTTTGAGGCAAATTCCACGTGGACTATAACAATTATTAGCATACACACCGATAGACACGCTAAGCCAAAGACCCGCTAATTTCGTGACTGATGGATGACAAACCAGAAACTTGCAACTACCGGAAATTTTACTGTAGTCAAAGGTGGTCTGGTTGTATCTTTCTCTTGCTTCCTTTATCTTTTTTCTTTCACAAATGCGAATAATGTGCAACCTAATTTAGAACTACTAGCTTTAAATTAAATTTCCTTCGAAAAGTAAACAACTAGACAAAATGTCTAGTCATCCAAGGATTTGACCGGACAAAACCCATTTTTCAGTGGACGTTGTCCATTGACTGGCCGTTATTTCAAGCCCTGGGGTTAGCAGACTCAACTAACACTGAGTGAGGGTTGTAGGGCTGGCCACCCAGGTGAGGACACAAAACAGAACAAATCCCATTGGGAGTTAACTTCAGGTAGTTCCCCTTCTGTAAGCAGAGTCAGCAGTTGGGTCATTTGAGTTCCAGCAAGATACCGAGAGTGACT
>OX421458.1:13052358-13054858 GCA_949126865.1 Montipora capitata | reverse complement strand
ATCGCCGTTACAAGCCTACAACTAAATGTTGGGTTCTTTAGCTTAGCAGACATTGCTTTTCAGGGTTCATTCAATGTGAAATACAGTGCTGTTATTATTATTGTTATTATAATTTTCCTTCATCACCACGTGCGTGAAAGTTCGAGTTGCGCCGATGAAACACATTCCCTACACGGGGGCTGCCGAAAGTTTTTACGCCATCAGTGTAATAGTTGAGCTTGTGTTTATACTGATAGTTAACTTTCAGCATACCATTTTGTCATGATTTATGTTCACTGCAGCGTGCTTTTTCTGTCACTCATTCTTTACGGCAGCAGTACAAAAGCAATCCACCGTTCTCTGGACAAAGAGTATAATATTTTTACGTTAATATTTGGACTCCGACAGAACACTCTCAAAGTGTGTAAATAAAGTGTAATCGATGTAATATCCAAGGGTTCAGTCAAAAACCTTCATACGTTTGTTGTATTTATCTTTTTTTGATTGAATCAAAAAATTAAACGAAAATTCATGTCCACATTTATTCAAACAATACTCAAACAACCAGTAAACTAAGGTAACACTTCAACATCACAAGATATTGCTTCGAACTTAAGTAATACTCCCTCAACATTCCACATTTCAAAAACGTGATGAAAATTATGCCTTCAAGACCAAGACTCTTATCAGAGTTACTTCACACTCTTCCTTTCCTACTTTCATTTATAGTAAAATAATTTCACCTCTGTGTCAAACTTTCACACATTCCAGGGACATAAAACAATTTTGCCTCGTTGGCACTTGCCGCAAGGCACAACTAGTAGTAGAGATTAAATCACGGTTCTTGTTTTCTTGTTGTTATCAGTAATCATCTTGTATCATCTGTCAACATTTCGCTAGGAAAGATAATTTGCTGGCCGCTTAATGGAGGTAAAAAAACCACATAAATAATACACTTGCGACAGCAAAAAGGTGGCCGCGGCCTCTTAATGGAGGTGGCCGTTGAATAGAGGTCTTAATTACAGCAATTTACTGACAAATAAATCGGGACTTGGGAAAGTGGCCGCTTAATGGAGGGTGGCCGCTTAATAGGTGGCCGCTTAATAGAGGTCGGACTGTAATAGATAACGATAACGTGGATTCAATGCGTAATGTGATAATGCGATAAAAGTGTCAAATTTGCGACCCATTGATAACGGCAACGGAAGCGATCGCATTACGAATAATGAACCTCTGTTGCCAAAAACCACCCAAATAATCGGTCAGTGCGTGTAAAACGCAGACTGCAGACTGAGGGTAAAATGCAGACTGCAGCCTGCAGGTTAATAAAATAATAATGAAAAAAGAGTTATAAGAGTGTTAGTAGCCGTTTGTACTTTCACACTGAAACTCCAACACAGCTCCCATCGCTTTGGTTGCCCCACAGCATGTTTTAAATCCGGATTTTCATCGAACTCTGTAAGAATCGAAGCTGTTTGAATCCTTGTTGTTGTTGGAAAAAGGATAGTTTCGTTAAGTGAGTTGCTTTTAGGCAAAGAAGTCACCACCCCGTAATTCAACTGTCCATTTTGCTGCACTGAACAAAGTAATCGAGTAATTACCCAATAACTCAATTTATTTTGACACGCATGGCTACAATACCAATTAACAAAGACAGAGATAACGTGGATTTTGCAACCATTTAACGTTTCAATTCAGTCGGCTTAAGCCAGTATGCAAAAATTTGGTTTTATCAACGGAGTTGATAATGTAAATTGGCCACCGTACAGAGATTTGATTAGCTTTTAGAATCTCTGTACGGTGGCCAATTTACATTATCAACTCCGTTGATAAAACCAAATTTTTGTATACTACTTCCCCACCGACGCAGCACCACAGTTTCTTTAGAAACTACCCCTCCATTCATTAAGCCAGTATGACTGAGGTGTAAAAATTTCTTATTAGGATCCTTTCATTCGCTTTCGTGTACGTTATGTTTATCCTTTAGTTTACAAGTTCGTTTGTTTTGCATCTGGAAGATGTAATTTTCAATTATAACCTCTCCCTAGGGGTTATCACGCATAGCTTAACCAATGAAATCCCCGCGTCCTAATTGCTCGGAATACATGAAATTCTTTGTGCATTTCGTTGCACCGAAAAAAGACAACCGAGATTATTCAGGTATTCGAAGTAATAATTGTTGGTTTTTCGATCGATTTCCCTCGATGTACCGGTGTGACAAATAATCTGGAACATTGCAATGCATCTGGAAGCGCAAAAACAAAGCACAGATGATTTCAACGCGTACGATCGCATCCCCAAAAGGTGCAGCGACCTGCAGTCATGATAATGTGAGTTGACAGATGTAAAACAGGATTGTCTTTCAAACAATCTTTATTTTATCCTTATGACTCGTTTTTTTATTATTAATATTTATTTTACCTTCAGTCTGCATATCGCTGCCCTGCGAATCTTCAATGTTCTACATAACAGCACACTTGATAAAAGACGGCTCGACGGGCGACAGATTGTTGTCGATGTT
>OX421458.1:13032358-13034858 GCA_949126865.1 Montipora capitata | reverse complement strand
TAAAGGAGTCACTATTAACTTTTTGTGTGTATCCACATTACTATGCGGCAGTTTTTAAATATAGCCCAAGTTTTGCTTGGCCTCTTTAGACAACAGGAGTCGAAATTGGTTTGACCTGGTGATGGTCTTTCGACCTTGTGACGTCACCTCCACCATGTTGGTGGTTAACACTGAACAAGCTAACGTGAATTCCATCGTTTCTGGGTTATAACATGCTTAATGTTCTCTCCAAAACTGAGTGAATTCCTCAGTAATAAAAGTTGACGGAATCCGTGAAAACCACGAATTTGGAAGGAGTTTCCCATTAACAACTTGAAAAAACTCAGTTATTCCAATTTCAAGAAACAACACAAAATATTCTGCTGCCCCTCTAAAGTTCAGTAATTCATACAGCTATAATGTATTTTCTTAAGACTATGCCATGGCACTTGACATACTTTACTAAAAGAATCTATACACGCGTTGGTCGGCTCGAAAGCTATGCTCCACTCAGTGGCCACCGCCAACTTCACTCTGAAGCAATTCGATTATTCTAATAACTCTCTTTAATGACTTTAATAATTTAATAAGTCTGTCTTAATAATTTCTACCAATAAGTTGTTATTTTATAACCTGTGCTCTATTACGAAGGTTGAATAAAATGAACTGAACCGAACTGAACTGAATTAAAACGTTCTGGCTTGCGTCGTAAATTATAGGGTTGGCTGCAAATAAAGTATCAGAGGATCGTGATCCAAAGCATCTTTATATTGTTCCTCCGTATTTGACTTGAGGAGCTCTTGGAAGTGTTTGTAGAATGGCTCCTTATTGCCACTTGGGAAAATATCAAGGGCTTTAACGCTCTGCACCAGTGTCCCTGAACTCAGAGGCTTCGCTATGATGAAGAAGTCTACTTTGGCTTTTGCTTTTCTTCTCGGGGTTGGATCATACGGTAGAACTATTGCCCCATCAGGGTTGAAACGTAGGCAGTTTAAGTCCACTCCAGCTATGACAAAAAGTCCGCTATACTCCTGCATTTTTGCAATAAATTTACAAACCTTGGAAGCCATCTCTTTGACAACTCCGTTACCTCCACCCCTACGGATGTTATGGTGACACACAAAGACGAAATCATGTCTTGTGGCTTTGTGTCGTAGATGTAAGACACAGATACGTTCCTTTATCTTATTGATTTTAAGATTTCGTTCAGGAGGGAACATCGTTTTCAAGATGCTGTCTACGTTAACCGGCGATGGAGATACTTTCTCGAAGATATCCCTTTTGTATAATATCTGGGCTTGTTCCACGCGTTTAGCTTGCACGCGTTCGTATTTAGCCAGAATAGCCTTGAGTGAATTGTAGGGAAGCGTCCTCTTCAAGTTGCGGCCCTTTATAATCTCGTTGGCCTCTTGGAGAAGCATTATGTCTGGGTTGCTTTCCTCAAGCACCCGTTCTATCATTTTTCTCCGTGGAATTACTTTTCCTTTCCCGTAAATGTTCCAGCTTAGGATGGATATAGTGGAGCTTGGCGTGCCGAAGGCGCGCACGGGGGGCTCCATTAGTAGCGGAGCTCCGGCGGTCCGCGGGGTCATCTTCACTCGCTCTTACAGCAAGCCAATGATCACTTTCAACCCCGCCATTTACTGTGCTCTATTTTCTGTTTCCGTTTAAACTCAAGCAAGCGCAATAAGACCGGAACCCCCATTTTCTTTCTGGGCGCTCACCCGCTGAGCAAAAAGCCCGAGGACTCTGGGTACGAGATTGTCGGGAAAGTAGAACTAGATTCAACTTTCCCGATCATCCAGACCGTGTGCCGCAGATCGCCGCAGACGCCGGCAACAAATGTTTCCTTACGTCTGCGTAGTGGCGCAGACGTATCGGCGATCGTGTTGCAGATCATATGGAAACCAGGCTTAAGCGTCTAAACAACGCTGTACGCGTCATGCTCGCGTCAATTTGTCACGCAATGTAGTAGCCAATCAGGAACTCCCATTCTGGGAAATAAAGCAATCATATTGCGAGAAAGTTATAGACAACGCTTGCTCTTTCTTTGAGTCATGATTTTGGTCACGCTCTGAAATAGAAACTTTCTTTAGCGTTGAATATTGCGGTAACAAATAAATCGAAAATGGTTCAGCGTTGTCTGTACTCTGATCGACAACGATATTCGTCATCATAGTGGTCAAAATTTGTTGTGGACTCACTCGGCGCGCAACACTTTGACCACTGTGATGACGAATATCGTTGTCGATAAGAGTACAGACAACGCTGAACCACTTACGATTTGTTAAATTCCCCGATATTCACCGATATTGTTTAAGGATAATTACGTCCGTGGTTATTTGAAAAATATGCATTTTCTTTAAAACAATTAATTTCTTCCTCTGTCTCCTCGACAAAACGGCTTGCGGCCATTTTGAAAAACCGCTTAGCTGATTATCGCGTAATAATGGCAACCAATCAGCGCAGACAATTTTCACGGGGCGATTATAGATTGTGCAAATTTGTTTTTGCTTCTTTA
>OX421458.1:13022358-13024858 GCA_949126865.1 Montipora capitata | reverse complement strand
CCCAGCCGGTAAACAATTCAACACAAAGTCATGTTTCAGAAAGCTCTGTAAGACTAGTAAATACTGTGTTTACCCACAGAAATCACCAAGTGTGCCAGAAACGGAAGACCCACAGTCATGCACCTCATCAGGAAAGCAACTGCCACAGGAAAATATCTCAAATAAATCCACTGACTCTGGGAGTGACAAACAAGAAAATTTGCCAAAAACGCATCTAAGGTTAAGAAAATTGCTGTTGCAGACAAACGACACGAGGCTGTCGAAAGATGGAAAAAGAATTGAATGCCTACGCTGTGGGAAATCTCTGAAGTTGGACAAATGAACACAGCGGTCAAATGAGTGCGCATGTGCGGGGTTTAAGCACTTCCGGTCTCTTTCTGGAACACACTACGGAACGAACTGTGGGTGAGTTTGTGAATGAAATATTGCTGGGAATCTTTTTTTGGTGGATGAATCATTACCTAAATGACTTACCACGTATGATACCACGTATGACTGAAGACCTTTGCGGTAGTAAACGCAAAAAAGGGGATCCAGTTTGAGTAAAACTGCTTGCTTATTTTCATTGTGGTAAGGTGGGTAAAAAGTAAACAAAGGCATTACCCCGTAAACTATCTCTGTTTCCTCGGCTCCAACTACGATTTGCGTTTATTTTACTTTATTCGGTTTTGGGAAAGACGAGCTACAATTCGATGTGGGCTAACGATCATTTTAGCGCGATATTTAAGACTATTTCAGGTAGATCTTTAACCACTGAAAGCTCACTTCGTGGAAAACGTGATTACATGTGGTGAAATTAAGAAATTATATGATCGAGAAGGAAACAAATGTTAAAGTGCTTTTCGAATTCATTAACCAGTACACATGATTTTAGTGTCTTCAGTTCATCACGTGCCAAGCCAGAATATATTGTGCAAAGATTTAAACATCTTAAGAGCCATAATAAATTTAAATACGTGTAGGAATAGCAAACTCAAACTCAGCCTATTAATATATATACCTGTAAAGCGGAAATTAAGAAGGCAAACAGAAGAAATGGTGTACTGTCTAGTCCAAGGATTAATTTATAAATTAGGTCTTCTGAAATCTCAAACCCTGACTGAAGGAAATTGACCTTGTTTCATTCCAGACAAAATCCCTACTCACTCCAAGTGGGCTCAATGTGAGGGCTAATGTGGCAGGAGGTCTAAAAAAGCCATAACCTGTTAAAAAAAAATAGTTTCAGGCCAAGCTATCATTCCAAGACAGATGGATGAGTTCAAATCAAAAACCCTCTGTGAAATGGAAATAGTTGAATTGATTGAGGAGTATTTCACTAGTCACTAACAACATGGCACACTTCAAGAACATATTAACTGCTTGGGATGATGCACTTAAACTAAATTAACTGCTTTCTCGTGTCTTTTGGTTTCAGAGTGTGGAAGTTGTTCCATGTTGCTGGTTTTAATTTGTGACATTCCAGTCTTTGAAATCTTATCTGTATTAGCTGGCACAATTCCTCCCTTGCATGCCTGCTGTCTTCCCTTGATTATCACTGTTACTAGGTTGTGTCCTTTTGTTTTGTCATCAGGTAGTGGAATGGCATGTGGTGTGCATACAAAATGTCCAGATGACTTGAAGCCATTTGTGTGGCTTATGAGAGTTTAAGATCTATTGTTGTTCTTATGGTATACATGTAAATGTTATAAAAGTCATCCAGTAGACTGATAATCAGTACTTTTGCTAAAGTTAGAGAAAAATACATGGGAATATTCAATGATTAGAAGAGACAAATGGTATTGCGTCTACTTGTTTATGAGCGATTACATATCTGAATTGCTTCTTTGACTTTCATTTGCATCATTTGTTTACAGTTTGCTTGGATTTTTTTGTATAGCGGTCTGTTGTACACACACAGGGGCATAGTTCAAACCAGATCTTAAGGTTCCATGGATATCTAGGAAAGCACTCAGCTCCTTTTAAAAACTGCATGTACTAATGTGTGCTAGTGTAGTAAAATGGTCTTCAGTACCAAATATCCAGTTTATACCTGTTCATGTTGTACTATTAAATTAAAATACTGTACCTAAAGTAAGTATGTGTGTAAAAGAGTACAACTTCTCTCTGTTGTTGCAATTCTGTGTGATTTTTCTGGTTGGGACATCTATCGACTCGTGTCAGAGTGTATGCAGAGTATCTACTGCTTTGGTGAATGAAATTAGTATTTAAATGCAGGTAAATGTTTGCTCTCCCTCCCTCCCCGCCCCCTCCTTATCTCTCTCTCTCTTTCTCTGAAAAAAAATAAAAATCATTGGTGATATATTACATAGAACCATAATATATTGAGAGAGACTTAAAATTATTTGAGCTTTAACTTTTGTTATAAGACAAGAACGATACAGATGTTGTGTGAGAAAAGAACCTATTTGGTACCACCCACCGTTTTCCTCTTCTTGGGTCTTTTAGAGAGAGGTGCAGCATTGCGGTTTATCACTATATCATGACTAATTATCACTTATGA
>OX421458.1:13004858-13007358 GCA_949126865.1 Montipora capitata | reverse complement strand
AATGCTCCTGGCGTTTGCGTAAAATTCCTTCCAATTCGAAGTGCGAAGTTGTCTTCGAGGTCTCATCGAAGAAATCGATGAGCCGCCATTAGGGACATAACCAGGGTTTAATTCTATGTCGCCGCTGCGTAGAATTTTATACACAGCTGGGCTAAACTCACAAGTCGCATTTGAGTAGTACCGTATACGTCTCGAGAGGAACTTTGAACGCTGGAACTTCACGCGGTTGCGAAAGCCGCTACGTGGAACGGTAGCAAACACTCCATCAGCTACATCTGTTCTGGAGAATACTCGTGACCGCTAAGAAATCTTATAACGGCGACCGAGCGAAGAAGCGTTTTCGTTGACGAGCGCGTCGTAGATCTTAAAGTCCCTAATATGATCAAGAAGCCAGTGGATAACGGCGACGGAGGTGATGACGCAATACTAGTACTTACTCGATTCAATTCGTAACACGGTTAGCGAGGGGAAAACGATCAGGAATCTTTCAACAAGGCTTGTGACATGTAAGCTCTAGCCTAAGACTAGCAACAAGAAAAGTACCACAGGATCATCTTCTCACGCCTGAGAAACGAGGGACTTCCGTGAACTGAGAACAACCGTGATAGTACAATAAAGAGTTAACTGAGCTAGTAGGAAGTTTGAGAAACGACGAGAGCAACGACTGCGACAACAACACAAAACAATAATATCATTGGTCAAAAGAGCACATTTGTTGGTGCTGCACATGCAGCACAGATTGTAGCAAGTAGGGAGCAGTAGGTTAGCGTCGTCTGCATGACGACGTGAAATCACCAAATTTGACGTTTACGACAACTAACATGCAGCCTGAAACCGCTCGAACCAATTTATTTTTAGGATACATCACCCATATTGTAGGACGTGAACGAGACTGAATAATCGAGAAACTCTTATGACATAGCCATGTCATATTTTGAGTGACACACTCACACTCTCACTCATCGCATGGCATCGTATTACATTGCGTCGTATCGACACACTCGTCGTGGGTCTCAAACTCTCTAGTATTAAGGGTGCCTTCGATTGACCGAATTCTGGAATAGGAATACATGGAAATCCTTCTTCTTTATGGAGATTCACATTAAAATTGTCAAACACCTACGAAACACGTTTTTATTATCCTTGTTGCTTCAAAACGCCAAACATACCGTTTCAAATCATCATCCTACGTTTTCTTATTCCCGAACAGGGTCAATCGAACGCTGCCTAAGATATCTTACCAGAAAAGTGTGCTTGCGTAGATCAGATCACTTTTAGAGAGGCTAAAAAGTAAACCTTTTCTTGCTGACAAATTTCACTTTCGGTGAAAGGGTGAAACATATCCTGGGTACCAGAAGTTTTGTTTTTTTCTTTGGCGAGATCTCTATGAGCGGCGAAAAAAAGCGAAGTAAGGGGACAAAGACGATAATGCAAACTACAGGTCTACGAGTCTTTCCTGAAAAGCATGTTCATTGGTCGATTTGTTCCGTTATGTCACGTGTGGCTGCGCCATAATTGGAGCAGTTATGAACATTCTGGAACATTTTGAAAACACAGAAGAATTGATTGAGGAAATGCACAGACGACAAAAACTGCATCTGGAATGTGATTAGCTCGACTTCATTCCCTAGCTTGCGTAGCAGTTTAGACGATTCTTTCCACCGGGGTTGACTTTGAATATGGCCATGGGAAAACCTGGACCGAAGTCAAACGAGAACACGAGGCGGAAGTGAGAAACCGCCCGCAATCAACCCCTCAACATTTTCGAAACCTCCGTTCGCCCAAGGACGGAGAAAATATCGTTCCAGATTGACTGATTAAGTTGTTGCTTTCTTTCATAAAAGTGTAAAGCCAAAACAAAGCGAAAAGAGCCGACAACCTGGTTTCAAAAAATTTGAAAACTTCCTTGAGGTAGCCTTGATTTTCTGGTGTTCTTAAAGATGAGCAGAAAGACGAAAAACCACTACTGAATGGAGGTGATATTTTGGCGGTCCTTCCCAATGGTTTGGCAAAAGCTTCATATTTCAGTTTTTTCTTACCGGCGAAATGTGTTCTGTAGACTGCTCGCAGTCCCTTCTGAGTTAGTCGAACCGCCCGCTTTTATAGTCAATCATTCGAGCCGAGGGGAGAATGGTGATTGAGCAAATTCTCCCCTCGGCTCGCTTGTGCGACCAAAGCGGGCGGTTCGACTAACTCAGAGGGGACTGCGAGCTGTCTATGTTTTCTGTATTAGTAATCACACTAATCACACCTTAATTTGAGAAGTATCATCGGTGACCAGATTAAATTAAAGAAGCTGCAGGATGAGGGCTAACGGCAACCTCTCGTTGGGACGCTCCAGCTAGTTTTTGTATCGGCAGAAGATGCGCTGCATGGACAAGGCATTCCTCGTCGTGCTGAAATGCCATTCTAATAACTTCCACAAAAAATTGCCGGCTATATATATCATTGTCGACGAATCGTACATAGTAGAAACATGGACAGGGAAAGGTAAGTTGAA
>OX421458.1:12992358-12994858 GCA_949126865.1 Montipora capitata | reverse complement strand
AAATTTCGTACTCGTAGTCGTTCCTGTCCTAGAATCTAAAGCTCTCTGTTGTAAGGGGAGGATAAGCTGCGAAAGCTTCAGATCTGTATATTCGTGTACTGTTCCAAGGAATTTTGTCAGACTGTAAGTCCATTCAAAATCTGTCCCCTTTAACCATCCCCACCTGAGAATTCACTCTGCCTAACGCCAGACAATTTTATGTTCTTTCCATAGTTTCCCAAAAAATGCAAGATCAAAACAAATTTTACGAAAGAAAAAGGTCTGGAGATTACGTTTGAAAGAGTCCAGCCTCTTAACAGATTTTATATTCTCAGGAAGGGAATTCCAGCATTTCGGCGCAGCGTGAGCAAAAGAGCGTTCACCATAAAAAACAGTTCTTGGGTCAGAAGGTAGTTCCAGAAGAGAGCGACTTGAGGAACGAAGATTCCGAGCAGGACGACGAACATTTACAAGCGACGTAATGTAATCCGATGCACAGCCATGAAGGGATTTCCAGACAAGGAGAATTACCTTAAACTGTATTCGCGCTTCCACCGGTAGCCAGTGCAAAGTCTCTCAGGAGGGGGGTTACGTGGTCTTACTTAGAGGCCCCCGTAACAAGTCTTGCTGCCGTGTTTTTTACTCGCTTTAATTTGGATATCTCTGACTTGGGAAGTCCGTATAGAAGGCTATTACAGTAATCTATCCGCGAAAGCGTGAAAAGCAACGGGCCAAGAATCGAGCCTTGAGGTACACCATAAATCAGATTTCTTGGGGATGATGTAATTCCATTAACAGAAACTGTCTGAGATCTACGACGCATATAGGAGGAGAACCAGCGTAAGACGATAACATCAAAGGCAAAATATGAGTGCAAACGGGATAACAACACGTCATGATCGAGAGTGCGGCCGTGTGACTTAAAATATCGTTCGCGACCCGTAGGAGGGCTGTTTCAGTTGAATGATATTTGCGGTAAGCCGATTGAAGTGACGGAAACAAGCCATTAGAATTAAGGCAGCTATGTGTCTGAATAGCAACAAATTTTTCAGTAACTTTACGCAAGAAAGCAATGTTCGCAAGGGGTCGAAAACTCTTAAATTCTTCCTTGTCCTGATCAGCTGATGGTTAATTGGTGTCTTCTTTGTAAGCAGAGTTTGGAACAGTATGTCCGAGAATGTACACAGGTTTGCTGTATGGCCACCACTGTACACAAATAAATAATACCGGTAAATTATTATAATACCGTTCATTCAAAGTGAGCAGAAGTGAAAAGTAGTAGCAGAATTAATAATCTTAGGGTTACACTTCACGCATGCGACCATAAGCCTGGAAGCATTACAAGAATAAGAATTGTAAGTATAAACTGAGAGAGCAAAGCTGAAGAACATTGACACATTCAATTTTCGTATTCTTGACATTCCTATGTTTTCCCACTTCACACCGACAATTCTCATGGCGCTATGTTGTGAACCATGCAGCCTGAAAGTAATATACTGTTGTGCATTTACAAAAATAATGAAATAAAGTTTCAAGCTGACCCAAAGTAGTTTCCTTGCATTAAAGTATTTACAGTATTTGTAAGACAGTGAAATACGTTTTCACAATCAACTTCAATGTCCACTAGTCACAAACTAGATGCTCCGTGAACGTAAACTGGGTTGCCTGTTGTACATAACACAATAACAGAGGGCACTGAGTTGGGTGGTATTGACGGCGCGGAAACTGGATTTTCCTGGGAGTAATGCTGGCTGTGCCAATCTGAAAATAACAAAGAAAAAACCCCAGGAATCCACTTGGTTGAAGCGCAAAACACCATAATACTCTGATTGTCCACCCAGATTTTGCTTAAGCATTGTTTCCTGTTTCTCCTTGGACTTACAATGGTCCTAAGAGAAAACAAAAGCAATGCTTATTCAAAATTTGGGTGGGAAAACAACGAGTATTATGGTATTTTCCGCTTCAGCCAATAAGTACTCCTGGTAACTTCTACAATGGAAGAAGCAGGCCCAGGGGATCGAGCTCGAAAGCGGCAAACCGGGGAGGGTCACAGTTTTTTGAGCCCTTCAAAAGGGAGGGCCATGAAAAACGTAGACACCAGAAGAGGAAGGGGGGGGGGGGGGGGCGGGGGGGTCGCAAACGTGAGACCTAAGGAACCACAAAATTAGAAATTTATGTCACGAAAACGTGCACAAAAACTAATAGCAGTGTTAACAAAAGTAACAACCCCAAAATGTGCGAAACTATCGAGGGCAGCTTCCATTCAACAACTGTTGTTTCTCTTCTTCTGAGAAAAACGTAAATTCGCATTTCATGCGCTAAATCTTTTACTCTTCTCTCAATCTAATCCAATGTTGACCCGGAAGTCTCGCTTCCGCGGAGCTTCCGTGCGCTCTGAAACGGACACTGCTGAAACGTAGTTTCAACTGCAATAACATCTTCGAGACGCAAAAGCTAATTCATAAAAACGTTAACCTGAAGAATGGCAAGGTAAAAACGTGACGAACACAAAAGCAATGAA
>OX421458.1:12962358-12984858 GCA_949126865.1 Montipora capitata | reverse complement strand
AAGTAAATTAAATGTTGATGTTTTAAGTCTGTTCACCCCAGCTTTAATACTTAACCTGTGTACTAACCATGAATACAACTTTTAAAGACATTAATACATGCCACTGCGTTGGAAGTAGGACGACATAGTAACAATGATGATGATGATAATGATTGTAACAATATTCGTATAACAAGCACACGCGAAAAAGATTACAACATTTAGCATTTAAATTTTTTTCGATTTGTCCGGGTTTTTGAGAAAGAAGTGATAAGACATATGAAAGGAAATAACATTGCTGTCAGTGAAATCACCGAATGCAACTGATTATACTAAAGTGATCATTTGAGTTAAGAGTACGAGTATCCCAACCGCATAAGAACACATCAGCGTATAATCTGCCACTGTTTTCAACGGGGTCCAGTAAATTAAATAACAGTAAATACTACGAATATCAAAACCTTGATACAAGTGAATATATGAAAGAACATATATTTCATATCTTTCTCCGCAGTTCAAATTATTTATTCACATCTGCGGAAAGAAGTGAATAAATGACTGATCATCGCAGTTTTACACACAACTTAAGCAGTTAATTTATTCAAAACCATAATAGTATTATAAAGTTGTTAAAATGTTCACCTGATGCCTTCTCAAATGCAAATCTTAAAGTTATGGTTATGGAAGTTCAGTCAACCAAAATTTGACGAACTAAAATGTTTGAGTATACAAAAATTTGGTTTTATAAACGGAGTTGATAATGTAAATTGGCCACCGTACAGAGATTCTAAAAGCTGACGTTTCGAGCGTTAGCCCTTCGTCAGAGCGAATCGAGGGATTATGGGTTACGTGTAGTTTTTATAGTAGAGTAGGAGCTACGCTATTGGTGGTAACATGGCAACGTGAAAAATAGGAATATATTAGTTAAATGAAAAGCGTTCGTTAATACCGTGAGGATTAAGGGTGCCGATTTGAAAGATGAATTTTAAAATGTTTGAGCCTCAGGTAAATGCGCAGAGACCCTCCGCGCCGCGCAACAATGTACAGCGTATATTCTTCACTGTTTTTGATCGCAATGAATTGACAACCCTCGACACATACATCCAACTAACTAACCAAACAACTTTTACTACTGTCGGATATTCTGCATATTTTCGACCTTCAACTTTTTTTTGGTGAGATAACGGGTTTTTAATTTTTATTCTTTTAAGTACTTTACGACTTTCCGCACCATCTGTTTGAGAGCATACCTGGGTATCATGATCAAACCACGTAAGCCAATGATGTAAAAAAAAGTAAAAAATGCACTATACACAATATAACGGAAGTGCCAACTGTTGGATGTACAATAAAATCATTACATCCCTCCTTTCCTGTAAGCTTGACAAAGTGGATGATAGACTAAACGTGCATAAACCTAATTCGATGACCACAAGGTACACAGTCTAAATTAATGTAAACTTCCTTTTAGAAGATCTAAACGCAACAATGCAATTATGATCGTTGCAAAGTGTTCCTAAAAACCGCAGCTTGGTTTGACTTAGTTCCTACTGATCCAGTCTCTCCGGGGGCTTAATCAGCCTACAACTGCGAGTTGCGCAGGTGTCTGGTGATGTGAAGGTTTCATTCCTCAGAGGGGTTCCTGCATAGTAGGGGAATCTTTGGTTCCAGTCGGGTTCCACTGCTCTGTTTTCCTGATGCGCTTCTCGTATGTGGGCTCTGTTGCGCCTCAGCTCTCTGCCAGTTGCAGTCGTTACAGCGTATGAGAGGGGAGTTCCAACTAGTCTTTCCTTTACCTAGGCCGGTTTCCATGTCAGTGATGCTGGATCTTGAATAGTGATCCTTCGCCCTGGGGCTAGTTCTGGGAGTGGTTTTGCAGATCGATCATAGTAGTGTTTCTGCAGATGTTGTCTTTCGATCAGCCTGGAGATAACGTCTTCACTTGATGGGTCCCTTGAAATCTTGATTGGGAGGTTGTCTTGGATTGGGCGCCCTAATAGTAACTCAGTAGGTGAAAGGAGTTTGTGGTCAACGGGGGTAGTTCTTAGACAAAGAAGCGACATGTTAGGGTCTGATTAGGTCATTTTCGACTTCAGGAGGGCTGACTTCACTGACTTGACGTGGCTTTCGATAAACCCATTGCTACGAGGGTAGTGGAGGGAGCTTATAATGTGTTTAAAACTGAGGTCCCGAGCGAATTCTTGAAAGGCGTGGCCGGCAAAATGTGGTCCGTTGTCAGATCTTACTACCACGGGGATGCCTCGCTCGCTGAACAGCTGCCTCATTATTTTTACCACTGTGCTGCTGTTGCTTTGCCCACTCGGGATAATTCTAACAAAGGGTTACTTTGAGTAATGATCAGCAACTACGAGATATTCGGAGCCATCAAGAGTAAAGAGATCAGCACCAATGGTGTGCCATGCCTTTGGTAGGATTTCTTCTAGGGTGGGAGTGACATGACGTTCTCTCTGAATGGCTGCGTTGAGGTCTTTGGGATCCAGGCAGAGCCTTAACCTCTCGTTCTGCTTGCGGCGGTAAACAAGGCTGTTGACCCATTGTGTAGGTTCGCCCTCTTTGATCTTTGCTATGATGTCATTGTTAATCATCTCATCTAGTTCTCTTTTGACGTCTTTTGACGCCTTGGGGGGGTGGACAACTGCGGGGATATTAGGGTCAAGCACTATGTGGTATTCGCCCTGGAATTTCCCCACTCCATTGAAGCATTCGGGATACTGACTGATCAGGTCGTGTTTGTCCTTAATGGGCTGTTCTTTTGAAGCTGTACTGTCACGGGGTGTGGGGACGCTTTCCTCTATAGAGAGGTTAAGTGTCAACAGTTTCAGGTCGGTGGACGTCGGGAGGCCAATTATTGCAGGGCCTGGGGTATCTGTGACATAGAAGGGTGCTCGGGTGTTTTCCGCTTTGTGTGCACAAGGTATGGTAACAATACCGTGATGCTTGATTCGCGAGCCTCCATAGGCAGTGAGGATGACATCCGAGGATGACAAGGAACCTGGTCCGAGACTTGCATGATCGTCTAGGTTGTGAGGATACGTTTGACGATAGAGCCTCATTGGTAGCATGTTTTCCTGCGCACCGGTGTCGAGCTGGGCCTTAAGGATGGTGTTCTTGTGGGTGTCCTGTGGAAGGTGTAGTATAAGAATACTTCATCTCTATAAGGATTGGATTCTCTGCGCGAGACGCCAGCTATGGTGATTGATTCAAAAACAACCGACTCAAATGCTGCGGATAGTGTTGATTCGGGGCATGTCTGTGAGGCTTGGCTTCCGGCTTGTTCTAAGGAATGAAATCGTTGTCTTTGGGTTTTTGATCTGCAGACTTCAGCGAAATGGTTTCGCTTTTTGCAGTACAGACATGTCTGACCATGTGCTGGGCATATAAAGGTCCTTCTAACGTAACAACGTAAGACTTACAAAAGTTTACAAGAGTTTACAAAAGAGAAAGACAAAATGTTTACAACCAAAAAAAGAAGGAAAACAAAAAAAAAAAAACAATAATTTTGGGAGTTCAAAATACTTACTGTGATGTGGCCAACTGTCATCAAATCATCGCATATAAGTTAAAAATTGATAGTTTGTCGTCGAAAACTGAAAGTGGGTATTTGCAACGAAAGTGAGTATTTGCTACAAAATACGTTTTCGCAAATAAATGGAAAAAAGTGAAATTAAGCGAATTCATCGAAAATGGATGCAATTCCTCTTTCAAAGCGCAGACCCAATGTGCAAAAATTGCTTTATAAACGACTAAAAAACAATTTTTATGACAAAAAAACATTTCCGAACCATCTCAAAAAATTTTGAACTTTAAGGTCGAGTTTACTTCATAACTCAAGACGCGATATTTTTCAGAAATTCACCTCGCAAAGAGTAAAAATTATTTCAGATTGACGAGGGCTTTAGTAGCAATTATCTTTTCGTCAAAGACCTTTAGAATCTGCTAAAATCAAGATTTTATTTATTATTTTTGTGGCGTGTACCTAAGATTGAGTATTTCCTACGTTAGTTATGAAAAAGGTGCGTTATTAACTTCACAATAAAGCACATTATCGCAAATTCAGCTTTGCTGTGACAAAGAAAGTAGAAATTTTCGCTACATATCGATTAAAACCATTTTAAAGTCTTTTTACATGATTAAAATTTGTGATGGCAAATGAGTAGCAATTACTCAGTCATGAATCTAAAGAGAGAGAGGGAGAGAGATTCTGTTTTCCTCTCCATTCGAGGGTCGTGCACACACGTTTTTGACACAGCAGTCCAGTTCTTGGTGTAAGTTGCCATTTGTTATCTACATTTGAAGCGTGACAATACGACATTTCGGTCATACAAGGGCTATGCCACGCTATTTCCCAAAATATGTCTTGCTATGGACTGAATTTCACAAAGAATTAAGAGTATTCATGTACTCTCTCTCTCTCTCTCTGTCGGCGAAATTACTCAGAATTCAGGTGTTTCTTTTGTTTTCATAATTTCATGAACAAAACTTTGCCGATCCAAGGACGGTGTTCTGTGCGAATGTTTGTCCCGTTATTCATAAAATCTGGGATAATTTCCAAGAAAAAGCAGGCGGCGAGTTTCGCCGGCCGCCGGCTCTTATTGAAAACACTGTTCAGAAATAGCGCCTAAAAAGTATTTTATATATGGATAAAGATTCTCTAAACTTGTAACCTCAGTTGCTCTGGCTGGCTGAGCAACTGTTTACCAATCAGGATCAAGTAATCACGCCCTCTTGATCACCAAAAGTGCCCTTGTGATTAACAAGAAATGCCCTCCGTCTCAGCCAATCAGCATTCAGTAATTTTCCCCATATGTGACAAACCAATCAAATGACATTGCCTAGTGACAACTCTTATGTGACAACTCTTATAGTAGGTTAAGCTCATAAGGTCCCAGCTTCTACCTCCAGAAAACCCTTGTATCCATTCCTTTTTATGGGAACAATGGTACAGGTGTAGTCCAAAAACAATTTAAGGCCTCCAGGTAAAAGATTTATGTCCTAAGTAACTGAAGCACATGCTTGTTTGGTCACCTACAGTGTAATCGACTGCACTATGCCAGAATATCAGCCCCTGGTTGTTACTCTCTGTATTTTAAGTACCCTTCATTGCCTTAAAATTTGGCACACTGATGAAACATGTACCATAATTACTTAAAAGTCACCAAGGGCATTTTTTACTTTGAGAGCCTGAAAATGCATCCTTTGATTTGGCAACTAAATCATTTCTCCATACCTTCACTTTATCAAGGTATGTTTGATTGCCATGCCACATGTTATGAAAGTTGATAGTGTCTGGACTCCCTTTGTAGAAGCTCCACATCCACCTCTGTAAGCAAAATACCAGTTGAACAGAACACATCAGTTTCTAAGAATTTCTGAGACTGAATGCAAAAGCAATGACAACTTGAGTCCTCTTTAAACTCACCAGTTCATTAAGAAGATCCTGCGTCAAAAATTGATCGTGATGCGAGGTGGTATTCATCAACATTGGGATTCCCAGTTTGTGACTATCTGATGATGCTTGAACCCAGAAGGCACGAATGGTTGATTCTTTTGAAGGCCGGTAACTATCATAGGGGGCTGTTAAAACATCAGCAAAAAGAAACATGGGCAATGAATTAATACGAAACTGTTTATTGCAAACACTCCAAGCTGTGATTTTCTATGCTGTAAAATCAATGACGATGACGATGATGAAATAAAATGTAATGATTTACTAGTCCTGAAACAGTTAACAAGGAAAATTTTACGCTGGGGACACTGCAAAATTAAATCGAGATCGCCTCAAGTGTTAACTAAATTTGTCTTTATAAACTTCGCTTTACACAAGTTACATGTGTACACTTTTATCCTTACGTTGGTTTTAGAAGTTTAAGTTGTTAACAGACAAAGATCTATTTATACTTCAATTGGCTATGCCATGGACGAACCAAATCTAACCTGAAAGTAAACTGTCTAGAATCAACCACAATGATCAGTCACATCAGTGCTCTTGTAGCATGCAAAGCTGGACGTTTTGTGGATAAGTGAAAAGAAAAGCCACGACAATGTGACAGGAAGCTGTGAGGAAAATGAGGCTGGTCCCCTCAAAACGGACAAGAAAGCCAACTATGCATGCTAATTTCCATGGAATAAATTTGGCTCCAGCTCGAAGTTTAGATGACAGTGGTAAATATTTAGAGTGGATTTTCAACAGCGCTTCTTTAATAACAATTCAATAATTATTATTTCAAGCCTTTGCCTCTACATACTTGCACACTATTATGCTAAGACAGGGTCCATAAGGTGCATTGTCCTGCTGCAAGATGCTCTGATATTTTAGCTGGTTTTGAACATCTTGTAATGACGGATCAGGCTGGTATGACGGGTGGCTATGGTACCAACCCACTAGAACAAGCCCTCGCTGGGCGATGGCATTCCGTATCTGGGAAGAAAAAATACACACACTTTGTTCAAGTACAAGGTTCACACATGAGTGCTTAAGATGCTAGGTAGATTGTGAAGCACTACTGATCTCTTTTTGTCAACACCTCTCTAGTAGTATTACAGTCAAAACAGTTCAAGCATTCCTCTGATGAGCAGATTAATGCGTTCATCATTGCAAATTTGACTTCAGGAAGTGTTTCAATAATCTGGTCGTCGGATGAATGATGCAAAGTTCAAATCAAGCTTCGATTCAAAAGTTGAATTTTGATCAGATTATTGCTCCTTCTGGTGCCAGGCTGGCGTGAGAATTTGGCAGGTGTACCTGTTATAACTGGTCAATCATGTACATAGTATATCAAGAGCTGGAATACAGAACAGCTTACAGAACCGAACCTGAACAGAAAACAGAACTACACTTTCTGAGCCCTACTACGCAAGCGCACCGAACCTAGGACCCCGGATATAACAACTCCCCCTTCAAGGGAAGCCGTCACTTAATCTCAACTGAACAACTGTTCTTTTCAACAACATTAAAGTCAGTTAGTGTTTTCACTTTAGTTCATAATCTCGCAAATAGATAGGTGGACCCCGATTGGTCCTTGTGGGATAGCGTTTTTCCATATTAGTAGGTACAGAAATGTCACACGAAGAACTTGAATGAGCTCTGAAAGTATCATCACCAGTGACAGTTTCTGGAATGTCCAACTGGGAACTAGGCAGAGTTGTCATAGCAGTATCAAGATCTGAATGAGGCTTGGAAACTCTCAGTGTTCGGCTGTCCACAGGAGAAGGTTGACAGCTACCAGCCAAAGGAATTTCATCTGACATCAAAGGAAGGTCATCCGCCCCTGAGGTATCCATACGAGAAGGCATCTCAGGCAGCTGATCAATCACTGAGTCATTGGTCGATGGAACTACACCTACAGGTCGGCTAAGGAGTTGATCAACATGCCGTTTCCACAAAGAACCGGACACATCAACTACGTAATGTCTTGAACCAAGAACTTCAGTAATAACACCTTGCATCCATTTCTCTCCCCTCCCATAATTACGTGCTAGGACAGGATCACCTGCATTGAACTGGCGCAGGCCTCTTTTTGCAGTGCGACTTATCATGGTCGTATATTGACGAGCTTCAACATGTTTTTCAACAGAAGGAGTCAGTAAATCCAGACGTGTACGCAATCTCCTACCCATCAGAAGCAGTGAAGGAGGTTCACCTGTAGTAGAATGTGGAGTGTTTCGATAAACCAACAAGTATTTGGCAATTACAGCAGACACATCCGTTTGAGTGGCCTGGGCTTGTTTTATTGCAGAATTCAAAATCTGTACCACTCGTTCAGCCTGACCGTTGGTGGATGGTTTGTAAGGTGCAGATGTACGATGCATAATGCCATTAGGGACTTTAAGCAAATCGCTACGGCTGGCGCTAATACGGCTGCCGGAAGTAAATTTCCCCCAAAATGAGACATTGCGCATGTACGTCGGTTGCATCCAGCCGTAGTGTGAAATCTGACTACGTGAGTCGGGATGTTTTGCCTTAGTGGCTACTACGTCGGGTTTATTTCGCTTCTCTGGCCCTTTTCAACGGACATCTCGGCATTTTAAGAATTCCATTGGATACTATATCCTTTAAAGTCAATTTAAGTCAAGGATTGTGTCAAGGTTGCCTCTCATAAGCTTGTAAATCCGTATCATGAACTTACGATAAGTTTTGACAAAGGTGTTGGAATGGCGAAGTGAGTCAAGTGAAATATTCGTGTTCAGCACGAGGTTTTTTTTCTTCGGTTAAGTTTGCTTTGAGGATTTAGTGAAGATGTTTTATATCTGGATACTATACGATGCTATTTTTTCTTCTTTGCGTATTGATATATTTGTGTTTTTCACTCGATATTCTTTGAGATATTTGTCTCTGAAATTATATATTTCATCCATCAAATTGTTGTTATTGTACAAGGCGTATAGCATTCGCTTTTGCTTAGAAATAATCTGTTCGTCTTAGCAAGGCGAACAACGGCCATAGTCCTTTGAGCGAAGTCATTTGGCTGCGAGAAACTAAATAAAAAAGATTTTAAACTCCTTAGCCCATGTTTCCTTGTATTTTGCTTTGCTAAACTTAAAATTTAGCAGACCACCGCGCCGTACTCTCCCCAGACCTTTTCAGTCACGGTAGCCGTAGTAGCACCAGCCGTAGTGATTTGCTTAAACTCCCTATTGTTAGCACAAAACTGTTCAAATTCTGTTGAACTGAACTGTGACCCATTGTCAGAAACAAGAATTTCTGGAAGAGCATGCCTACTGAAAATGTCACGTAATGCAGTGATGGTCGCTGAGAATGTAGTACTGGTCATTTTCACCACCTCCGGGTATTTGCTGTATGCATCAACAACAACAAGGTAAGTACACCCACCTATTGGTCCAGCAAAATCTACATGAATACGGGACCATGGCCGTGCTGGGAAGATCCAGGGATGAATTTGAACTGTAGGGGGTGCTGATCTCAGAGACTGGCAGGTGTTACACAAGGAAACAGTTCTTTCAATATGTGAGTCGATGCTGGGCCACCAAACATAAGACCTGGCCAATGCTTTCATGCGGGAAATTCCAGGATGAGTGGCATGTAATTCTTCCAAAACGTTCTTCTGAAGCGAAGGAGGTACAATAACACGAGTGCCCCACAGTATACAGCCCTGTTGGGTAGTCAACTCATCTCGTTTGCTCTTGTAAGGTACAAGTGTAGGATCCACAACACCAGGCCAGCCACTAATAACATAAGTGTACACTTTGGACAGCACTGGATCGACTTGGGTCTCTTTCTTGATCATCTGACTGGTCACATTGGTTACAACCTCAGTATCCAAGAAGTAGCATTCAACATTCTCTCACTTAGGTGACCATGTCTGAGGTAAAGGAAGACGGGACATGCTGTCTGCATCAGCATGTGCAACAGTGCTCCGGTATTCAATGTTGTAGTTGTATGAAGCCAGGATAAGGGCCCACCTTTGAAGTCGAGCTGCAGAATGAGCAGGAATGGGTTTATGTGGTCCAAAAAGAGTTAGCAGTGGTCGATGATCTGTTAAAATTGTGAAGGAACGGCCATACAAATACTGGCGGAATCGTTTCAATCTAAAAATGATACTCAGAGCCTCCTTTTCCAATTGGGAGTAGTTTTGTTGGGCACTTGTCAAAGTACAAGAAGCAAAGGCCACGGGTCGGAATTGCCCACCAATCTTGTGAGACAGAACTGCTCCTGCACCGTAAGATGAAGCATCACATGAAAGGAACAGGGCCAGAGTGTGATCATAGTGCACTAATGTCTGAGAATTCAGTAACAAGTTCTTTGCTGAATTAAATGCATCTTCTTCAATTTTGGACCATCTCCAAGGGGTATCTTTCTTGAGCAGATTGTGAAGAGGTGCCAGTACAGTGGAATAATGTGGCATGAACCTTGAATAGAACATTATAAGTCCCAGAAAAGACTTTAATGTGGTAATATCCGTAGGCCTTGGAGCATCACGGATGGCTGCAAGTTTATCGTCGGTAGGATGTAAGCCCTCTCCATCGAGCTTGTGACCTAGGTAAACTACTGATTGCTGAAGGAATTTGCTCTTGGTCTTGTTCAGTTTGAAACCTGCAGAACGAAGACGTTCCAGCACAAGAGAGAGGGTGCGAAGGTGATCTTCTGGGTCAGTTCCAGCCACAAGAATATCATCCAAACGACTTACAGCTTTGGGAATGCCAGACAGCAAACTGTCCATGATTCTCTGAAAAATAGCTGGACCAGAATGGATTCCATTTGGTAGTCTTTTAAATGCAAACAAACCAATGTGAGTATTAATTATCAGATTGGACTGTGATTCTTCTGCAATTGATATTTGATGATAGGCCTGCTTAATGTCTAGAACACTAAACACAGTACACCCCCTCAAGGCTGAATGCATGTCCTCAATCTGCGGCATAGGGTAGGTCTCGACATTAGCACATGCATTGTATGTTGCGCTAAAATCTCCGCATACACGTACTTCATCACTGTCTTTCTTTCCAACTACTACAATAGGAGCAGCACTAACAGCAGTAGTAACTCTCTCAATCACGCCATCTTTTTCCATTTTCAACAAGGTACTCTCCACTTTTGATTGCAAAGCATAAGGAACTGGTCTTGCTTTGTGAAATTTGGCCCCTTGACTTTCATTTAACACAACAGGCTTACCAGTAAAACACCCCAGTTCAGGTTGATACAATTCACTATACTGCTCAAGGACAGAATTTAATGTCTGATCTCCAGAGGTAGCTGGAATTGTAGACAAATCAGATGGCAAAGTTCCAACATTATTCAAACCTGGCAGGTTTTGCCAATCCAACTTGATGTGCATAAGCCAATTTCGTCCAAACAATGCACAGGATCCTTCTTTCACAATAAGTAAGGGTAATGAATACTGGGATCCCGAGTACTCAACATTCACACAAGCCTCTCCTAAAGGACGCACAGTTTCACCAGTGTAGGTGGACAGAATAACATTTGTAGGATTAATTTTGACATCAAGACAAACTTCTTTAATGAAACTGATTGGAGCAAGAGACAAAGCGCAACCAGTGTCTAACTGCATACAACAATTAGTGTTTTCAATCTTCAGCTGCACAGAAATTTCAGATCTAAACATAGTGTTGACGTCATAAACCACATAAAGTTCGTCGTTCTCACATACCGGTTCTTGTGCAAGTTCTTCTTCAGCACACATGGTGTTAATACCACCCTTTTTGCAAACTCGAGCAATATGGCCTTTTACGTTACAGTTCCGGCATACAGCATTTCTAAATTTGCATTTAGGCCTTAAGTGATCCGGGCTACCACATGAGAAGCAAGTATAAGAAGTCGCTTGTGACAAATTCGAAGGTTGACGAGCACCTTGTCGCGAACCAAACTGTAAACCTGTACATCCACGAGAAGAAGCAGAAAAAGAATCCTTGGTAACTGAATTCACAGGCAGAGGTAATTGTTGTTGAACTTGCAGTGACTCCTTGGCCGCTATTTCATCAGCAACAGCCACTTGAAGGGCCTCTTAAAACGAGCGATCTTCGCTCAGGAGTTTTTTCCGTGTAGATGGGTTGCGAATACCACACACAAACTGATCCCGAAGTGAGCGGTTCAAGAATTCACCAAAATTACACGTGGAAGCCAGATGTCTAAGACGGGCGCTGTAATTAGAAACACTTTCGTTTTCTTCTTGAACACAACGGTGAAATCTATACGATTCCGCAACTTCCAGTCGCTTGGGCTTAAAATGTCGCTGCAGTAAATCATGTAACGCATCAAACGTTTTATCTTTCGGGTTCTCTGGACTGCATAAATCACGAAGAGTTCCATACGTGTTCTTACCGATTACCGAAATCATTACAGCGACTTTTTTCCTGTTGGCCGCTTGAATAACAGCCGCGGTAGCATCAGCAGGATAATGGCCAATACTATTAGCTTCAAAGAATTGTTCCAGTCTTTCGAAATATGCAGTGAATGTCTCACTCGACGGATCGAACTCCCCGACGGAGCCAAGCAGCGTTGGCGAAGACATGATGAAAACCACAAATGCGCAGGCAACCACGTGCGCGAACGTATTAAAGAAATGAACACAGAATAAAATCATACAAAGAAGAATAAGGATGGCCACGTATCACAACGAAATCGGAGAGAATCCCATCCTCGTCGCCAAAATGTTATAACTGGTCAATCATGTACATAGTATATCAAGAGCTGGAATACAGAACAGCTTACAGAACCGAACCTGAACAGAAAACAGAACTACACTTTCTGATCCCTACTACGCAAGCGCACCGAACCTAGGACCCCGGATATAACAGTACCAATTTGCATAATCTGCACAGGTCGTAACAAGCAAGATATACCTTTCCTTTTTAAGTTCATTCCTGTGTCCAATCTTTGGAATTCGAAATCATAGTGTCTCAAATTTGAGGATACTGGCAAGATTACAGAAAGGTAATGTTGCTAGAGTGAAATGTTTGTTGTTTGACAGATTATGACAGATTATACAAATCAGTAAACCTGTGAAATTCTCACGCCAGCACTGGAAGGCAGCAATATTCCAAACAAAATTCGAGTTTTAAACTGACACTTGATTTGAATCTTGCATTATTTATCCGACGACCAGAACCGATTATTGAAATGATTACTGAAATCAAATTTGCAATAAAGAACTCTTTAATCCACTCGTCTGAGGAACACTTGAGCTGTTTGACTGTAAATAAATAAAGCTGAAGTTGTTTAGGGTGTTGCTTTACCAATTTAACTTTTCCACTAGGCAAGTAAATAACCTACTGGTTTGTCCCCTGCTAGTTGGGATTCTTAAAAATATTACGTATATTGTTATTGTACCTTCTAGCCAGTGTTAACCCATTGACTTACAGGAGTCGTCGGACTTAATAGATTTTACTTGGTCTGATGCCAGGTGACCATGAAGCGCCAATTGGGAATTCTACAGAAACGGCCACTTTTGTCAACTCTTTGTTTGGTTTTTTGTTGTTCTAAGTCAATGGATAGTAAAGCATCACAGAGGATTAGATCCTCTTGATGTTTGGTGAAAGTAAGGTACTGGTAATCATTCCCAGTTCTGCTCATCTTCATCTGGATTTGCATGAGATTGAGGCGAAGTGCTCCAGCTACACATGGCTTGATGTATTAACATGGCGGCCAAAATGCAAACTCAAATGACATAGATAAGATAAGGTATTAATAAAAGTATGTTTAGAAATGTACATAAGAGTGCGCATGTAAATTTGTATAAACATCACAGAGTCCCCCATACCTTTCTGCTCTAACATCGCTTGTGTCCAGAAATACTGGAAATAACTGTGCCCCCAAAATCTTCTCCTTGACAAAATATGAAAAGTCATGAAACCACTAACCCGAAAATCACCTGAATACAAGCGCTAACTCTACTGTCAGAAATAACATGTAATAGTTGAAGTCAAAACTTAATGGGACATTGGTTGATGTTTGCAAAAAGTGGATGTGTATTTTGTTACGTGCACTTCTGGACAAAAACGAGTTTAAATACAAATAATAATTAAAATAGTCAGGGGGTGGGCCTGTTGGAAAATTTCCCCTCTGTACCCTCTCCCCAGACTTTGCACGGGAACCTGATATTAGGATACGTGTCGACAAAATCCATACCTCTTCCTCCACTTTGGGTGCATTTTCTTTGTCAGCAAATCGGCAGCGACATGGAAAAGCCTGCACAATCTTCATGTCTGCATTGTACACAAAAGTATGTGGATTATGTCATGTTACATTTTCATTGTTAAAGAGAATTTTATGAGGAATCCTCATGACTTCTAGGGGTGGCGAAATATGCTACTTCCAAAATCTTGGCACTCGCAAACTTTTCATCCAATCTCGAAATCTCAACAGGATTTGTGAACTCAAGAGTCTCAAAGTCGTGTTTATATTGCATTTATTTTGGTGTGAAGTCTTGCTTGTTTTGGTCTCAGCATCTTGGAGAGTCTCGGATTTTACCAATCGTCACCTCTACTTCTAAAAGCTCAAATTTTAACCCATTGACTCCTAAATGGCCCCTATTGACAAGTAAAATCATCTGGCTTTAGACAGAGTAATAGCCTCACACCTAGGAGTCAATGGGCTAATGGAGATTTGAATGGTAAAACATCAAAATCAAATTACAAAATAATGTCAAGAAAATCTTGATCATAATTATTACTTCATGTAACATTATTGTATTTTAAAGTCTTTATGTAAACCTTTGTAATATTGTGTTACTATGTTTAAACAGAACTTAATTCACAGAGATTTACTTAAAAGTAATAAATTACATTTGTGTAATTTATTTGTATTCCCAATGTTTTTACTATTGGTAAATTAAGATAACATAATTATGATTTTCCATGGGGCCTTTCAAGGGAATTTATCAGCACAGCACAGCACATGGCAATCATATTCTTTTTCAAAACAATGAAAGCAAACGGAATTAACAGAAAATGCATTCCCAAAAAAATGATTCAGGTGTTAGGAGTCTCAGAGTACATGTAACTGAATTATCAGTAAAAGATTACAAGACATTTCGCCCTCCAAAACAGGAAATACGTACACACATAAACAAGGAGAAAAAAGACATTCCAACCCCCATTAAAAGGCATGGTATATGTAAGTATTAAACATTTTCATTTTTTTTTTGAAATTCTATGACACAGATATGCACGAAGCAGGCTTACGATCTGTCTGAGAATCAAACTTTCCAGCCAAATATCCAACCACTTCACTACTGGTTAAATGGCAGTGATAGTCCGGCAAATAAAATTCACAGCACACATTATTATTATTATTTTTTTCCCTTGAAATGAAACCAAATTATAAGAGGTTAAACAAATATTGAAAATAACTTAGTAGTCAATCTAAGTAGTCAATTATTTAATTTGTTAAGGAGGCTCAAATCAATTTGAACACTTTCAACAAACTGTTCTATTTGAAAGGATTGAATCTACCAAACGTTTTCACTTAATGTTAAATATGTTATGCTGATATATGAAACACCAATAGATGCTTAAGAAGATGCACTCATCAATGAGATGTAACACACTACCATGTCAACAAAAGAGCCATCTAAAAACAGCCTACATTTTGTCTTTAAATGCATATATCTCGAAAACAAACTCGGTGACCCCCATTTTTTGAAAAGTCATAACCTAACATAATAACGAAACGACCGCAACAAACTAGCCCGGGTTGCTCGAAGCTGAGTTAAGCGCTAAGCAATGTTACATAGTATACCATGTAAACCAGTCGGTTTTGATAGTGCTTAAACAATTGTCAGCACTAACCATGCTTTGAGCAAGTGGTCCCTGGACGTTAGCGAAACAATTGTCTCCGGGTAAAAACCCATGATAATACTTACTTCTCGAATTCTCCCCTCGATATGATGCTTACGAATGAATTTGATAATAGCTCACAAATGTGATGGCTTGTGGCATTGTTGCTGAAATCCATATCTTTACTCGACCACTGCAGTTAAGAATCTTCTACGTCGATGCTCGTGGAACGCGAAGTTCATCATCGTTTCTTAACAAAACGAAGGTTCTTTTGATGTTACGTGATCGCGATTGCCTGGTAGAACTAGTGTTTGTATTAGACATAGTGATATCCGGACCGTGAACTGAAAATTCAGAGGAAGATGATTAAGTTAGCCGTGAGCAAGAAATGACTCAAATGCCTTTTGTCGGATCTCGGTAGCACACACCTATTGTTTGGCATCGCCCTGGAAAAATTGGCAGGAAAGGCACAATGTGACCGGAAATTGCACTTTGCGACATAATCAACGAATGATCATTGATGACAAGCAAACTGCTTGCTGAACACACTAAACAATGAACATTGCAGATATTACAATCCTTTCAAACGGTCCTGTTTTGGAATTGATTCGATGGCTGCAAGGACGAAATTGTCTGGCCAATCCTCTGAGATGCGTGCCATGCAATCGCGCAATGGACCTAACGAAGAGAAATGAAGACCACGTCGATGGATTTCTCTGGTTTGTATTTAATTTATCTCAGTTCTTGTAGTTCATGAACCGAATCGATATATTCAGAGCTTGCTTATTCTCATTATTCGTTGAAGTTCAAGTTCTGATACCAAAGAAACATTGCAGCAGTTTAATGAGATGGGATATATTTTGTAGCGGTGGTTATAGTGGATACTGGGTCATACAGGTCTGCCGGTTAAGTGTCATGTCGCTCAGCAGTGGTCACACGTCCATGTAATTTAACATTTCATGTTTTCTTCTAGGAAGTGCTCCGTCTGCCGAAGGAAAAAATCTCTGCGCACTGGCAGTTTTTTCAGAGAATTTCCAAGAATTCCGTTGGGAAAGCTTTTGCTTGGTATATATCTCTGGAGCCTTTGCGAACTTCGAACAACTGTGGCTCGTATGTTAAGTCTGACCAACAACACTGTTGGGAATATCTACGCCTTACTCAGACATTATTGTGGTAGGGACTTACAAGATAGGCCTATTGTTTCATTTGGAGGGCGTGTCTACGTGGTGAAATGTGACGAGAGCCAGTTCAAGCATATCAGTAAGGTGAGCATCCGAACAGGTAATGTAACTGCCTGATTCCAACGTTATTAACTCTTATTAGATTACATACATAGGAATATAATATTACCGTGGATAAGCCCAACTGGCGACTGAGGAGGAGAGGATACTATTTAAGTCGACAACTTCTAATTTGGTGTCCGAACTATTTCAACTAACCTGATCCCATTTGCGAGAGAAGACCGCACTATAGGCACGTGTAACAAATGCTTATATTTCCCATGGTAATTTATTTTTCTTTCCAGCACAATCGGGGAAGGAGAGCAAGAGATGATGTTTGGGTTTTTGGTGTCCTCTCTACAGAACACAGCCCCTGTTGCGGCTACTTCCAAGTAGTTCAGAGCCGAGATAGAGCAACACTCACCCAAATATTACAAAGAGTACTACTATCAGGGTCAGAGGTCCACTCAGACGATTGGGGTGCATATAGGAACCTCGCCCATCATGTGCCAAATGTTGCTGTTCATAGAACAGTAGTCCATCGAGATAATTTTGTGGATCCCCTGACAGGAATCCACACGCAAGAGGTAGAATCAGCATGGAGTCGGCTTAAGTACTACATTAAACGAGAAAAGGGCATACGGGCATTGGAGCTGCAAGATTTTCTTAATGAAGAAATGCAATGGAGGGGTCTTGATTTTGTTTTTCAGAATGTAATCACTGTAATAACTCGTTATCACCAATTTTGAAGAATACGATCTAAGCCAATCCAATTTGAGGTATAATAACTGTACTTTTAAGGAGTTTGTAAACACTAACTCTCCCACGATTATGTTTTCCTTTAGTATCCCAGGTTGTAGTTGGTGGATGCCGATGAATAACTGTGCAGAACTAGTGTTAAGGCAGGAGAAAACGTAAAAGCTGTTTTTATGCCGTTTAAAATCGGTTTCACGGAAAAGATATCTCGTTCATCTTTCGAGCAATGCAACCGAACTGAAACCCTTTACTCGTTTCAGAAATCGATGTTTTGAGTTATTTTGTAAATTATTAAATGACTTTTTGGTATATCTGGGAAGTCGATGGAGATTTTCCTCAAGACCTTATCATACTTGGGAGAAATAAGAAATAGCCAAGAACTAATTAATGTTGTTGAAAGATTTGAAAGATTTGAAAGATTACCGAGCTGCTTCACGACTTTGATAGCGTCTTCCCTCTGCCATTCACTTTAACTGCCTCTCAGGTACTGAATTACAATTTACTATCGGGATTGAGCCCCAGTTCTTTTACGGTACCCCTTTGAATTTCCCTACACAATGCATACGAGAGCTTCTCACACCTAACGTCCAAGTACCATTGTCCCTATGAAATAAAGTGGTGTGAATAAAGGACAGTCACTATTAGCATTAACACCCCCAAGGTCATGCGGCTTTCTAAAATACTAGCGGGACAGTATTGAGTTCCGAAAGCAATGGTAGCAACATTGTTACCCTCCTGATAGATAACAGTCTTGCTACGAGCCACAAAAATCCTTATGTAGTTGCCATAGCGACTTTCCTTACAAAGTAACACATGAGTATTCAATACAAAAATTGTCGACAGTGTTTCATCTTATTACGAATGATTCCATCACGTGTAGTACACAATTTCTAATTAGTGCAAAAACGATTTTCTTTAAGCTTTACCTGGTTGTTTCCCAAAGCTCACCAAGCTTTTCTAAGAGAAATAATTGGCGCAAGGTGCTCAAGCAAGCTGTTGTCAAGGAAATGGTTATTCCATTACAGCTGCAGTTAGCAGAAAAAAACTGCTTGTACTGAATCCTTCAAGTAACAAGATCGGTGTAGGTCGTACAATGATAAATGAACAATTTTTTGTTTCTTGTATGTCATGGACGCGCACCACAAAAGAGCTGTCACTTCAAATATTCTCCTGGTGCATAATCAGACGTGAGGACACGCATTTGTGATCATAAAGTGCTTTTCTCCGGATAAATTTTTCTCTGACATAATTTTCGTTAAAAGAGAAGGTTTCTTACGATAAAATTAGGCATACATACATGTAGGACACCAACCTCTCTGAGAAAGAGTTCAAGAAAGTATAGGCAGTGATACAGCTAGGGCAATTAATTCTAAGGATTAACTTTAAATTGGAAATAACTTAATATTATTTAAGGGTGAACCTTCCAAAAGGCCAAGACACAATCCATTTGATGGCAACAGCACTTTGGAGGATAGTGGCACGGTATGTCTTTCGTGTGGGTTTGTAATGTAACGTGGGTAACCACATCGGCTGCACCTCAAGACAGGCTTAACATATAGACACAGAAGCCGGTGATTTTCGGTGCCTTGTATTTGACTTGGTAAAAAAAATAAAAAATAAAAGTAGATGTTTCTCTAAGTAAATGTTATAATGAGATCATTCGTAGCAGCTGGGCACAGGGCCATATATCAAAATGCTGCCACAAATATCTTCAAACTACCTTCTATAATTTTAGTAGAAGAAATGCTTTTGATGTAAGAAAGTGATTTTAAAAAGTATAGACAAAAGGCTCGGGAAATTATTTGATTTTGGACAAAACGCACGTGAAATTATTTTCTAATTTCACCTGTCACCATTTGATTACCCATACCTATTATTATTATTAATCATTGTATTTAATTACCAATTATTCCCACATTTGGGGTGCAGATCATTATTAATTAAAATTACTTTTTGTTTTCCAGGTTACATTCCCAGGCAGCAACAGGGACTGCAGCCCTGCTCAGTGCCAATCAAAAATCAACAATAATAACACTAATTAAATAACATTAATATTAATTAATTAGCCGATATCAAAAATACCATAATACTCTTTGTTTGTCACTCCAAAATTTTGCATAAGCATTGTTTGTATTTTCTCTTGGGACTTACAACGGTCCCAAGAGAAACTGGTCACTTAAGATGCGTATGATAGGTTTGAGATACAGTTTCCATCAATTCACTGGTTCTTTGTTTTAAGGTGTAAACGAGCAAGTCTCACTTTTGGTAAACGAGCTCATAATTGTACTCCAGTTCAGTCTATTTGGTTATTTTTCATTTCATTCTCTTGTAACCAATTTTTCACCTGTTTAGAGCATGGGTACCGGTAACGATAGAATTCCAGTAGGAAATGAAAACTGTGTTAGTGCAAATGTATTTGACACTTGGATGATTAAGATTGGACACATCAAGGGCACCGTTCGAGTTAAGTTATGAGTAGAGCCTGGAAGCCACCTGCAAAGAGTGCGTCTCAGTTTTCAGTTTTTTCAGTTTTTATTATGTATTTTGCATAAAATATCACAAAACTATGCAATGCTCGCAGTTAGCAATAGCTAGTCGAGGCGAGCATTGCTTACAATAAATATTCCAGATAAAATGGTTACAAATACATAACTACACATTCACATAAAAATAAATAAATAAATAAAATAAAATAAATTAGTTTTAGAATACACTTATAAAACTTTGTAGCTATAAAAACATAATCACACTATCCTGGAGCTCTCAAAATTGCATCCGCACGCTGCGCTACACAAGCACAGCAAACCCGGGAACCCCGGTAACTCGTACTCGGATAACACGAACTCCCCCGCGAATTCGAAGTAAGTCCCATTTCCGCTGGATTTGACCCCTTTTTTCAGTAGTTTTAACTCGGTTAGCTCGAACTCGGATAACTTGAATTCCCCGCTCACTAGAACTACATTTTGTTTACCTTGAACCACATTTTTTACTGTCAAGAATCATAGCTGCGCATATCCTCAATATACCCATTTCCCTTTGGGGTGGTTATTCACATTTTTTAAGGGTTCCTTCTAAACGCCTTGCTTTTTGCTTTTTTTGGCTTTTTGTGTACAATTATTTAGGCAGTACATGTCACACTAGAATGGTCATTAAATCAACATTAAAGCAAAATATTATGAAAAATTGATTGTGTGGACATTATTTTCTTGGGGTGAGAGGCATCCAGTTAGACGAGATAACTATTAAACGAGATAACATGAGAAACAGTTGCAGTTATAAAAGGCGTAATCGGTAAAGTGGAGATTATAGTTTTCTCTCTTAAAAGAGCTGAATGAGTGCCAGTTTTAAGGTCTCTTAAAGTGGAAATTTAAAGGCATCTTAAAAGTGGCAACTTTGATGCGTCTTAAAAGTCGCAACTTTAAGGGTTCCAAAAAGTGGCAACTTTGAGGCGTCTTAACGTCTTAAACAACGCAATTTGAGGGTCTCTTAAAAATGGCAATTTTAAGGCCTCTTAAAAGGCACAATTTTAAGGTTTCTTAAAAGTGGCAAATTTAAGTTCTCTTAAAAGTAGCAATTTTAAGGTCTCTTCAAAGTGGCAACTTAAAGGCGTCTTAAAAGTGGCAATTTTACGGTCTTTTAAAAGTGGCAATTTTAAGGTTTCTTAAAAGTGGCAATTTTCAGGTCTCTTCAAAGTGGCAACTTAAAGGGGTCTTATAAGTGGCAATTTTACGGTCTTTTAAAGGTGGCAATTTTAAGGTCTCTCAAAAGTGGCAACTTTAAGACGTCTTAAAAGTGGCAACTTTAAGGCGTCTTAAAAGTGGCAACTTTAAGGTGTGTTAAAAGTGGCAAATCTAAGGTCTTATAAAAGTGGCAACTTTAAGGTTTCTTAAGAGTGGCAACTTTAAAGGAATGTTTAAAATCGCAAATTTAAGGTCTCTAAAAGTGGCAACTTAAAGACGTCTTAAAAGTGGCAATTTTACGGTTTCTTAAAAGTGGCAATTTTAAGGTTTCTTAAAGGGGGCTTTTAGGAAAGACATTTACGTTATTACAAAACTTTACATAATTTGTGGCCATGATTTATATAAGGTGCTTTTTGGATAATTCTTTTTATCAATTTTTCATAGGGGACTTAGCCCACATACTCATAATGATCCGTCATTTTTATTCATTTTATTGAATGAACGTTAAATTGAGCATTTTTTAGGCTTCATAATCGACGGTATTTTATTTCCCAGTCTTATAACGCGTTTTACGTTTAAATTCTCAACGACTGTCTGTAGTGACGCGAGCTTGGGCTGTCTATGGTTTGTTTGGCTTTAAAATGAGAACGAACAACAGGTTTTTTCACTCCGTTTGCCTAACTGTTTTTCGATGTGCCTTGACAGTACTGAAAAAGAACATTATGCCCTTATGTTAGAAACATGTAATCTCATTGAGTTCTCGTAAAAGTAAGGAGAAATATCACCAGCCAGTGTTTTCAGAAGTTTGTTTAGAGCACGTACAGGTACCTAATTTTTTGGAGATCTTGTTTGAAGTTTGTCCTTTCTAGCCGATTCTGGTTCTAAGCCAAGCTGGCGTGTTTCAATGAAATACATCAAAATGTAAATGATCTCCTCGTTTTCAGAGATAAAGTGGAATAAAGTTCATCAATAAAACTCCTTGTTTAACCTTGAACCGACAAAGACGATCTGTCATCACAAGCTATCGGTACGTCTGTGATTTCTAATTTTAGCGTGATTCCTATTCGCTGGCTTTTGACAGTTGACTCTGAACTGGCTTCTTTCCTTTTCCGTTCGCTTGCTGAGGATTTGCTTGTTTTCTTTTAAACCTCCTGCGACTCAAGAAGAATTAATTGCCTAACTGGTGAATTCTACAGTAAATTTCGGTGGAAAATCTTGTTATCGCACTCACCCTTCATGATTCATGCTATCAGTCGGTTTTTCGGGTGAAATTAACTGTGGAATTGACTGGTTATGCAGCGAAGAAAATGACATAATTAAGCAATATCCTGAAAAACCATAACGCGGACAATTCCAAAGCCTTTTATTTTCACTAATCCTACAGCCAGTAAGAAGAAATAACCCGGGAGCTCCGCTTTTAGGCTTGGCTAAATCTATGTATTACTTAGTTTCAAAACGTTTTTGCGATTCTCTTTTAAAATTATTATTTTCTTTATCAGTATAGCCTCGCTCTTGCAACAGTAACTAGAGAACATGATATCCTCACACTTAAAGATGAAGAGATCACTTTTGCTATGGTTACATATGAAAAT
>OX421458.1:12954858-12957358 GCA_949126865.1 Montipora capitata | reverse complement strand
ACTGCCATCTTTCTGGATTGTTGCAAGGGAGTAGATAAACACACTAGCTGAAACTCTTTCATTCAAATCCTGGACTTCCAAATGATAAGACATACATTGTATATAAAATTGTATCAGTGTACTGTTACAGAGTAAAAAATTACACCAAAAGAAAATAAGAGTGAAACTATCCCTACAATTATATAAAAGTTACACTGTGAGAAGAGTGTTGATGAATTCTTAAAGAAATCTTCCATCTGTTTGGTCTGTGGGAAATTTCTTCATCAAGGAGGACTGTTAAAGCAAACAAAATAAATTTGTAATAATGAGTGTAAGTTAAAGAAATGTACTTGAAGGAAAAATAATGGGCCTGGTTAGATTTTATCAGTATTCAAAGGAAATTCCATCGGGGGAAATTGGGAAGAACTAGAGAGGACAGAAATGGGAAGGAGGGTAAAACCTAGTTCTTAAGACAACCTTGTTACCATTTTCCAGACCCTCTCCTTTGACGTCTGGCCCGGAAGCCAAGGGAAAGGTCCCAGGAAAGAGGTTGATCTTAAGATTCAGGGTAGTGACATCATCGTCAGAATGAAAACATCATGGACAATTGAAAGTTCACATTTTTCAAATTGTTCCTGCCTGTTCTAGTTTATTTGGTTTTTGCCAACCTGCCAAACTACCTACTAACTGAACAAGCAGAAACAGTGTTGAAGGTGACAGAATAAAAATTTGTGTACTCGTGTTTTCAATAGGCCCATGAGAAACTGGAAACAATGCTTATGAAAAATTTTGGAGGGCAGACAAAGAGTATTATGGTATTTTTGAAAGTGGCCTATAGAACTTGACATTATGTTGAACATTTGCGACGTTAACAGGATAGAAATTAACAAAAGTTGAATCGCACTTGCAGAAGCATTGTTTTGGCCATTAAATGCCAGTGCCTCAGTAGAGAAGTTCTTATTAATATCACCCTTGTAGGTACCTCTTAAGGTCCTACATCCAGAAGATCCTTGTTCCCTCTTTTTATAATATCGTAGGCACAATGCGGAGTTGCCGCAATGGACATAACACTTGCTTTGTCTTTCGCCAAAGCTTAGCTTTAGCTGCCATCACGTTTAAATGAAGACGCGCTCTTGCCTGCTCGGGGTTATTTTTCTTCAAACGATTAAACAAAATCAACAAACTGACCCAGTGCTCATTCACCTTCCTTAAAATGACAAGCGCGGAGCAAGATGGGGTCGGGTGGAAAGCATACCTACATATGGATTCAAGCCATATAGCACATGTTCAACATTTCTGAGCCATCATATTTATGTGTTCCACACAGGCGGATATTAAAAGTGGCTTCAGTGGCAGAAAACAAACGAGAGAATAACGTTAGCTATTGTAAGATGATTGTAAACGTCGAGGGAGCAGGTCTGACACGATGCTCAAAAAACACTTGCCTTTTACCACTGGTACTGGGGGCGATTTTGTTGGTAATAACCGCAAACACCGTTCGCTTTTTTCCCCTCATCAAAAACCCAACGGTTGAAGTGAACGAGATGGAAAGGTTATCGTCACACTTATCTGGACAATAATATGTAAGCAATTGTCTCTTATAGACACCTGAAAGTTCAGGTGGCTTCAATGGAGGTCATTGGTTTGAAGCCCGTTGAAGATGCCTGAATATTTGAGGTGCCTACTATAAGGGAGAATTGTCCAGAGAAGTGCGAGTTTCGTCTATAACTATTGTTCATAAACTCATGAATTTTATGAGACGTTAAAGATCCCACATCCTATTCTGTGTGAACAACCAGTCTAGGTAAAGTCCCCCAAACAATAAATTAAATTTTCGACCTCGGATATTGCGTTTTTCGCTTTCTGATTGGTTCACTCAATCTCGGTTATCTGCTCATATACCGTATGACCTAATATGGAAACTGATTGCGTCAAGTGTTGCCAACTTGAAGCTGGAAACTGATTGGTTTTAATTTCCAAGCGTTCAGAATTTGATGAAAATTTAATAACACAATTATTTCATTCGTGTTTGTTGGATATACAATGTAAGGCTGGTTATAGCCAACAGTAGAACTCAGCGCTACGCACCTTGTTGGCTATTTACCATCTCGTATCCAACGCGCGGTTGTGGAATAATTGTGTAAATTAGTCCTGAAAAGCCCCGAAGGCAGTGACTAATACGTGTACTTTACCTCATTTCAACTGAACTAAATCTGTATGTTTGAAGTGCGGGTTGTGAGAAGAGGCCTACGGTTTGTAGTCCTACGGTTTATAGTCCTAAATCTTGAAAGTCTAACCATTTGCGTGTGTAACTTCAAAGGCAGCATATCCTGAGTTTTGGTCCGGTTGGATCGAATTGAACTCATTACCTCCCCGCACGGTAGTCCGATGCTCAACCAAGTGAGCCAAACAGTTAGCGGATTTATCAGCTTTAATTTGAATTGCGGGCAGTGGTTAGACCTTGCTTGGAGCCGGTCTAGAATGGAAGAGTAAGGCGCCTCCTTCCCTCCACTATCCTGGG
>OX421458.1:12942358-12944858 GCA_949126865.1 Montipora capitata | reverse complement strand
GCAGTCTATAGACACAAAATCACTTGATCAATCTGTAGCACAACAACTGACAACAACGACTGCACACGAACTTATTGCACTATCACATATAGCCGAAGTGAAATCTCCGAGGAATCTCCGATGACGTAATGGTCTTAATTAATCTGGAACTGTCCTCAGGATATCTATGGGTATGAACGATACGATAATAACACTTTTAACAACTTACAGCTTTCTTTCCTAAAAGTCGCGATTAAATTTAATTGCTTTTTTACACCAGTGAAGGCCTAGTAGTCACACGCGTCACTTAATTTATGAATTACGTTATCCACGGCTATGTTTAGTACGGTGGTTATTTCCCTACCAATGAAAGTTGAAATGTCGACACATTCCATGGATGACATAATGACCTTTTATGTATTCAATACTCGCTTTGAATCAACCCCTTAAATAACACAAAAAGGCAATATATTTTGTACTAAATAAAGAGTGGAATATTCATAAAATTTTAAGTACATTAACGTTTTAAAAGCTTTTGGCGAATACCTGTAAACATCATAAGTTGCGTGATTCGAAGTGCCACTGACGATATGACCGAATAGAAATTTGGGACTGCTCACCAACAAAACTAAATTTTATCTGTTTTCTTACCACTATAGTCGCAACGTAGTACACATTTCACAGCAGTCCTTGTTGATTCACTGATGACTACAGAACCAAAATCACTTGATCAATCTGTAGCACAACAAACTGACAACAACGGCTGCACACAAAGGTATTGCGCTATTACTTATAGCCGTTGTCAAATCTCCGATTGCACCATCAGTCGCAGCCGTTGTGAAATCTCCGATGACGTAATAGTCTTAGCTTTCTTTCTTAAAAGTCACGATTACATGTTTCAATAAGACACAAAAAAATATATATTTTGTTGTAAATAAAAAGCGAACTATATTCATAAAATTTTTAGTACATTAACGTTTTAACAGCTTTTTGGCGAATAAACATCCTAAGTGGCGTGACTGGAAGTCCCACTGACTATGTGGCCGAGTGGAAGTCTGGTTCAGCTCTTCGACAAAACAACAAAAAAAAAAGATAATAATAAACCGATTGCAGAGCAAGAACCGCGCTCGGCCCATGGCCGCGCGGTTAATAAACCGATTGCAGAGCAAGAACCGCGCTCGGCCCATGGCCGCGCGGTTAATAAACCGATTGCAGAGCAAGAACCGCGCTCGGCCCATGGCCGCGCGGTTAAAAAGGAAAGACCTCTGCTAGAAGGAAACTATCAGGAAAGAAAACTCCCACACTGCAACTATTTCACAGTATTTTCAAAGATTTAGCTATTTAACGACGGAATGATATATGAAATTAATCACATGCATGATGCATGATCCTCGCAGTTATGAATGCAATTTTGGCAATTGCGTAGAGAAGCCTGAAAAATTCAAGACTTCAACGGGGTTTGAACCCGTGACCTCGCGATACCGGTGCGACGCTCTTAACAACTGAGCTATGAAGTCACTGACGTTGGGAGCCGGTCATTTGTGGGTTCTAATGTTCCCGTGAGGAATGAATCAACGTTTGATAGCGGTTTCTAATCAAAGATGGCCGTTTTTGTGCGGCTAAAATATAGGTGTAAACTAAAGTTGTGTCATCTCTTCATTTGTGGACTATTTTTTCATTTATTGCTTGGGGAAAACATCTACACAACGTTTTCTGCTTGTGGGACTTACTAGTCTTAGGGCGTGGTGTTAATGTCTCCTCTCTGCTTTTTAATCTTGCTCTTTGAATTTGTTTTAATACAAAAGCCTTGCTATATCCCCTTGAAACAAGAAAGGTGCACAAGTCTGTCGCTCTACGTTTAAACGCATATGATGTTGACCAAATTCGTCGAAGTGTCAGAGCCTGAGCAAATGGTACGCCCTTATACTAGTAACAAAAGAACTCCAGTGGTAGTAACGTACCATCCTGGACTTCCGAACATTGGTGGTATTTTAAGACATCTTCAACCACTCCTGCATTGTTCTGATAAATGCAAGAAGGCCATCAAGGAAGTACCATTAATTTCCTTTCAAAGACCTAAGAGTTTAGGAAACTATCTTGTACATTCAAAGCTAAAACGCACAGACCGCACAGAACCAAGATCCATGAGGTGTGGAAGTGGACGATGCCAGGTGTGCCAGCATCTTGAGCCCGGGGACACTTTTACTTCACATATTACTCACAAAAAGTACTCAATTGACTATGAGTTGGACTGTAACAGATACAGTACGTGGGGTCAACTACAACAAAATTTAGGTTTATGTTTAACAGCCATAAGTCTCGTCTCAGAGCGCATACTAGACTTTCTGATGGAGACAAGAGCAAAGATGATCTTATCTATAGACATTTCCATGCTCCTGGACACCATGGCCTTGAAGATGTAAGCATTAAGCTTATTGATCAAGTGCTCCATGAATCTAAACTACTGGATAAGGAAGGTCAATGGGCATACCGCTGAAAAAGTATTAAGCCCCAAGGAATT
>OX421458.1:12892358-12934858 GCA_949126865.1 Montipora capitata | reverse complement strand
GAGGCACCGTGAGAGTAAAGTGTCTTGCCCAAGAACGCAACACAGTCCCCAGCCAGGACCTGAACCCGGACCACTCGATCCGGGGTCGAGCACTCCAACCATGAGGCCACCTCGCCTCCCATCGTGCACTATCAAAGCTACATATTGAACTTGAATATCCTGAAAGACAAAACGCAGCTCAGTTGACAATAGGCTGTCATGTATGCTATCACGAATCGGTGCCTAAGGCATCGTGGGTAATAAAGACCACGAGGAGTTTTTGGAAGACTTGGTGAATGCATGATAAGACATAACATGGTGTCAGAATAATAGGTGAAATACAGCCACTAAACAATTCACAAAGCCTAAAGGTCGATTCGCTTAACATTGTGAGAACGAAATCAACAAAATGGAAGGAATTTCTGCGGGCAGCACTCCAAAGATGGATTGGACGAGTGGAGATTTACCGACCGCGTGGAAAGCATTCAAGCAACACTGCGAGTTTACGTTTGGAGGGTCTCTAAAGCGAAAAAGTGAAGAAGAAAAATGTAATTACCTGATGATTTGGATTGGAGACAAAGGTCGTGACATATGCAATACGTGGGAACTCACTGTAGAAGAAGCGAAGAAGCTCGACACATATTATGCAAAGTACGAAGAGTATGTAATACCCAAATGCAATAAGGTATTTGCAAGGTACAAGTTCCACCAGAAGATTCAACGAGAGGGTGAGTCATTTGAACAATTTCTCACTGATTTGAAGTTGCTTGTTAAAGATTGTGGTTATACTGACCCTGATGAAATGGTTAGAGATAGAGTGGTTATTGGCTGTCATTCTACCAAAACAAGAGAAAAGTTAATTCAGGAAGGTTCAGAGCTTACTCTTGAAAAAGCAATTGACATTGCCAGAACGGACGAAATGTCGAAAGCGCAATTGAAATCCATGGCAACTGAGAATCCAAGCATTAACAGTGTAAATAAAGTAAAACAAAGAAACCACCAAAAAACAAAATATAGCCGAGAGAAATTCATGCACAAAGATTGCAGCAGATGTGGTTATCAGCATGACAAAGAAAAATGCCCAGCAAAAGGCAAGAGATGTAAAATATGCCAAAGGTAAACTATTTTGCCAGAGTATGTCAGTCTAAGACCACAATTAATAAACAAATACACCATGTAACTGAAGATGAAGACAATGATGATGAGTTCTTTGTTGGATGCATCACTTCAGTGAACACTGTAGATATGGGTGAATGGTATGAAGACCTAAGCATTGGAAGCAAACCTATCAAGTTTCAGTTAGACACTGGAGCAAACGTCAATGTCGTTTCTTACAAAGTTATACAGAATCTTGACATTGAGTGCCACTTTAAAAAGAGCCAAGCTAAGCTTAAGTCGTATTCGGGTCATCAGATTCCTACCAAAGGGGTAGTGACCTTGCCTTGTGAATACAAGAGTAAAGTTTTTCATGTGAAATTCCATGTAGTTGATGTTGAAGCCCCTGCAGTACTGATTGCTCAAACCTGCAAAGATATGGGTCTACTTGCCAGAATAAACTCACTTCAGCAACACAGCATTCCAAAGTCTGCGACTGATATGGGTCAAGGCATCTTTGATAAATACCCAGACTTGTTTCAAGGTCTTGGATGTCTTCCTGGAGAGCACTCAATCAAGTTAGATCCAAGCGTTCCTCCGGTAGCTCATCCTAGAAAGGTACCCGTATTCCTCAGAGGGAAGATCAAAGATGAGCTCGACCGTATGGAGAAAGCAGGTGTAGTTGTTTTAAAAGCACACAGAACCTAGTGACTGGGTAAACAGCATGGTTGCTGTTGTGAAACCAAATAAGATTCGTATTTGCATAGAGCCCAGAGATTTTAATGAGGCCATCAGAAGGGAGCATTTCCCAATAACAACAATAGAAGAAAGCTCAAAGCTATGCGCGTTCAATAGTCCGTTTGGAAGATACCGTTTCACCAGGTTGCCATTTGGCATAAAGTCGGCTCCCGAGGTGTTTCAGAACTGCATGTATGACCTGTTTGCTGATCTAGAGGGTGTGAAAGTGATGGTAGATGACCTCCTGATATGGGGAAAAGATGATGCAGAGCATGATGTCAGATTAAAGCAAGTGTTAGACCGAGCTCGAGAAGTCAACCTCAAATTCAATGCCAAGAAATGCCAAATCAAGCAAGAAGAAGTTCCCTATGTTGGCCATGTCCTAAGCAAAGAGGGCTTGAAACCAGATCCTGAAAAGACACGGGCAGTACAAGCAATGAAACACCCTGAGAACACTAAGGAACTTAAAACATTCCTTGGATTTATTCAGTATCTTGAAAAGTCTATGCATAACATGGCTATAATCAGTGCACCACTCAGAAAGTTACTAGAGAAGAACGTTGTCTGGCATTGGGACCAAGATCAAGAAGCAAGCTTTCAGAAACTTAAAGAGATGGCTTCTTCAGCACCAGTACTTGGGTACTATGATCCAAGCAAGCCACTAACCCTATCAGTTGATGCAAGTTCCAAAGGGTTGGGTGCAGTCCTCCTGCAGGATGGAAAACCCTTAGCGTATGCGTCAAGAGCCCTGACTCCAGCACAAGAGCCCAAATCGAAAAGGAAACCCTTGCAATTGTGTACGGCACACAGAAGTTTCATCAGTTTATATATGGAAAACCAACCCAAGTCGAGTCAGACCACAAGCCCTTGCAGTATATCTTAAGTAAGCCTTTGCATCAAGCACCACTGAGATTGCAGAAAATGATGTTGACCCTGCAACGGTATGACTTGAAAGTAAAATATCTCCCAGGTTCAGAACTTTCTGTCGCTTATGCCTTGAGTAGATCCTACCTGCATGAGTCTACAGAAGCTCTCATTCCAGACCTCGAAGTGAATGAAATTCACCTGACTGCGCACTTTCCCATTTCGCCAGAGAAGTACGCCGAGTTCCAGAACGCCACTGCAGATGATACAGCCATGCAAGAATTAAGAACAGTAGTCCTGAATGGATGGCCAGCAAACAAGGCGGAATTACCCAGAAATGTCCATGAATATTGGTGCCACAGAGATAAAATTATTTCAAGCTCAGAAGCTGATAGTTCTCCAGAGTATGAGGAAAGAAATGCTCGCTCTCATACATGAGTCACATCAAGGTATCGTGAAATGCAAACAGCGCGCAAGAGACATTTTATTTTGGCCAGGAATGTCTTCACAGATTGAAGATAAAGTGTCCAAGTGTTCCGTGTGTAGCCAGTTCCAAAAGGCTCAGGCCAGGGAGCCAATGATAGTTCGAGATCCCCCAGACAGACCATGGTCTAGAATCGGAAGTGGCCTGTTCGAGTTCAGTGGTATTCATTACTTGCTAAGCGTGGACTATTATTCGAAGTGGATAGAGGTTGCAAAGCTAGATGACCTAACCAGTAACAATGTTATCTGTCACCTGAAGAGTCAATTTGCCAGAAATTAAGCAGCACCTTCAGAAGAACTTATCAGCGACAATGGTCCCCAGTACGCAAGTTCAGCATTCAAAGAGTTTAGCAGGAGTTACGGGTTTTTGCACACCACGTCAAGCCCCCTATATCCGCAATCCAACGGTGAAGATGAAAGAGCTGTGAAAACCATTGAGAACCTCCTAAAGAAAGTACAAGATCCCTACAAGGCCTTACTGAATTACAGAAACACTCCCTTGGATGGAATAGGCTTGTCTCCCCCTCAAATTCTTATGGGCCGCAGACTCAAAACCTCTCTTCGAACTAATGCTGAGCTTCTAAAGCCACAGGGAGCCCCAGAAATTAAGCAGCACGTTCAGAAGATCAAAGAGAGAGAGAAGTTCTACTACGATAAGCACTTTCGTAACGAATTGCCGCCTCTAGCCAAAGGTGATAAGGTGACTCTCAAGCAAGATAAGAAATGGGTCCAAGCAACAGTGGTCAACAAGCATCACACGCCCAGGTCATATGTCGTCTAGACACCTGAGGGTCAGAAGTACAGGAGGAATAGGAGACATCTGAATACGAGTCATGCATCACGGTCACTCAACAAAGAGTCAAAAGAAATTTCACGAGCTGGTCAAGCGAGTTTGCCAACATGTTTCCGCACTAACCATCATGGTAGACTCCGCGAAACAGGAGTGAGGTCTGATCAGGGACTAAAGCCAACAATGCGCACTCGTTCCGGTCGACTGGTCAAGCAGCCTATATACCTCAAAGACTATGAACAATGAGTTTGAACATTTAAAAAAAAAAAAAAACTTTTGTTTATTTCTCTGTCGACTATTTCGTCAGTTTCATAGTTTCTTTTTTTGGAAAACCTTAAGAACATGTAACCTAAGCCTAGTCCTTGTTAAAAAAAAAAGAAAAAAAAGGGAGATGTCATGTATGCTATCACGAAACGGTGCCTAAGGCATCGTGGGTTAGAAAGACCACGAGGAGTTTTTGGAAGACATGGTAAATGTCATGATAAGACATAACATAGGCCACTTCGGAAACTACCATAATACTCTTTGTTTTTCTCCCCAAATTTTGCATGAGCATTGTTTTTGTTTTCTCTTGGGACAATTGTAAGTCCCAAAAGAAACTGGAAACAATGCTTACGCAAAATTTGGGGAGACAGACAAAGATTATTATGGTATTTTCCAAAGTGGCCTATGTGGAATAAAGTGCTGTGTTACTGCACTACCACACGTACGCAATGCGTGCCTATTTTTTCTAATTAATAGGCTGGTAGCCAAGTTTTTAACCTCAGAAAAAGATGTTTCGTCGTATCAACGTGTGAGCCAAAGGGCCTCTGCTGGCACGACTTCTGGGTGACCCCTTAAATGGTCTTAATGACCAACAATAAAAGCAAGATGACACACGCTAACACCAACCCGGTGTGGCCAACACATCCCCCAACTTGAAAAAATTGACTGGAACGCTGCAGTTCAATACCACCCAACTCAGTCCCTTCTGTTTTTGAGTGACACGTACCACAGGCAACCCAGTGTACGCTCATCGAGCGTCTAGTTTTTATTCTTTTTAGTTTTTTTTCCGTGTCGGTAAAAGTCTTGCCTGTCACTCCCCTGCTAAGTGGTGTCTTTGTGCATAGAGCCTTCAGCGCGTATTTTCTTATGATCGAGAGGGTAGTGGAAATGCGTAGATGTCTCTGGTGGACACAGTAGAATGATAAACTTAACCTGCAATGGCGTCGAAAGTTATGTAACGCGAGTGGCGTTTTAGTGTATCTTTAAACAAAATATACCCTTATGGAGCTCAATAATGGAAAGTCAGATGGATAAACTAGGCAGGCGGTGAAAAACAAATACCTGGAATCTTAAAAGGGACGAGTAATGGACTTCGACAACAATCTGTCGCCCGTCGAGCCGTAATCAAAGTGAGCTGTAGTTCTAATATTGTACAAGTGTGGTGTTTTGTACAACACTGAAATCAAATGGAAAATTCTCTAGTAAGTTATGGGTTTAACAAAGACAGAGAAGGAATTGAAAAACTTGGATCTGTGATCTCTGTTGTCTCGCTTATTTATATTTGTTTGTAATCAATTCTGCACAGTCTTCTGGTAACAATTGGAAATTTCCCTAATTCTTGTTAGTCAAAAATTATTTGAAAGAAAGCTTGCTGCCCATTTTTGCTTGATAATTCAAGTAAAGGGTTTGATGCTGAACACTGGTGGGAAATTTATTTAGTTGCGTTTTTGACACGGAGTGTAATTTGACATGATTGAGTTTCTTGTCTTCACGCACGTAATGAAATAGCTTATAGCAAATGTTGTTTGTTTCAAAAGATATTTCGCTGGAAAAGGTGGCCTTTATGAATTCATCATGTTGTGTAATATGCGCGCTTAACTGGATAGTTTTTATGGCAATAGTAAAGCATTTTCGTGTCAAAATAAGGTGAGCGTCTTTCTCTTGTGTTTACTTAATGAAATATAAATATACCATGCGGCGTAAACTTGATTTCCACTCTCAAAATTACCTCCAGCACCTACTTTTTGCGTAGAATAAGCTTTTAGAATGATGTTCTTGTCTTCTGTGGTGATACTTGACGATTCGGGAACATTTTGTGAAAAAATATTTACAACGGGTCACACGCGCAACTTGATCGCCCGAACTTCCCCTATTATGCATAACATCCACTTGGCCTTTTGACATCCCGAAATTTGAAAGGATGATTGCTAACGAATATAGAAAGATTTTCACAATAACTAAAAATTCCTGTGTTAAGCATTAGAATTCGACGAAGAGGTAAATGCGACTAAATTTGTTGCGTGCTTTGCTATGTTTGTGATTTGACTGTTGTGCAAATTGTGACAGATAATATTAAATTATGAAAAAATATCTACGGATAGATCATTAAAAATCTTTATTTTTAGCGGTTATTTGAACATAAAAGATGCAACGCTTGACGAGAAATAATATTTTTGCTAATACGACCTCGCAGATGGTGGTATCATCTACATACTTGGCACGTAGTGGCCAGGAGGAAACTAATCGGTTAACAAGGGTTGCAAAGAGCTTAGGGGCTAACTTAGTCCCCTGGGGAATACCACCAAGGGAAAAAACGGGGGAGGATAAGGAACCCGCAATTCTACAACGCTGAGGCCGTTGAGTCAAAAAGGCGCCTATCCAGCGTATAATAGCACTATGCACATTCATGACCTGTAGCTCTTTCAGCAAGGCACAGTAGTCGACCAGGTCGAACCCCTTGCCGAAATCCGCAAAAACATCCTAATTCGATTACCACCCTTATCTAAAGCCTCTAAGATTGAATGAAGTATGTAAACTAACGCGTGCGTAGTAGACTTGGGGCTAACTGAAAATTGTTTGATGTCTAATTGCCCCAGAGTCTGCGAAATTAACAAGTCCAATGTAAATACTTCCATCACTTTGGCTAGAGGAGATGAGAGTGTTATAGGCCTTAAGTCTTCCTCCATGACTTTAGGAGGTATTACCTTAGGTGTTGGGGTGACAATAGACTCCTTGGGGATTATGGGGACACATCCTTCCTCCATAGAGCTGTTGTAAAGGTGGCTGACGACTGGCGCCAACTCAAGCGCAAAGTCCTTCCAGATTCTTGAGGGGACTAGGTCGGGTCCCGAAGACTTGTTCGATTTTATTGTAAGCAGGGCGTTGTAGGCATGATATTCCGAGATCAGGAACTCTGCCGGAACTGAGGTGGGGTCAGTCAGCACATCACCCGATAGAGGATGGAAGTGTGAAGTCAGGTTCAGCAAAAAAGTGTTAAACGTTTCCGCCAACACTTGAGTATCAGGTGTGTCATTGTCTAACAGTTGGTACCACCACTCCGATTTGCTATTTTGCCCACTCATAGATTTTATCTCAGTCCACCATCGATAAACGTTCGTGTCCTTTAAGGACGAAACCTTGGAGTTGAAATATTTACTCTTGCACTTCTCTATTTCCCTCTAAACTTTGTTTCTTAGCAATCTAAATGCATGAGAGTCTTTCCCCTGAGCGATAAATGCACGCTGTCTCCTAGCAATCAGTGTTTTGACGGAGCTAGTAACCCAGGGCTTGTCAGTTGAACAAATTCTAAACTTGCGATATGGGAGGTATCTTTCAACTGCGTTTTGCAAAATGGAATAAAATAGCTCAAACTTGTCCTTAGTAGAGGCCAGACTATACACACAGGCCCAATTGAATCCAGTGATCCATCTCCCAAACGCACACACACAGCTCTCTCTCAAGTCTCGTTTGTAAACAATTGACCTGTTAGCCCTGGAGGCCACAGCAGGATTACTAGGTTTTATGAGAACGGCATAGTGATCGCTCCGGCCGATCTTAGGGAGCTAAATTGGCTGGGCAAACAACTTAGGACGGTTTGTAAGCGTCCAGTCGAAAATGCCAGTGTCACGTGTCTTCACGTTGACTATCTGCGTAAGGCTAGTGCGTTGTCTAACCAGGCCTGTACTCACAGGATTAAAGTCACCGTGGATCACAACCAAGGTGTCCGGGTGCTTGAGTAGTAAGGTCAAAATAGTAGTGTAAATAGTAGTGTAAATTACAGTTTAAAAAATGCTGTGGTGATTTCCAAAGGACCATTTGCTTACCTTTGGCTTCTGGTATCAACATTAACAACACTTTGATCACCAATGGCTACAGTGCCACCTGAAATTTGGGTTTTATAAGTTCTCTGGCCAGGAGCAACTTGTGGAGGAACACTAAAAAAGAAACAAAAGGTTGATTAGGTCGCCTGACTTGTTTAGAAGTGTCATGACAAAAACCAAAATGTAATTATTCTAACTATTCCCAATGCATACATATTTAGCGCATCCTGGGATATTGGTTTAATCCTAATTCCACCATGTTTTTGCGCCAGTTGGCTCGTGCATCATGCTTTGCGGTCTTATCCTTTACATTTTCGGCTTTTGCCTCGATCCTTGGCAGGCATTTTGCCGCCGTTCTTCTAGAGAATAATTTGTCCCCCCGCCCTTCTCCCCTAGTGCCGGTTGACGGGGCTGCCCTGGTTACCCGCTGCATACTTAAGCTGCCACATAGTAGTCGTGGACTCCTTCCATAACTTAGTTCACCGCGATGTGGCTATGGTAGGCAGTGGGAATAGATTACTATTCGCAAAATGCAAAAAAGGTGTGTTGAACCAATTAGAGTTGACGAAATTTCTCAAAGTTTCCAATATCTCAAGTAATATTTCCAAGAAGTTGATGTTGTCGATTTAACAAACTCATGGTTAATTAGGATTAATTATTGGAGGCTAATGTGAAGTGCTAGTTTTCTACCCATGCTTAATTAACTTATTATTATTCGGTGGTCAAACACTTTAATAGATGTTTCGCCCTTCGGGGCTTCTTCAGTAAAAGGTGTAGCAAGTACAGGGTTAAAGACACTTGGAATAAAAATTATCTCTTATGACTACGTCTTAAATAGGCTAATAATTTATTACGATGCAATCATTACACCCTTACATTATACCCTAGGGGCCTAGGACCTTTCTTTTTATACCGTTTCTTTTATTATTTTTATTTGTTATTTTGACTACATCGTAAAAAATTATTAGCCTATTTAGGACGTAGTCATAAGAGATAATTTTTATTCCAAGTATTTTTAACCCTGTACGTGCTACACTTTTTAGTAAAGTGTTTTAAAGTGTTTGACCACTGAGGAAGTTCGCTGCTTCTTCTCTTCACACAAACTACTATAAATTTATATAGGGCATTATGGGAAAAAAGATGCTTTGAAAACGAAATGTGCCTTGAAGGTAATATTTGTCCTAACATATATATTTTTTGTGCCTGTATTGTTTCTTGTGTCTTACAGTTTTTATTATGAATTATCGTAAGAGTAGTAAATCATAATTTAAAAAAACAAAAGGCTGTGGTGATTTCCAAAGGACCTTCCGCTTACCTTTGGCTTCTGGTACCATCACTTTCATTACTAATGGCGGCATTGCCAGGGGCAACTTGTGGAGTAACACTAAAAGAAACAAAAAGTTGATTTGATCACCTGACTTGTTTAGAAGTGTTGTGACAAAAAAACCAATGTAATTATTCTAACTGTTAGTTCTAGCAATATGCGAAAGAAGTACCTTGAACCAATTAGAGTTAAAGCAATTGTGTGTTCCTTTCTTAACGTTCCCAATACATCTTAATTTGCAAGATGTTGATATTGTCGTTAATTTACGTATTATTATGAGTTTTACATCTGGGATTGCAGAAGGAACCATGTTCGTCCAAAATGTAATTGGCCTTAAACTTAAGGTTGAAGTAAACTATGAAACTGATATGTATTTAACAACTATTCACCGAAGTGCATGGAGGTGGCTACTAGTGGATATTACTCGAGCTGCGAAGCGGCGATGCAAATATCCACCACTAGCCTTCGACACTGAGTTATAGTTATTTTCGTATATACTACACCAGTGAAATAATAATTATAGCACATATACGTGATTTTAACTCATTTATTCCTGCAACGATTACAATATTAGAAATTACACAAAAACAGCGGTGACAAACATCAGATAGACTATAAACGCATCCTTTTTGAAATTATCTTTTACTTGACGTTTCGTATGCTTTTGCTTCAGAAGTGACGGTTTACCTCTTACTAAGCGAATTCGAGGTCCGTACTGTAAGTTACGGACCGAGTTTTTTCCCGTTGATTTATGGCCCAAGCGCGAAGCGCGCGGGCCATAAATCAACGGGAAAAAACAAGGATCCGTAACTTACAGTACGTACCGAGAAAACGAGGTTAGTAAGATATTTATTATATCTCTGAGGTTAACCGGCGCGCGGGCAAGGAAACTAGTCAAAGTGAAGCGGAAGGTTCAACTGCCACAAAGAATGCCGTGCCAAAATCCCAAAGACTAAATCTTCTTGGCTGTTAAGTTTGAAATAGTTGCTTGCAAGATTCAAACAGTTTTCAGTACAAGTTTATGCAACAGAAATGACATAAAAAACTCGCTAGATGATGTTTTGTCGAAATTTTAAATTTAGCGGGCTGTACAGCGGGACGTACTGTAGAATACGGCCCGCTAATTTAGCCAATTACAGCGCGCGTACTATCTGAGAGATATAATAAATTTCCCATAACGCCCTACATATATATATACAGTGCATTATGGGAAAAAAGATGCTTTGAAAACCAAATACATTTTAACATAATCATATATTTCATTTGGGGAAGGGGAAAATATTTTGTTGTAATATTGTTGTTTTTTGTGCTTCTATTGTTTCTTAATTTGTCTTATAGTTTACAAATTGTAAATTTAGTAGTATAAATTACATATACCTTATTCGATGGTTTAACATATAATACATGCTGATATTTTGGGAGTTGCGTAGTATTTTAAAACACGAGCAATGAGCAAAATGTCAGTACGTGTTATATGTTACACCATTGAATAAGAGATTTATTATTCCAGTACAAAAAGGTGATATTTTGCTTCAATTTTATTTGCTAAGAGTGTTTAAAAAATGCATCATCTGTCCTTTAAGGCGCATGGGAACGATGAAAACAGCACAAAAAACCAGCCCAATGTCATTTATTTAATTGGATAAATAAAATGACGAGTGACAAGCTAAATGCGAGGGCTTTGCATCCTATTGAAAACAATTTCTTTCATCGGAAAACTTCTGTTCCGTCAGTATCTGCTCTGTTCTAGATCGGTCAAACCGGGACACTACAGTGTTTTTCCGTCTCATATTTGGTGTACAACAAGGCGATCCTTTGTCACCTTATCTTGTTGTTGTTGCAGTTGAGGTTCTAGGTATCGCCATCAGGCAAAATTCTCAAGTTACATGTAAAGGAATTGTCATTGGTACGGAGCAAACAAAGCTTCTGCAATTTGCTGACGACACTACAGTTACTTTATCCGATGCAAACTCCGCTTCAACACTTTTTAAAATATTATAGGTATCTTTGAAAGTATATCTGGTCTAAAAATCAAACAAGAAAAGATAAAAGGAATGTGGATCGTTCTACAAGATGTAGTACATCGAAACCCTTTGATATCAGGTGGCCGGATGTGCCAATAAAAGCCCTTGGAATCTATTTTACATATGATCTTGAAGAATAGAATTTTTAAGAACGCTTAGACTCCATTAAGAAAATGATAAATATTTGGTCATCAAGAGGTGAAGTGAAGTGAAGTGAAGTTATTAGTCTCTCCCCCTCGTGGCTTTTCAGGACTAATTTACAATGCTTTTTGTGGGGGACTTTTGGACAGACTGCTTGTTACGCAGTTTACAATTTATTTAAGAAGTGAAAGATGCCCCCGACCAGATTAGGTTAGACCAAAACACCAGGGACAACGTCCCCTACTCTTTTTGAGAATTGAGTGGGTTCTTTAACGTCCCATACCATTTGGTTTCCAACAAGGGATATCAGACGGGACCTCCGGTTTACAGTCCTTATCCGAGAAGACTTGAAAGTCTAACAATTTTCGGGTGTAATACAAAAGCAACACTTTCTCCTCAGTTATTTCAAGAGGGTCCCCTATACCTCTTTCTAAAACTCAGTCACGCAAAAATATTTCGCCTTTTCACGCGTCACGAACAATATCCAAAATTCTTTCACGTTCACTCGAAATTCGAGACGATCACGTCTCACATAATTGACCTGTTAGCCCTGGAGGCCACAGCAGGATTACTAGGTTTTATGAGAACGGCATAGTGATCGCTCCGGCCGATCTTAGGGAGCTAAATTGGCTGGGCAAACAACTTAGGACGGTTTGTAAGCGTCCAGTCGAAAATGCCAGTGTCACGTGTCTTCACGTTGACTATCTGCGTAAGGCTAGTGCGTTGTCTAACCAGGCCTGTACTCACAGGATTAAAGTCACCGTGGATCACAACCAAGGTGTCCGGGTGCTTGAGTAGTAAGGTCAAAATAGTAGTGTAAATAGTAGTGTAAATTACAGTTTAAAAAATGCTGTGGTGATTTCCAAAGGACCATTTGCTTACCTTTGGCTTCTGGTATCAACATTAACAACACTTTGATCACCAATGGCTACAGTGCCACCTGAAATTTGGGTTTTATAAGTTCTCTGGCCAGGAGCAACTTGTGGAGGAACACTAAAAAAGAAACAAAAGGTTGATTAGGTCGCCTGACTTGTTTAGAAGTGTCATGACAAAAACCAAAATGTAATTATTCTAACTATTCCCAATGCATACATATTTAGCGCATCCTGGGATATTGGTTTAATCCTAATTCCACCATGTTTTTGCGCCAGTTGGCTCGTGCATCATGCTTTGCGGTCTTATCCTTTACATTTTCGGCTTTTGCCTCGATCCTTGGCAGGCATTTTGCCGCCGTTCTTCTAGAGAATAATTTGTCCCCCCGCCCTTCTCCCCTAGTGCCGGTTGACGGGGCTGCCCTGGTTACCCGCTGCATACTTAAGCTGCCACATAGTAGTCGTGGACTCCTTCCATAACTTAGTTCACCGCGATGTGGCTATGGTAGGCAGTGGGAATAGATTACTATTCGCAAAATGCAAAAAAGGTGTGTTGAACCAATTAGAGTTGACGAAATTTCTCAAAGTTTCCAATATCTCAAGTAATATTTCCAAGAAGTTGATGTTGTCGATTTAACAAACTCATGGTTAATTAGGATTAATTATTGGAGGCTAATGTGAAGTGCTAGTTTTCTACCCATGCTTAATTAACTTATTATTATTCGGTGGTCAAACACTTTAATAGATGTTTCGCCCTTCGGGGCTTCTTCAGTAAAAGGTGTAGCAAGTACAGGGTTAAAGACACTTGGAATAAAAATTATCTCTTATGACTACGTCTTAAATAGGCTAATAATTTATTACGATGCAATCATTACACCCTTACATTATACCCTAGGGGCCTAGGACCTTTCTTTTTATACCGTTTCTTTTATTATTTTTATTTGTTATTTTGACTACATCGTAAAAAATTATTAGCCTATTTAGGACGTAGTCATAAGAGATAATTTTTATTCCAAGTATTTTTAACCCTGTACGTGCTACACTTTTTAGTAAAGTGTTTTAAAGTGTTTGACCACTGAGGAAGTTCGCTGCTTCTTCTCTTCACACAAACTACTATAAATTTATATAGGGCATTATGGGAAAAAAGATGCTTTGAAAACGAAATGTGCCTTGAAGGTAATATTTGTCCTAACATATATATTTTTTGTGCCTGTATTGTTTCTTGTGTCTTACAGTTTTTATTATGAATTATCGTAAGAGTAGTAAATCATAATTTAAAAAAACAAAAGGCTGTGGTGATTTCCAAAGGACCTTCCGCTTACCTTTGGCTTCTGGTACCATCACTTTCATTACTAATGGCGGCATTGCCAGGGGCAACTTGTGGAGTAACACTAAAAGAAACAAAAAGTTGATTTGATCACCTGACTTGTTTAGAAGTGTTGTGACAAAAAAACCAATGTAATTATTCTAACTGTTAGTTCTAGCAATATGCGAAAGAAGTACCTTGAACCAATTAGAGTTAAAGCAATTGTGTGTTCCTTTCTTAACGTTCCCAATACATCTTAATTTGCAAGATGTTGATATTGTCGTTAATTTACGTATTATTATGAGTTTTACATCTGGGATTGCAGAAGGAACCATGTTCGTCCAAAATGTAATTGGCCTTAAACTTAAGGTTGAAGTAAACTATGAAACTGATATGTATTTAACAACTATTCACCGAAGTGCATGGAGGTGGCTACTAGTGGATATTACTCGAGCTGCGAAGCGGCGATGCAAATATCCACCACTAGCCTTCGACACTGAGTTATAGTTATTTTCGTATATACTACACCAGTGAAATAATAATTATAGCACATATACGTGATTTTAACTCATTTATTCCTGCAACGATTACAATATTAGAAATAACACAAAAACAGCGGTGACAAACATCAGATAGACTATAAACGCATCCTTTTTGAAATTATCTTTTACTTGACGTTTCGTATGCTTTTGCTTCAGAAGTGACGGTTTACCTCTTACTAAGCGAATTCGAGGTCCGTACTGTAAGTTACGGACCGAGTTTTTTCCCGTTGATTTATGGCCCAAGCGCGAAGCGCGCGGGCCATAAATCAACGGGAAAAAACAAGGATCCGTAACTTACAGTACGTACCGAGAAAACGAGGTTAGTAAGATATTTATTATATCTCTGAGGTTAACCGGCGCGCGGGCAAGGAAACTAGTCAAAGTGAAGCGGAAGGTTCAACTGCCACAAAGAATGCCGTGCCAAAATCCCAAAGACTAAATCTTCTTGGCTGTTAAGTTTGAAATAGTTGCTTGCAAGATTCAAACAGTTTTCAGTACAAGTTTATGCAACAGAAATGACATAAAAAACTCGCTAGATGATGTTTTGTCGAAATTTTAAATTTAGCGGGCTGTACAGCGGGACGTACTGTAGAATACGGCCCGCTAATTTAGCCAATTACAGCGCGCGTACTATCTGAGAGATATAATAAATTTCCCATAACGCCCTACATATATATATACAGTGCATTATGGGAAAAAAGATGCTTTGAAAACCAAATACATTTTAACATAATCATATATTTCATTTGGGGAAGGGGAAAATATTTTGTTGTAATATTGTTGTTTTTTGTGCTTCTATTGTTTCTTAATTTGTCTTATAGTTTACAAATTGTAAATTTAGTAGTATAAATTACATATACCTTATTCGATGGTTTAACATATAATACATGCTGATATTTTGGGAGTTGCGTAGTATTTTAAAACACGAGCAATGAGCAAAATGTCAGTACGTGTTATATGTTACACCATTGAATAAGAGATTTATTATTCCAGTACAAAAAGGTGATATTTTGCTTCAATTTTATTTGCTAAGAGTGTTTAAAAAATGCATCATCTGTCCTTTAAGGCGCATGGGAACGATGAAAACAGCACAAAAAACCAGCCCAATGTCATTTATTTAATTGGATAAATAAAATGACGAGTGACAAGCTAAATGCGAGGGCTTTGCATCCTATTGAAAACAATTTCTTTCATCGGAAAACTTCTGTTCCGTCAGTATCTGCTCTGTTCTAGATCGGTCAAACCGGGACACTACAGTGTTTTTCCGTCTCATATTTGGTGTACAACAAGGCGATCCTTTGTCACCTTATCTTGTTGTTGTTGCAGTTGAGGTTCTAGGTATCGCCATCAGGCAAAATTCTCAAGTTACATGTAAAGGAATTGTCATTGGTACGGAGCAAACAAAGCTTCTGCAATTTGCTGACGACACTACAGTTACTTTATCCGATGCAAACTCCGCTTCAACACTTTTTAAAATATTATAGGTATCTTTGAAAGTATATCTGGTCTAAAAATCAAACAAGAAAAGATAAAAGGAATGTGGATCGTTCTACAAGATGTAGTACATCGAAACCCTTTGATATCAGGTGGCCGGATGTGCCAATAAAAGCCCTTGGAATCTATTTTACATATGATCTTGAAGAATAGAATTTTTAAGAACGCTTAGACTCCATTAAGAAAATGATAAATATTTGGTCATCAAGAGGTGAAGTGAAGTGAAGTGAAGTTATTAGTCTCTCCCCCTCGTGGCTTTTCAGGACTAATTTACAATGCTTTTTGTGGGGGACTTTTGGACAGACTGCTTGTTACGCAGTTTACAATTTATTTAAGAAGTGAAAGATGCCCCCGACCAGATTAGGTTAGACCAAAACACCAGGGACAACGTCCCCTACTCTTTTTGAGAATTGAGTGGGTTCTTTAACGTCCCATACCATTTGGTTTCCAACAAGGGATATCAGACGGGACCTCCGGTTTACAGTCCTTATCCGAGAAGACTTGAAAGTCTAACAATTTTCGGGTGTAATACAAAAGCAACACTTTCTCCTCAGTTATTTCAAGAGGGTCCCCTATACCTCTTTCTAAAACTCAGTCACGCAAAAATATTTCGCCTTTTCACGCGTCACGAACAATATCCAAAATTCTTTCACGTTCACTCGAAATTCGAGACGATCACGTCTCACATAATTGACCTGTTAGCCCTGGAGGCCACAGCAGGATTACTAGGTTTTATGAGAACGGCATAGTGATCGCTCCGGCCGATCTTAGGGAGCTAAATTGGCTGGGCAAACAACTTAGGACGGTTTGTAAGCGTCCAGTCGAAAATGCCAGTGTCACGTGTCTTCACGTTGACTATCTGCGTAAGGCTAGTGCGTTGTCTAACCAGGCCTGTACTCACAGGATTAAAGTCACCGTGGATCACAACCAAGGTGTCCGGGTGCTTGAGTAGTAAGGTCAAAATAGTAGTGTAAATAGTAGTGTAAATTACAGTTTAAAAAATGCTGTGGTGATTTCCAAAGGACCATTTGCTTACCTTTGGCTTCTGGTATCAACATTAACAACACTTTGATCACCAATGGCTACAGTGCCACCTGAAATTTGGGTTTTATAAGTTCTCTGGCCAGGAGCAACTTGTGGAGGAACACTAAAAAAGAAACAAAAGGTTGATTAGGTCGCCTGACTTGTTTAGAAGTGTCATGACAAAAACCAAAATGTAATTATTCTAACTATTCCCAATGCATACATATTTAGCGCATCCTGGGATATTGGTTTAATCCTAATTCCACCATGTTTTTGCGCCAGTTGGCTCGTGCATCATGCTTTGCGGTCTTATCCTTTACATTTTCGGCTTTTGCCTCGATCCTTGGCAGGCATTTTGCCGCCGTTCTTCTAGAGAATAATTTGTCCCCCCGCCCTTCTCCCCTAGTGCCGGTTGACGGGGCTGCCCTGGTTACCCGCTGCATACTTAAGCTGCCACATAGTAGTCGTGGACTCCTTCCATAACTTAGTTCACCGCGATGTGGCTATGGTAGGCAGTGGGAATAGATTACTATTCGCAAAATGCAAAAAAGGTGTGTTGAACCAATTAGAGTTGACGAAATTTCTCAAAGTTTCCAATATCTCAAGTAATATTTCCAAGAAGTTGATGTTGTCGATTTAACAAACTCATGGTTAATTAGGATTAATTATTGGAGGCTAATGTGAAGTGCTAGTTTTCTACCCATGCTTAATTAACTTATTATTATTCGGTGGTCAAACACTTTAATAGATGTTTCGCCCTTCGGGGCTTCTTCAGTAAAAGGTGTAGCAAGTACAGGGTTAAAGACACTTGGAATAAAAATTATCTCTTATGACTACGTCTTAAATAGGCTAATAATTTATTACGATGCAATCATTACACCCTTACATTATACCCTAGGGGCCTAGGACCTTTCTTTTTATACCGTTTCTTTTATTATTTTTATTTGTTATTTTGACTACATCGTAAAAAATTATTAGCCTATTTAGGACGTAGTCATAAGAGATAATTTTTATTCCAAGTATTTTTAACCCTGTACGTGCTACACTTTTTAGTAAAGTGTTTTAAAGTGTTTGACCACTGAGGAAGTTCGCTGCTTCTTCTCTTCACACAAACTACTATAAATTTATATAGGGCATTATGGGAAAAAAGATGCTTTGAAAACGAAATGTGCCTTGAAGGTAATATTTGTCCTAACATATATATTTTTTGTGCCTGTATTGTTTCTTGTGTCTTACAGTTTTTATTATGAATTATCGTAAGAGTAGTAAATCATAATTTAAAAAAACAAAAGGCTGTGGTGATTTCCAAAGGACCTTCCGCTTACCTTTGGCTTCTGGTACCATCACTTTCATTACTAATGGCGGCATTGCCAGGGGCAACTTGTGGAGTAACACTAAAAGAAACAAAAAGTTGATTTGATCACCTGACTTGTTTAGAAGTGTTGTGACAAAAAAACCAATGTAATTATTCTAACTGTTAGTTCTAGCAATATGCGAAAGAAGTACCTTGAACCAATTAGAGTTAAAGCAATTGTGTGTTCCTTTCTTAACGTTCCCAATACATCTTAATTTGCAAGATGTTGATATTGTCGTTAATTTACGTATTATTATGAGTTTTACATCTGGGATTGCAGAAGGAACCATGTTCGTCCAAAATGTAATTGGCCTTAAACTTAAGGTTGAAGTAAACTATGAAACTGATATGTATTTAACAACTATTCACCGAAGTGCATGGAGGTGGCTACTAGTGGATATTACTCGAGCTGCGAAGCGGCGATGCAAATATCCACCACTAGCCTTCGACACTGAGTTATAGTTATTTTCGTATATACTACACCAGTGAAATAATAATTATAGCACATATACGTGATTTTAACTCATTTATTCCTGCAACGATTACAATATTAGAAATTACACAAAAACAGCGGTGACAAACATCAGATAGACTATAAACGCATCCTTTTTGAAATTATCTTTTACTTGACGTTTCGTATGCTTTTGCTTCAGAAGTGACGGTTTACCTCTTACTAACCTCGTTTTCTCGGTACGTACTGTAAGTTACGGACCGAGTTTTTTCCCGTTGATTTATGGCCCAAGCGCGAAGCGCGCGGGCCATAAATCAACGGGAAAAAACAAGGATCCGTAACTTACAGTACGTACCGAGAAAACGAGGTTAGTAAGATATTTATTATATCTCTGAGGTTAACCGGCGCGCGGGCAAGGAAACTAGTCAAAGTGAAGCGGAAGGTTCAACTGCCACAAAGAATGCCGTGCCAAAATCCCAAAGACTAAATCTTCTTGGCTGTTAAGTTTGAAATAGTTGCTTGCAAGATTCAAACAGTTTTCAGTACAAGTTTATGCAACAGAAATGACATAAAAAACTCGCTAGATGATGTTTTGTCGAAATTTTAAATTTAGCGGGCTGTACAGCGGGACGTACTGTAGAATACGGCCCGCTAATTTAGCCAATTACAGCGCGCGTACTATCTGAGAGATATAATAAATTTCCCATAACGCCCTACATATAAATATACAGTGCATTATGGGAAAAAAGATGCTTTGAAAACCAAATACATTTTAACATAATCATATATTTCATTTGGGGAAGGGGAAAATATTTTGTTGTAATATTGTTGTTTTTTGTGCTTCTATTGTTTCTTAATTTGTCTTATAGTTTACAAATTGTAAATTTAGTAGTATAAATTACATATACCTTATTCGATGGTTTAACATATAATACATGCTGATATTTTGGGAGTTGCGTAGTATTTTAAAACACGAGCAATGAGCAAAATGTCAGTACGTGTTATATGTTACACCATTGAATAAGAGATTTATTATTCCAGTACAAAAAGGTGATATTTTGCTTCAATTTTATTTGCTAAGAGTGTTTAAAAAATGCATCATCTGTCCTTTAAGGCGCATGGGAACGATGAAAACAGCACAAAAAACCAGCCCAATGTCATTTATTTAATTGGATAAATAAAATGACGAGTGACAAGCTAAATGCGAGGGCTTTGCATCCTATTGAAAACAATTTCTTTCATCGGAAAACTTCTGTTCCGTCAGTATCTGCTCTGTTCTAGATCGGTCAAACCGGGACACTACAGTGTTTTTCCGTCTCATATTTGGTGTACAACAAGGCGATCCTTTGTCACCTTATCTTGTTGTTGTTGCAGTTGAGGTTCTAGGTATCGCCATCAGGCAAAATTCTCAAGTTACATGTAAAGGAATTGTCATTGGTACGGAGCAAACAAAGCTTCTGCAATTTGCTGACGACACTACAGTTACTTTATCCGATGCAAACTCCGCTTCAACACTTTTTAAAATATTATAGGTATCTTTGAAAGTATATCTGGTCTAAAAATCAAACAAGAAAAGATAAAAGGAATGTGGATCGTTCTACCAGATGTAGTACGTCGAAACCCTTTGATATCAGGTGGCCGGATGTGCCAATAAAAGCCCTTGGAATCTATTTTACATTTGATCTGAAGCTACTTGAAGAATAGAATTTTTAAGAACGTTTAGACTCCATTAAGAAAATGATAAATATTTGGTCATCAAGAGGTGAAGTGAAGTGAAGTGAAGTTATTAGTCTCTTCCCCTCGGGGCTTTTCAGGACTAATTTACAATGCTTTTTGTGGGGGACTTTTGGCCAGACTGCTTGTTACGCAGTTTACAATTTATTTAAGAAGTGAAAGATGCCCCCGATCAGATTAGGTTAGACCAAAACACCAGGGACAACGTCCCCTACTCTTTTTGAGAATTGAGTGGGTTCTTTAACGTCCCATACCATTTGGTTTCCAACAAGGGATATCAGACGGGACCTCCGGTTTACAGTCCTTATCCGAGAAGACTTGAAAGTCTAACAATTTTCGGGTGTAATACAAAAGCAACACTTTCTCCTCAGTTATTTCAAGAGGGTCCCCTATACCTCTTTCTAAAACTCAGTCACGCAAAAATATTTCGCCTTTTCACGCGTCACGAACAATATCCAAAATTCTTTCACGTTCACTCGAAATTCGAGACGATCACGTCTCACATAATTGACCTGTTAGCCCTGGAGGCCACAGCAGGATTACTGGGTTTTATGAGAACGGCATAGTGATCGCTCCGGCCGATCTTAGACCATCTTAGGGAGCTAAATTGGCTGGGCAAACACCTTAGGACGGTTTGTAAGCGTCCAGTCCAAAATGCCAGTGTCACGTGTCTTCACGTTGACTATCTGCGTAAGGCTAGTGCGTTGTCTAACCAGGCCAGTACTCACAGGATTAAAGTCACCGTGGATCACAGCCAACGCGTCCGGGTGCTTGAGTAGTAGGGTCAAAATAGTAGTGTAAATAGTAGTGTAAATTACATTTTAAAAAATGCTGTGGTGGTTTCGAAAGGACCATTTGCTTACCTTTGGCTTCTGGTATCAACATTAACAACACTTTGATCACCAATGGCTACAGTGCCACCTGAAATTTGGGTTTTATAAGTTCTCTGGCCAGGAGCAACTTGTGGAGGAACACTAAAAGAAACAAAAGGTTGATTAGGTCACCTGACTTGTTTAGAAGTGTCATGACAAAAACCAAAATGTAATTATTCTAACTATTCCCAATGCATACATATTTAGCGCATCCTGGGATATTGGTTTAATCCTAATTCCACCATGTTTTTGCGCCAGTTGGCTCGTGCATCATGCTTTGCGGTCTTATCCTTTACATTTTCGGTTTTTGCCTCGATCCTTGGCAGGCATTTTGCCGCCGTTCTTCTAGAGAATAATTTGTCCCCCCGCCCTTCTCCCCTAGTGCCGGTTGACGGGGGTGCCCTGGTTACCCGCTGCATACTTAAGCTGCCACATAGTAGTCGTGGACTCCTCCCATAACTTAGTTCACGGCGATGTGGCTATGGCATGCGGTGGGGATACATTACTATTCGCAAAATGCAAAAAAGGTGTGTTGAACCAATTAGAGTTGACGAAATTGCGTGTTCCTTCCTCAAAGTTCCCAATATATCTTAAGTAACATTTCCAAGAAGTTGATGTTGTCGAGTTAACAAACTCATGGTTAATTAGGATTAATTATTGGAGGTAAATGTGAGTGCTAGTTTTCTAGCCATGCTTAATTAACTTATATACCGTCTTTTTATACCGTTACTTTTATTATTTTTATTTGTTATTTTGAGTCCATCGTAAAAACTTATTAGCCTATTTAGGACGTAGTCATAAGAGAAAATTTTTATTCCAAGTATTTTTAACCCTGTACGTGCTACACTTTTTAGTAAAGTGTTTGACCACTGAAGAAGTTCGCTGCTCCCTCTCTTCACACAAACTGCTATAAATTTATATAGGGTATTATTGGAAAAAAGATGCTTTGAAAACGAAATGTGCCTTGAAGGTAATATTTGTCCTAACATATATATTTTTTGTGCCTGTATTGTTTCTTGTGTCTTACAGTTTTTATTATGAATTATCGTAAGAGTAGTAAATCATAATTAAAAAAAACAAAAGGCTGTGGTGATTTCCAAAGGACCTCTCGCTTACCTTTGGCCTCTGGTACCATCACTTTCATTACTAATGGCGGCATTGCCAGGGGCAACTTGTGGAGTAACACTAAAAGAAACAAAAAGTTGATTTGATCACCTGACTTGTTTAGAAGTGTTGTGACAAAAAAACCAATGTAATTATTCTAACTGTTAGCAATATGCGAAAGTAGTGCCTTGAACCAATTACAGTTAAAGCAATTGCGTGTTTCTTTTTTAAAGTTCCCAATATATCTTAATTTGCAAGATGTTGATGTTGTCGTTAATTAACTTATTATTGTAGGTTTTACATCTGGGATTGTTTAAGGCCAAAATGTAATTTGCCTTAAACTTAAGGTTGGAGTAAACTATGAAACTGATTTATATTTAACAATTATTCACTAGTGCATGGAGGTGGCTACTAGTGCCGGGATATTACTCGAGCTGCGAAGCGGTGAAGTGAAGTGAAGTGAAGTTATTAGTCTCTCCCCCTCGGGGCTTTTCTGGACTACTTTACTATGCTTTTTGTGGGGGACTTTTCGCCAGACTGCTTCGTTACGCAGTTTACAATTTATTTAGGAAGTGAAACATGCCCCCGACCAGATTAGGTCAGACCAAAACACCGGGGACAACGTCCGCTACTCTTTTTGAGAATTGAGTGGGTTCTTTAACGTCCCATACCATTTGGTTTCCAACAAGGGATATCAGACGGGACCTCCGGTTTACAGTCCTTATCCGAGAAGACTTGAAAGTCTAACCATTTGCAGGTGCAATTACAAAGGCAGCACTTTCTGCCCAGTTATTTCAAGACCCTGAGTGTTTGGTGGGACAGGATTCGAACTCTCGATGTTCCGTACAATTTCCAGTAGTTTCAAGGCGACAAGAACGGTAAACTTTCGAGACGATTTATTCTCAACAAACGACAACAGCATAATATAACACAAACTCAAAACAGTACTAAGGTCAGTCCATAACGTGTAACGCAATATGTCACATGCCCGAGTTTTGGCGCGAACATCCTCCCCCTCGTGTTCGACGGCGGGGCTAGGCGACGAACACTACTTCGCACTCTCAAGTGAACACAGTTTATTAATAACGACAGGTCGGGTGTAGGTACCGGTCTTGGTACGAACTTTGGCTGCTCTGACTCTGCCGTCGTCCCCAGGGAGCGCTCTTATAGCACACGTCCTAACGTCCAACACCCACGAGGGGAGTTCTCGTCGACGACCAGTACAAGATCTCCTTCACAAACATTACGAGCATCCTTCTTCCACTTCCGGCGTTCCGTCAACGCTGGTAGGTATTCCCGGAGCCAACGTTTCCAGAAGTGTTAGGTCATAACTTGTGCGTGCTTCCACGTCTTTCGGCTGCACAAGTCCTTATCGTTGACGACATCCGGCGGGAAATTAAGGTTTCCTCGTCCGAGCAGAAAGTGATTCGGCGTTAAGGCTTCTTCGTCACGATAATCAGTGCTAACATGAGTTAGAGGGCGACGGTTCATTAATGTCTCCACTTCAGCCATAAATGTAAGCAAAGTTTCATCATCGACACGCTGCTTCCCACAACTGCTTTAAGCGCTCTTTTCGCAGACTGAACGAGACGTTCCCACGCACCTCCAAAGTGCGGCGAAGACGGGGAATTGAAGTGCCACTGTACTCTTTCGTTGGACAACTGATCACCAATTCGCTCACTGTCTAGACCCTTGAGAGCTTCTTTGGAGTTCCTTTTCGGTCCCGACAAAGTTAGTACCGTTATCCGACCAAATATTGGCTGGCCTTCCGCGTCTAGCCATCATCCTTCTTACTGCCATCAAGCAAGAATCAGTGTCCAACGAGTGAGCTATTTCAAGGTGTACCGCCCGCGTAGTCAAGCACGTAAAAAGCACACCGCAGCGCTTTTCTGTTTTCCTTCCATGGCGCGCAAATATTGGGCCAAAGTAGTCAAATCCGGTATTTGCAAAGGGCGGCTGCTAATATCCCAATCTCGAATCGGGCATATCAGCCGTGACAGGCGGTTCGGGTTTCGCTCGTAGCCTACGGCAAGACGGACAACTTGACAAAATCCTTTGAACCGTGGCTAGCCCTTTCAGGATCCAATACTTCTGTCTCAGCTCGTTCAAAACGTGCTAACTTGTACAGTACAAACGGAGGTGATTGTGCATTACAATTAGACGCGTTCTCGTGCTTCGGATCGAGTATCAAAGGGTGTCGAGTCTCTTCAGGAACGGGGGCTTTGCGTAGTCGACTGCATACCCTCAAACATTCTGCTTCATCGACGTAGGGGTTAAGGGCGCTGAGTCTGCTTCTAACTGGTAGTCGCTTGTTTGCTCTTAAGGCCTTAATGTCAAGATGAAACAGCGGCTAAGCCAACACGCTGTTCTCTAAATCGCAACAACACACTCACTAGGCTATTCAGGATATCAGGCCCAATGTGAAGTTTGTCATTCAGGGATACTCCGTCATATTTGGCAGCTGCATCCATGACGATTTGGACTTTGTCCGGCTTGTTGGGATTACGGACTGGACGGTGCGGCAGAAACCACTGTTTCGGGGTTGGGGCAGATGTCTCTTCAGGGGTAAGCTTTCACGCATAACCCTTGTCAACATAGTCTTCAATAATGGCACAGTATTTCTTCGCCAGGTCCTCGTCACGCTTCAGTTTCCTTTCGGTAGACTCCAGTCGTTTTTCAGCCATGACCAACCTCTCACCGATACACAGAGAATGACTTACCTCCAGAGGGCCCTTGTCGGAAATGCGAAGAGAGCTATCGGAGGGATGCTGAATCATGGCCATCTCTATAAGGCAGCACTGACAGAACTCGAAGAGCAATTTGGAAATGAGGAAATTGTTGCTGGAGTCTTCATGAAGACCGTACTTGATCACCCAATTGTTGCTGATGGAGACTTAACACAGCAACGTTCATTCTACAACACGCTACACAATGCAGTCGCCACGATGAAGAGTTTGGGATACTCTCATGATTTGGCATCTTCGACTAATACGCGTGCTGCGTTACAGAAATTACCTGACCCTTTAAAGGAAAAGTGGGGAGAAAGGAAGATTGCGATACATCCTACTATTCCCAAATAAGTTGATCTTGATGAATGGCTCCGTGCGAGACTACGTGCCAAAACTTTAGTCAGTGAACCCTCACGGAAGATCTGGCTATAGAAGACCGCCGTGAAAGGGAGATCAAGGCATCGACAACCGTCAAGAGCAGCTTCATAGATGCTCGACCCTAGCTACAGGTGCCATGACAGGAAATCAGAGCTTGCTCACTTCCAACACCTGTCTGGTATGCAACAAGAAACACAAGATTGAGAAGTGCGACAAATTCATAGCGATGGATGTGAATCAGAGAGCTCAGTTAGGCAAGGAAAAGAGGTTGTGCTTTTCCTGCTTCGAGTCAGCAGACCACCAATCACGTGACTGCTCGCGCAAGAAACGATGTGATCTGGAAGGATGTAACAAAATACCACCACCCGCTAATCCACGGCGCGGCACCGGTTTTCGTCGCTCCGCCACCTTTGAACAGCGTCTCGACTTTGAACACCGTAGCACCCGTCTTCATCGGAGCTTCGTCTGTGAACTGCTCCCCCTCTACTGTTCTGCTGCAAATTGTACCCATAGCAGTTGCGACCGCCAGCGGGGTCAAAGAGTTACTTGTCCAGCTCCCTTTTATTTATAAATCTTTTATAAATAGTTTCATTTGTTATGATTACTTTTGCGTTGATAGGCTCCGTTGGAATGTGTTACGTTTAACTTGTTACATAACGATTGTCTCTTGTTTTTTCCTATACAACTGTTATCTTGCTTGTAATTTAAACCTTTTTGCATTTCTTGATTAAGTTGCTTATAAAAGCCAATATCTCAGTTACACACAACCATTATAAATAGTTTTTAGGTTTTAGTTTTTAACGAATGTTTGAAGAAGGTTGAACAGCCGAAACGTCCATTAAATTGAGTCGTACAAGTAAGAAATTCACCCCACTGTTTTCAATCAGTATTTGTCTATATATAGATTTTTTTTCACAAGCATCCAACAAATTGTTTAAAAAGCACTCTCGGTAAACTTATACTTCCACACAAGAGAAAAGTGGTGGCAAACAGCTACCTTCATCAAGGTGAATGACCGTTACACCCTCAAGCGTTCTTACGTGATAATAATACAAAAGTGAGGTAACAAATCATGCGCGCTCGAAATAACGAAAACATCTGTGTTCGTACGTGATAAAATAAGCTGCAAAAAATGGGTACCGAACTCGACCCTTGCGACGGTTCTGGTTATAGAAAAAGTCATTCTCGTTAAGACCCTATGGTCGGATGGTCTCAAGTCTATAAGCCCACCGGCCTTCCTTTCCCAAAAGATCACTAGCATTAGTCATTCATGGTTAGTGTGCTCGACTCCGGAGCGAGTGGTCCGGGTTCGGGTCCTCGCCGGGGACATTGTGTTGTGTTCTTGGGCAAGACACTTTACTCTCATGGTGCCCCTCTTCACTCACGTGTATAAATGGATGATAATGTGGATGTGGACTAGCATTCCATCCAGGGAGGAGTTAAAAATACTCCTAGTCGCTTAATGCTACGGAAACCGTGGATAGGCACCGGCGTGTTGGGTCATTGACTCGGGAAGTGCTCACCTATTAACTGAATAGACATATCATCCAGCCCGCAATGTCCCTGTGAGCAGAAACGCCTGTAGATTAATTAAGTCATCTACGTCTCTGTCTTCTGGTACAAGACGCGAGTGTCTTCTCATCCTATTCTTGTGGTTATTAAACCTAAGCCTAGATTTGGTTGTTGTGGACCCTACATATTGTTTAACGCAACTTTTACATGAAACGAGATACGAGACATTACTACTATTACAATCCAAATTATAATGAATGTCATATGTTTTCCCAGTAACGTTAATTGTAAATTTGTTTCCAAATTTCAGAAAACGTTCGTCTCGGCATATCTGGCATATCGACGACCCACAACTACAGCTACCTTCAGCTTTAATCATCTTTTTATGAACTTCAGCCCGGACCAGGTAGTTCTTCAGACTCTTTGGTTTCCTAAAAGCCAACCTCGGAATCTCCCCTAATCGCTTTTTTTTTTTTTTGGAGCATGAGATGTAGATCTTTGAGAATTTCGCCAATGTTCGGCAGTCTCGGATGGTATGTAACAAAGCTGGCGTCCTAGTACTATTTCTCTTTGTCGATTCTGTAGCTGGAGTCAACAATTCTTCCCTTGATAACCGTTTCGCTCTCTGGACTTGTTGCTTAACAAAATGCCCGTTGTAACCTCGTGTACACAAGAAACCTGCTAACTCTGTGTTACGAAAAATAGCATTGCGTGACTAGCGTTACTTTCTAGACGCTTCGCGAGAGTTCGTAGTTTGTTTATTTTTAGGTTCGTGCGTAAGCGTTTCTAAATCGGTGTATTTTGTAATCTTCCTATAATTAGAGTGATTACTATTTTAGAAAGTTCTAGAAGCTTATTGTGAGAGTATATAAGTAGACGAGTCCAAGCGGAGTGTTTTTTTAACTAGTTTTTCACAAGCGAAGAGAGTTGGCGTTAGCCGTGTTTAGTCAAGTGTGACAGAAGCCGTGTTTATCCAAGTTGGCGGAGGCCGTGTAAGTTTGTCAAGTACGTGTTGTTAAGAGTTTTACTTCGTGGAAACTACGTTCACTTTGGAATAAATCTTCTTGTTGTTGTTCCGACAACCCTGCGTTCAGTTTAGTTTGTAAACTAACTTTCCTCAAAACATTCGAACTCGTAACACTCTGTCGCTCGTTGATCACACAGTTTATGCGATGAACATATCTGTTGCAACCTAAGAGCCTGGGCATACGGAATGCTTCTCTTACATCCTCGGGGGTGGCATGAACGAAAATCTGCTGATTCTTATCAGTAGGCTTAACAAAGAGATCCGTGGTGAAGTTATAATTATCACTAATAATGGTCACATCCAAGTAATTAACGCTCTTGTGTGACCAGTTCCTACAATAGTAAACTTGATAGTCTTATGAGCACTATTAAGATATGACAAAAAAACCATCAGCTCCTCCTCGCCTTCTGTCCAAATCATAAAGGTATCGTCAATACATCTAAGCCATTGGTGCGGTTTCTCATCAAGAAGACTATTCTCTAATCTGTCCATTGGTTGAGCACCAGGCTGTCACGCGGGAGGTCGTTGAGTTCAACTCCGGCTAGCAAAACACTCAGGGTCTTTAAATAAATGAGGAGAAAGTGCTGCCTTTGTAACTATATCTGCAAATTGTTAGACTTTCAAGTCTTCTCGGATAAGGACGATATCCCGGAGGTCCGTTCTCACAGCCCTTGTTCATTAGCAAGGGACGTTAAGGATCCCCACACAATTCGAAAAGAGTAGGGCACGGAGTTCTCGGTGTGGTGGTCTGACCTTTCCAGCATGTGGTCGGCTTGGCAGGATTATCTTGAAAGGCATCTTGGTGAATGAGACCACAATTGTGTATAACAGCCAGAAGTCAGGCTACTTAGCCAAGCGCTGGAGCCTCACCAAATACCAAAACCCAAGACCAAAAAAACCATAAGTTGGCGCCATCCTTAATGCGGATGCGGCCGGTGATTTTTCTGAAGCTCCCGTTTTTAAAAAAAAAAAGTCGTCTCGGCGCATGCCCCGACAAAAACAGAGAGTTAGCTTTGGAGGCGTACGCACAGAGCTAGAGAACAGGATTTTGGAAAGTGATTTTAATGCTAGATCACACGCGAGAGTGAACAGAAACCTTAGTCGAGAAGAACAACGGGCATTGGAAAACTTCAGGGAATACGATGATATCGTTATCAAGGAGGCAGATAAGGGTTCAGAAGTTGTGATCATGGATAAAGACAGGTATATAGCGGAGGGCATGCACCAGTTCACGAACCGACAAGTATACATTCCGGTATCTGAGGATCCAATAGAAGAGATGAGAATGAAAGTAAGTACTGCTGTGGCAAAGTTGGGAGAAGATGGTTTTACTGATGACGAACCACTAGATTATCTTTCTCCTACTGGTGATTTGAAAGCTGGCAGATTTTACTTACTTTCAAAACTTCATAAAAAGGGTTGCCCAGGCCGACCTGTCATTTCTGGTTGCAGCACGTCTACTAAAAGGATCTGGCAATTTGTACACTCTTTGATCCCTAGTGTTAAATCCTATGTGAAGGATACTAATGATCTGCTTCGAAAGTTAATGCAGATTGGGAGGTTACCATTCGCGGCAATTCTCGTTACTATTGATGTTGTGGGCTATATCCCCACATACCCCCACGAAGAGGGGCTTCTGGCTATTCGCGAAGCCTTGAATAAAAGAATAAGTCCAGAGATCCCCTCCGAAAAGAAAGTGGAAGTAGTAGAGCTTGTTTTAAAGAACAAAATTCAGTGGACATAACTAATGGGTTGCCAAACCCAGTCGGAATCTGCGTTTCATTTCGTCGTTTTCTTTTTTTTTTCCCCGTGTAGGTGAAAGTCTCGCCTGTCTCTCCCCTGCTAAGTAAGCAGAAACTCACATTTCAAAATAGACACAATTCATACTGTCCTAAAATTAGTGACACCTAACTGTTGGATGGTGTCTGTAGATTTGAAGGACGCTTAGTATAGTGTGAAAATTGATTCTGATTTTCAGAAGTATCTTAAGTTCACATATGATGGATTGCTCTATAAATATACAGTGTTCCCTAATGGTTTATTTACTCGCCCTCGTAAATTCACAAAAATGGTAAAGCCACCACTATCGCACTTAAGGCTTTTAAACCACATTATCAGTTGATATATTGATGATTTCTACCTACAGGGCAGCACATATCAGAGATGTGTAATTAATGTTATTGACTCTATCAGGATGTTCGATGACCTTGGACTTGTCGTCCACCCAGAAATGTCTGTTCTCATACCACAACAGAAAATTACTTTCCTGGGCTTTGTCATTGTCTCCATCAAAATGATAGTCAGACTTACTGAAGATAAGATACGTAAGACCAAAGAGGTCTTGCTCTCTGCCATACGTAACTCTCATTCATTCAAGATCCGAGACATTGCAAGGATTATTGGTTATCTAATTTCAAGTTTCCCGGGTGTTAAATATGGTGCACTTTATTATAGATTCCTTGAAATGGACAAGATTAGGGCACTTAAACAATCAAAGGGTGATTTTAATGCCCTGATGTCTGTCTCTCAGAAAGGAGTTGCTGATATGAAGTGGTGGTTACGTAATCCTGGATGATAGTTATAATGACATTTGCCATTCCCCAGTAGATATCACACTGTATTCGGATGCCTCCCTTATGGGCTGGGGTGCTGTCATGAATGACACTTCTACAGGAAGAAGATGGTCACCTTCTGAGGCTGAGAATCATATCAACTGCCTTGAGCTTTTGGCAGCCCTTTTTGCTTTAAAATGTTTTCAGAGTTCACTTTCAGGAAAGCATGTGAAAATCATAATTGACACCACCACCACGGTCTCTGTTTTTAATAATATGGGCATATGTCACAGTGATAAATGTAACTCAAGTAGTATAGGAGTTGGGGGTACGAGACCATTTTTATAATGGTCTCTTACCAACCCAACTCCATACTACTTTCCATATAATGGATACCAATTTTTGATCTCGTTTTTTTGGTCTCGTATTTTGGTCTCGTATTTTGGTCTCGTATTTTGGTCTCGTATTTTGGTCTCGTATTTTGGTATCGTATTTTGGTATCGTATTTTGGTATCGTATTTTGAAATCTATATGTCTTCCAATTTTTGATCTTATATTTTGGAAATCTATATGTTGTATAAAAATAATATCTCATATAATGGTATATAATGAGTTGCAAAAATATACATCAAGAACTGGTTAATATGGAAGAAATAATTTGTCCATTTTGCGATAAAAAAATCGGAAAGCATACAAAAAAAAATAGAGCAATGTTGCAGTAAGCCGGATATAGTGAATAATGAAAATATATTTTGTCAAAATTGCGGAACAGTTCATGGTTTTCAACCTGTTATTGAATATGTTGAATTTCATCAGAACAAACACAGATTTCATCGTAAATCAGTATATCAAAGAAAGTATCATATAGAAAATATAATAAATAATATAGCTCTTAAAAACAATTTTCAGATTTCTGTGAAGAATAAAGATAAGATATTGAGAATTTTCATGGAAATTGGAAAGGTAATACAATCTGTCAACATTGATAGAAAGCGTATGATTAATATTAACTTTATTTTACAAAAGATATTCAAAATGCTTAATCTTCCTCATGAAAAGATCAAGACGACAAAATCAAAAAAGACACTTGAAAAGTATGATCAATATTGGGAAGACATCCTGACATTGATATTTGACAAAATCGATACAATAGTTAAGGAATGAATTTTTTGTTATATTTTAAAAGGAATTTGTCAACACTAGGACATACATCAGTTACAAAATCATCAACATTTTTCATTTCTGTGTGAAACGATGGTTCGAAATCACCACTTCTCAACATGTCTTTTAAATCAATTAATATATGCTGATATGATTGATAAGCATATGTACAATTTTGTATCTTGAGATCAAGTGATTGAAAATCCATGTACGATTTGATTAACAAAGCACAAGTGCTGATAGCAACTAGAGCAACACCACCAGTAACGACTGCTGATACTAAACCACCAGCACCAGTCAGAATAGAAATTGTATTTCCCGCTAGTTTTAATTTTTTATACCGTTTAACAGCCTGCTTGTGAGCCCAGCATTTTTTATGATATGCTTTAAAATAGCTCTTTAGTTCGTCAACCTGATCTTCTGTCAGTTTGTCGGAAATATGATTCCAGTCAAATATTTTTTTTCGTTTGTCAGTCATATATATAGTTTAGATTGTTAAACGTTTGAAGATACAATAAATTAGACCAGAAATCTGACCGCATAATGGAGATCTTTTAAGAAATTGATATGTATTAAATTCATTGATTGCATATGTATAACCTCTGCCTAATTCATGATGATCATAAAACCGACCGAAAGCATCATGTAGTATACTATGACTGTTTAATATATTACTCCAACCGAATGTTTTTTCAAAAAACCATGTTATTAAACTATTTCCTGGACCCATCAAACCAATTTCTCCATCATTAATTTCAAGAATTTTGTTTATGGATATGTCTCTTTCGAAATAAAAAAAGTGTAGGTATTGATAAACAAGTGCTGATTTCAATATTTTGTCGTCGATGTGTGGATGTTTTTCTTTTGCTTCCTGAAAACTATGTTTAATAAATCTTAATAAACTGTTTATATACATATATATTTATTACACAATATTGTATCTTTCCATCAAGACTTGATGATGGTCTAATATTGTTTTTTCATCTAAAATGTTATCCAGATAAACACAGAAAAAAGCGATATTGCCGTTTAATGGGGCTATATTAGTCGAAGGGTTAAGACCTCCGAAAACGGTTGTATTGTTTCCTGTTCTGTTATCAGCAGTAAAATCACCAATATGCTTTTTGTTCCAGTAAATCTTACTTTTTTCAGTTTTTGGTGAAGATTTGTTATCCCAGTGAACACTAAGACAATGCCATTTATTAAGTTCACCAAGATCGTTTACTGAATAATCATCTAATTTTAAAAAACTCTGAAGAGAAGAAGCAGGACCGACGTAAACACAATTATTAACGGAACTGGCTCCGGACACTACGAGATTTGATGCAGAATGAGCAACAAAAAAATCAAAACCACCGTTATCACATCCAAATAAACCGTTATTCCAGTAATTCTGTGGTGAACCTCTTGAAGTCAATCTGTAAACGATAAAAACATTAACTGCATCATTATTCAAATCAACTTGGCTGATCATTTTTTGTGATCCACTAAATATCTACCATTGTGTTTTTCAGCTTTTGTACATAATGTTGGACGTTTTGCCGAATCTGATTGTTCAGCTTCACTTTCTTCATTGCTTTTGTCGAATAATGTTTCCACCTTTCTACTAGCATCAATTTTAACATTTTGACCATCCGATCTGTCTATTCGATAAACACAATTTGCGTACGTTTTTAGGTATTCACTGACCCACAGATCTAGAAACGAATCACGAACGATATCACCAACCTGTGATTTTATAACAACGTGATTGTCATTCACAGCAGCCTTTACAATTAGATTTTTGTTGGTTTCTGCATGTCCATCAGAATTTACAGAAAAATTGACTATGTCAGTTGAAACGATATTAACATTGGAAAGTTCTACAGTGAATTCTATTTTATTACCGTCATCATCGAGAACAAAGTCTCCATTTAAATCTTTAACATACAATGCCATATACATTTTAATTATATATTTTTTAAAAATTATAAGGTCTGTAAAATATAGTATACATAAACCTTCTTCTTACATTGTCTGTGGATTTCATTTGAATAAGATTAAAACCATGGAAACTACGATTAATGTTGTAAATTATTGTGTTTACATTGTAAGCAAAAGTTGGATACGATCTATCATTGAAGATCAAACTATAAAGTCCATTCAATATCGTATTTGATGTCACCCTAACATTCAGAATATGCAAACTATTTGCGCCCAGAATGCTCGCTAATTTTATATTGGTAGTTGTACCGTCAATTTGCAGTTCATATGAAAAATGGTAATTATTAACGCCAATTTCGGATGTACCTACAAGAAGACAAGGAAAAGAAACCAGTCTCATGTATGTTCTAGTTAAAGGTCCGTTGTCATCTATCGGAGATCTCGGTAGACCCATAATTCCATTGTTGTTCATATTAATGGGTATGTGAATTTGAAGATTATTGTTGGAGACTTCATAACCTTTTTCATAATCATAGATAGTAAAATATATATCGTTTTTTGCTTCATCTTTAATACCATAAATCAGAACGTGTAAAGGCAACAGACTAGGACTCAAGTTGTCAAAACTACTCTGAACATTCACATATAATCGTCTTTGAATTGATGGAGATGTACCATCAGGTGATAAGTTTAAGATACTACGATAATATTTGTAATCCGTATTTATTTTTATCGTGTGTGATTTATCAATGTTCATATTCAGTTTTTCAAATGTGATGTTGAAAGAATTAATTTCTGAATCATGTCTACCATCTTTTTCGAAATACACTTCAATACACACTGTATATTTATCACTGAAATCATCTCGAATCATTTCGAAGAGATTAAAATCGAATCTACCTTTAAACAGACTGGATCCATCAGTTGTTTTTTGAACCTTTAAGGAAAATGCTTTTTTATTGGTTTTATGTGGTGAGTCATTATAAGTGATTAGATTTACGTCCTGTATACCAAAATCTTCAGTAAATTCACCGTCATCCATCGCATACTTCAGAACATTTTTTCGATTCTCATGTGTGGTTATATGACTCTCAGCTATTTTTTGGTCTGTGTATTTGTTGACATTGATACTGGTGGTTGAAAGACCATCATTGACTTGCTTGAGAGTGACACAATCTTGATTATTTGTTGCGTCTTTTACGTTTCTTATTTGTAAATTATTCATGTCAAGATTTGAAGTCATTTTATTGCTTCCATCCAATCTCAAACATCTTGAAAACTGATTGTCAACATAACTTTTTCTTGTGACATCAAATTGACCGCTTGGAGGACCACAATTGATGATCTTTTTTTGAGACATATTTAAATTTCCAGTCATATCCTGAGAACCATCTCGTAGTATAACCTGATTTATATTTGCTTTGGAAGCTAATCCAGTATCGACATACCCTCTATTAACAGCAGATGTATTGTTATCCACGTTTTGAATATTATAAATACTATTACCATTTAAATCAATATCACCAGTCATTGTACCTCCTGATTCATGTAAATATTTACCTATTTCTTCGAGCATTTGAGTCCAATTTACAGCATCATTTCCGCTTGATGCTTTTTTGAGATTTGTTATTTTATTGCCACCAATGTCTAAATTTCCGGTTAAAGAAACTGTCCCATCTTTTTTCAAATAATTGGACAGCTCTGTTTTATCAGCCTTTTGAGTCATAAAGTTGTCAACATAAAATTTTGTGGTAGCATCTTTATGATGTACTGGTTCGACTAACCCTTTAATTCTTTGATTTTGCATATCGATTGGATTCTGCACCTCTATATCCCCAGTTTCAGTATTCAGATCTAAATAAAAGGCTTCGAGTTGTAGATGTGTAAGTGCATCAGCTGTATTATGTCTACCGGCTCCTATATTCTCGATGCGTCTGTTATCCATATCAAGAGCTCCAGTCATTGCACTGCTTCCATCCAATTTCAATGTTTTTGAAACCTCAACATCAACATAACTTTTGGTGCTCGCGTCATTATTTGTTTGTGGTGAAGCAACATTTCTCAATTTTTTATTGTCGATGTCGTAATCACCATCATCAGTAAGTTTAAAACCGACACCAGGTAATCCTTTTACTATTTCAATAATTTTGTCATGCGATATTGTTTCTTCAGGTAATTTGCCGTTTGAGTAACTCATATATATATGGGTTATATTGTTCCATTAAAGTTCATTGTTGTAAATTTCCGTGGCTTATCGATATATATGAAGCTGTAAGGGTCATCAGTTGCTTTTTCGTATAATTGTTTTGATACATTGTTTTCTCTGCAAATAAGCGATTTTTCGTTGTTGCTTGGAAATTCATAAATAGCAAAATGTGAGCAGTTCAATCTGACATCTTTTGGTGTCTTATAGTAGCTTTGTGATAAATAGATAACGCTGCAATTTTTATGTCTTCCCTGAATAAAATAGTCAACTAATGGCTTTTGGTTTCTATCACATACAAAATCGTCAAATATTACCAATTTCTGATTTTCACTATCAAGATCGTTTACAGGAATGATTTTATCATTGCTTGCTTCAATAACATCATAACCAGCTTCATCACTTATTGGTTTGAACTTATCCATGAGATTCTGATACTTTGACTGCTCTAAGTTTTTTGCATAAAGGTATATTTTATCAAAGTATAACAAATTGTAAATCATATGCATCAGTGTATTTGTTTTTCCCGAACCGCTGGGGCCGCAAATGAGCATGCGAAAGCATCGATCAGGCATGAAATCATATATTTGTTTAAAATTGGATGTGACTTTATCGTCTGTATCATAATTCGGTATTATCATATTATATGGGTATATTATTTCAATAACATGGTGTATAACACGGTGTTTAACATGGTGTTCAACACCGTGTAAAACGTTATTTTTTATATATGAATTTCCATTTTATGTAACGTAATAATATAACAAAAATGAGTTTGCTTAGGTGGAAAGAACTCGGAAAGAGTAAATCTGAATTAGGGGACAAGATCAATTATGTCCATAATGCAATTACAAAACATAATATTGGTCAGCAGACCAGTCAACAGGGATTTTCAAAAGTATTTAAACCAATTACAAGTAAATTAGATGATGTTATTGATAGTAATCAGGTTTAAGGATGCCAAGGAAAAAACGACCATTGAAGAAAGGAAAAGTTCCAGATTACGGCATTGATATAGAGGATGAAGTTGAGGACATGGGTTTAGATGATCTATTTGAACAACCTGTTTTGCCACAGCAAGAAAAACAACTGATGCCAAAACCGCCAACATATGAACAATCCTTACAAGATCTTCTGGAAGGGAAAAAAGGGATTTATGTTGATCCTCAGTATCTTCCTCAAGAACCTGATGATTTACCACCAGAATATGATGAAGACGATGAGATAGATTATGCATTAGATGATGAAGACATGGACAATGAGATATTGGATGATCTTGGTATTCAAAATTATGATTCAGTTGAAAAGGTACTAAATCTACCAGAAATGACACCTAAAAAGACTAAGACCTATCTTAATAAGATTTTGAAAGATGCAAAATCAAAAAGGGGTCAATTAAATGGATATAAAGCAAGTGTTACAAAACAATACAATAGTGGTTTAATTTCTGAAGCTGATAGGCAACTTCAAAACAAAAGAATAGACGACGCAAGAGTTACTTTAAATGAATACATAAAACATTATAATACTAAATTGAATACAATAAAAGGTTCTGGTAGGAAAAAACAAAAAGGTGGTAATGTTATATTTTTCAACAAACCTAAAGAACTTATAAAAAAATTAGATTTAATTGTTGGTGAGGTATTGGCAGGTAATACTAGCATTGACATGCGAAATATGGGTGTTTCTATATTGGATATGCTTTTAAAGATATCAACAATCAACAGATCACAATATGATAAATTATACAAACAATATTTCAAAATTTAATGTAACTTTATTATATAATGCAACGTGAGATAGTATTATCATCATATTCTGCAAAAAATCAATTTGATAATAAACCAGAAGATTTTACAACAAATTTTACCAGACCTATAATTCTAGACAATAATAAGCAATATGTTATTGGTCTTAATAGAGTCATCAACATGTCATTTACTTGGTTTAATGTAAATTCATCGTATAGGAATCAATTAATTAAATATAGCTCAGATAATGGTTCAACATTCAAAAACATCACCCTTCCAGCCGGAGTATGGAATTATACAGACTTTAATACATACATAAAAAATATAACAAAAACTGGTGATACGTATCCGATAACTCTTGAATTCGATACAACAACATTCAGGGTCACGGTTTCATTAGCTGAAAATTACCAACTTGATTTAAGAGCAAGTAATTTCAATGACCTAATCGGTTTTGACAAAAAGATATTGGCAAGTGGAACGCATATTGGACCAAGATTACCAAATCTCAGTCAAGACACAGACATACTCAATATTCATTGTGATTTAATGAACAAATCGCTTGTAGACGGTAAAGACACAGACATCATTTATTCATTCTCAACCAGTGTACTAACTCCAAGTTACTCCTTCACCCTCGAACCACGACGAGTTACATTTAATCCAGTTAATAAAATTACAATTTCATCAATCAGAATGTGGGTGACAGATGGAAGAAGAAGATTAGTGGATCTAAATGGAGCGGATACGTCTTTTTCACTGATTCTGAAAAGCATAGAATAATATAACATAAAAGTATAAATGAAACCGTATGAATTCAAGAGGTTTTATCATCCAAAACTTGGTAGATTTGTTTATCAACACAAAGGGTCCGGACTGATAATATTTTTAAACCGTTAAAGAGTGTGGCATCATCTGTTTTCAAGAAATTTGCTAAGCCAATAGCAAAGAAGGCATTAGAATCAGGGGTTTCCCATGCAGGTGATCGTCTGGGTAAGGCGGTATCAGAGAAGTCAGGAGACCTAATAATGAAAAAATTGGCAAAATTGAGAAAAGGAGCTACAACACAAATGGCAATTGTTCCATCCTCACCCATTAAACAGCAACAGCAAAATGAAAGTACTGATATGATCCTCAATAGATTGATATCAGGATCAGGTATAAAAAGAAGGCGTAAAATCTTCAAATAAACAACATACATGGTATAATTTTTATCTAACATAATGATATATGTCTTTTAGAGCAAGCGAATTTCTGCAAAGAAATGAGTTGGTGCGTTTCCAACTTGATGATGTAATTAGAGGCCCAGGCAATAATCAACACCAGGAGAAATATGGATATACATTTACAATCAATGATCGATCGAGTTTTTATGATTGGTACAATGCTTATTTTGAGGTTCAGTTCCAGGTACAAAAATTGGCTGATGGTTCAGCCTATGGTGCAGATCGTATAACAGTCATCAATGGATCTCATTCATTGATTTCTCATATGATGATAAAAAGCGCTGGTAAAATTGTGTACGATACTGATAATTTACACAAGGTCGTTTTTGTTAAGAATTTACTGGAATATTCTGACGATTACTCAAGAAGTGTAGCCAAGAATAGTCTTTGGTATTTAGACACAAATCATCTTATAGCTAATGCTAATCAGAATACAGGATTTGAGGCTAGACGACTTTTAACAACCGGGAATTCTGATGTCAATAGAATCATACCTCTTAATCGTTACAGTTTTTTTGAAGAGTTGGAGGGTAAGATGCTGGTACCAATGCAGCTTGAATTCAATTTAAAGCTACCGGATGATAGAGAACTACTTCAAAAACTTGATGCAGTTGATAATGGAAGGGTTGTCATTAACAGATTTTTACTATGGGTCCCAAAATTGACACCAAAAGACAATCTGTATGATACGTTCATTGGTTCTTTTTTAAAACAGGATAAATGGACGTATCTCAGAGAAATGTATCAAATGTCAGGTCCGAGACATGGTGTGGATTCTTCCAGATTTCTTCTAGTATTGACAATGTTAAAGCAATTTTTGTATACCTACAACGAGCTAAAACAAGGAATTCGGCGGCAAATCCATATGAATTTGATACATTTAATATAAATGCCGATCGTGCAAATGGTAGTTATTTGACAACATGCAGATTGGAATACGGGAATGGAGTATTCTACCCAGAAACAGAGTATGACTCAGAAAGTAAAGTAAGAATCTTCAAAGATTTGATGTCTTATGCAATGAGAAAAAATGATTACAACACTGGCACACAACTCAACCTAGCGAATTACAACTCACTTTATCCTCTAATCTATTTCGATCTATCATATCAGGCAGAGAAAGTAACTAGAGATCCCAAACAGTTGATTTTTAGGTATAAATTAAATGCTAATAGTGCTGACGACAGTCCTTTCAGTGTACATGCTGTCGTTTTATATGAAGAAACAGTCGTCATTGACAAAATCGGGAATGAACTGGTTATAGTGTAAAGAAGTCAATGAAGCTAACAGTAATATGATATTTCTTATTTTGTATATGTTTTGTGAACCATGAATTTATATAACATATATTATATACAACAAATGACTCAACTTTTTGAAATTAATGTCAAATTGTCTGACAATCAAAAAAAGAATCTCAGTACCGCTTACCATAAAAGGGAAACAACTGTTTTGAGACTGACAAATAATTCTCTTCATGGAAACGATACTCTTTATGTTCCAGCAATGATAAAGAAGAGATTCGAAAAAAATCGCAAATTGAATAAAGGTATGCTAAGACTAATATTAGAAAACAAGTCGGTGGAAGTCTTTTGAGTACCGTATTGACACTTGGAAGATCATTAATAATAATAATAATAATAATAATAATAATAATAATAATAATAATAATAATAATAATAATAATAATTTATTACTTATTAGGCGCATCCGCACCAACAATTGCAAAAACGCTTGGACTAAGTGCTTTGGGAGGACTAGCGAGCGAAGGTGCTTCTCAATTGGTTAAAGCAATCTCTGGGAAAGGAGTACAGACTGGTGGTTTTCTCGTGCCACAAGACAAAATTAAAAAGCTGATAGAATATAAACATCTTTTATCGACAAAACAAAAACAGGATGTATTAAATGCCCTTCAATCGGGTTCAGGTGTTCGTATAAAACCAACCAAAACACAATCAGGTGGATTTTTAGGAACTCTTTTAGCTAGCATCGGTATTCCACTAGCTATTGAAGCCATAAAAAAGATGACTGGAAAAAGAGCTCCACAGGTTGGTATACCACCTACCTGGCCTAGAAGAGGTAATGGAGCACCTAGAATTGGATTACCAAAAATACCCCCTCCATTTTATAGTTATCCACCATATGTCACAGGTAATGGTAAAAAAAAAAAGAACTACCAAAAAAAAATCAGGAAAAGGACTTCTCCTAGGCAAAAACTCGCCATTCAATGGAATCCCAATCCTAGGAGCATTACTGTAAAACCAAAATTTTATAAAAACACCCCTTTGAGTAACCATGATCTAATGAAATGGTGTAAATATTTGAATATACCAATCAATGACGTATTGTCAAGAGATGAAAATATTCCACATAACCATAAACAGGCGTTATTTATCTACAATCTAGAACCAGCTTATATGAGCGGAAGTCACTGGGTAGCCACTTATGTGAAAGATAAAGTGATCAATTATTTTGACAGTTTCGGTATGCCTCCGTTTCAAGAAATGGTTAATCATGCCAAAGAGAAAAATTTGACTCTATTACACCAAAACAACCAAATTCAAAACTTAAAAACATCCACATGTGGGTACTTTTGTTTATACTTTTTAAATGAAATGAATAAAGGTAACTCATATTATGATTTATTGCAAGTATTCAACACAAATGATACAATGAAAAATGAGACATTTATCGAACATAATTTTAAAAATATCTAACTTGTGTATATAATGCGTTCTTATTGTGTTAAACAAAAGAAAGTGACTGAATGTATTGAGCCTTCAGGTTACAAAACAACTAAAAATGGTAGACTTATGTTCTATTGTACTTGTGCAGAATGTGGTATTAAAAAGACTAAATTTGTTAAAAAAGAGAAACAGGGAAACGGTTTAGCCCGTCGTCTGGGGCGGGCATATTAAGCACTGTTGGTGATACAGCAGCAGAATTATTTTTAACCAAAGGAGTACCTTATCTTGGTAAAAAAGCAGTTGAAATGGGTAGATATTACACATCAGAAATGCTACGAGATCCAAAGTTACAGAAGAAAGCCATTGATTATGCTTTGGATAAACTCAATCCAGCAATTCAAAATGTTGGATCTCAAGCTTTGAATCAATTGTCAACAAAAATAAGACCAAATAAAAAATACACAACAAACAGAAGAGATCTTGATGGTGGTGCTCTTGATATTCACAAAGCTATTGGTAAATTACCAAAACCAAAAAGCGGATGGACACTACCCGGTCATAAATACACAGGACCTTATAATGATTTGGAAAATCAACTGAAGTATGACCCAAAAACTGGTCAAATATTAGAAATATACGATATACCGACTGGAAGAACTGATGCAATAGCAATGCAACACGATGTTGATTATTCCGTCTGCAAGGATGATAGAAAATGTAAAAATAAAGCAGATAGAAAAATGGTTCAAGCTTTAGACAACGTACCGTATAATGAAAGACAATGGGGGCATTGGTTGGCAAGAAATGTTATCAACACAAAACAGAAACTTGGTCTTGGTGTTTCAAAAAACGTAAGAAGCCGTCGAGTGAAGAAAACTGGCAAGAAAAACTAGCTGATGAATGACATGCACCCATAAAACGAGATTTTACTCGGCGGCGTATAATTGTAAATCATATTGATGAAATATGGGCAAGTGATCTAGTCGAAATGCAAAAATTCAGCAAATGGAATAAAGGTTATCGGTATCTTCTTATGGTCATTGATGTCTTTAGCAAATATGGTTGGATTGCCCCAT
>OX421458.1:12877358-12887358 GCA_949126865.1 Montipora capitata | reverse complement strand
AAACAATCACAAATAACATAGATATCAACAACTCATTACAGGCATCAAAACAGCAAATCTTGAATATGATAGCACAATGGGTGTCTGAAGGTTCTGGTTGGACTGTCCAATCTGTTGACAGTCATTATCTTAATATTGTTAAGTATGAACCAATGAAAGGCTCTTCTTACATTAAAATATCCCAAGAACTCAGAAACAGTGCAAAGGGATTGATAAATATGAAAAATGAGGATAATGAATGCTTTAGATGGTGTCACATCAGACATTTGAATCCTCAAGACAAATACCCACAAAGAATCAAAAAAGTCGACAAACAATATATTGAAAAATTGGATTATTCAGGAATTGAATTTCCAGTGACTACCAAACAGTACAACAAAATAGAAAAACATAATGAGATCAACATCAATGTATTTGGTTATGAAGAAAAACAAAAATATCCCATTTATGTATCAAAAGAAAAGTATGAAGATTGTATGAATCTGCTTCTTATAACAGAAAATGAAAACAAGCACTATGTATTAATCAAAGATTTAAACAAGTTTATGTACAATCAAACAAAGCACAAAGAGAGGAAACATTTTTGCATGCATTGTCTTCAGTGTTTCAGTTCTGAAAGAGTATTAACTGATCATAAAGAAAACTGCATCCAAGTGAATGGCACACAAGCGATTAAAATGCCAACAAAAGATGATAACATACTAAAATTCAATAATTTCCATAAACAACTTCCTGTACCATTTGCAATATATGCAGATTTCGAAGCCATCACTGAAAAAGTACATGGTTGTCAACCTAATAATGTTAAATCATATACTGAAGCTTATCAGAGACATACAGACTGCAGTTACGGATATAAGGTTGTTTGTTGTTATGACGATAAATACACCAAACCAGTGCAGATTTATAGAGGTGAAAAGGCTGTTTACAAATTCATGGAAGCCATGTTGCAGGAAGTAAAATATTGCAAGAATGTTATTGAAAATGAATTTAAAAAACCATTGAGAATGACAAAAGACAATGAAAAAGAATTCCACAAAGCCGATAAATGTCACATATGTGAGAAAAAATACAATGAAACTGACACAAGAGTAAGAGATCACTGTCTCATAACTGGTTTTTACAGAGGATCCTCTCATCAAGATTGTAATCTTAACTTTCGAATAACTGATAAAATTGCAGTGATATTTCATAATCTACGTGGGTATGACAGTCATTTCATGATGCAAGAGATTGGTGAGATAGTCAAAAAGCATACATATACAAATAAGAAAGGAGAGGAGATACAGATGAATATTAATGCCATACCCAACAACATGGAAAAGTATATGGCTTTCATGCTTGGCAATCATCTGACTTTCATAGACTCATTTCAATTTATGAGCTCAAGTTTGGATAAACTAGTTAGTAATCTACCAAGAGAATCATTAAAATATACCTCTCAAATATTCAAAGGTAAACAACTTGATTTGATGTCTCAAAAAGGAATATATCCATACGACTTCATGGATAGCTTTGATAAATTCAATGAAAAGCTACCAACAAAAGAAGACTTTTACAGCATATTAAATGATGAACATATATCAGATGAGGATTATAAACATGCACAAAATGTGTGGAATACATTCTCTCTTAAAAATATGGGTGAGTACCATGACTTATATCTTAAATCTGACATCCTTCTATTAGCTGATGTATTTGAAAACTTTCGAAAGACCTGTCTGAAAAACTACAAATTAGATCCATGCCATTATTTCACATCTCCAGGTTTATCATGGGACGCTATGCTAAAGATGACTAACATAAAATTAGAACTTATGGTTGATGTTGATATGTTCCAGTTTATCGAAAAAGGTATGAGAGGTGGAATAAGCTACATTGCCAACCGGTATGGTGAAGCTAATAATAGATACATGAAAACATACAATGAGAAGGCGTCCTCAAAGTATATCATGTACCTTGATGCTAATAATTTATATGGGTGGGCTATGTCACAATACCTACCAACTGGTGGATTCAGATGGATGACAGAAAAGCAGATTAACAATATAGACTTAGCTAAGTATAAAGAAGAAAGTGATAAAGGTTTAATACTTGAAGTCGACCTGGAATATCCAGAAAAATTTCATTATCTTCATAATGATTATCCATTAGCACCAGAAAAAATAAGAGTTGACAAAAGCATGCTATCAGATTATTGTCAAAAAATAGCAAAAAAATACAATATATCAACAGGTCTTGTTCAAAAATTGATCCCAACATTCTTGACTAAAGAAAAGTATGTATTGCATTATAGAAACTTGAAATTGTACAATGATCTTGGATTGAAAATAACCAAAATTCATCGAGTACTTGAGTTTAATCAGTCACCTTGGCTGAAACAATACATTGACTTTAACACAAACAAACGAAAAAATGCCAAAAATGCTTTTGAAAAAGATTTCTTCAAACTTATGAATAATTCAGTATTTGGAAAAACAATGGAGAATTTAAGAAAGAGAGTTGATGTCAGATTAGTGACTGATGAAAAGAAATTAATGAAAATGACAAGTAAACCAACATATGTTAGCAGTAGAATATTCAATGAAAATCTAGTTGCTGTTCATAAGATCAAAGAAACACTGACCCTAAACAGGCCGGCATATATAGGTATGTGTATCCTGGATCTTAGTAAGACACTAATGTATGATTTTCATTACAACTACATCAAAAAGAAGTATGGAGATAAAGCTAAGCTCCTATTTACTGACACAGACTCACTAACATATGAAATTGAAACCAAAGACATTTATAAAGATTTCTGGAATGATAAAGATAAATTTGATAACAGTGATTATGATCAAGATTCACAATATTTTGATAATTCAAATAAAAAAGTAATTGGTAAATTCAAAGATGAGTCAGCAGGTGTACCAATAACCGAATTCGTTGGATTAAGATCGAAAATGTATAGCTACATGAAAGACAATCATAGAGGAGGAAGGACTGCTAAAGGAATTAAAAAATATATAATAAAAAATAACATAAAACATGAAAATTATAAAGAAACGCTATTTAATAATGAACAAATGCATCACAAAATGAAAACCATTAGAAGCAATAATCATCAAATAGGAAGCTATGAGCTTAATAAAGTTTCACTCAGCTGTTTCGATGACAAGAGGTATATACTGGAAGATGGTATGACGAGTTATGCATATGGTCACCATCTTATAAAAATGTGAGATTAAAATACGAGACCAAATATTGGTAATATTATTTTAAAAACATATAGATTTCCAAAATACAGAAACAAAAATACGAGATCAAAAATTGGTAGCCATTATATGGAAAGTAGTATGGAGTTGGGTTGGTAAGAGACCATTAAAAATGGTCTCGTACCCCCAACTCCTATACTACTAACTCAATTGCAGTTCAAATTTAAGAATTCTGCATGTTACATAAAATAATATGGCTCACTGCTGCCCATATCCCAGGCTCCTCTAATTGTAGAGCGACAAAGAATATAGGGATTTTCACCCTGAGGATACTGAATGGATGATTGACCCCACACTACTGGGCAAAGCACTGGATGCACTTAATTTCAAACCAGAGATTGATCTATTTGCATCCCGGCTTAACAGACAATTTCCTATATGCTGCTCTTTCAAACCAGACCCAGATGCATCTTACATTGATGCATTTACTTTCTCATGGTCTGATAAACACTTTTATTGTTTTCCATCCTTTAGTTGTGTCCTTCGAGTGCTTCAAAAAATCATCCAGGACAAAGCAGCAGGGGTAATGTTAGTTCCAATGTGGCCAACACAATCATGACACCCAATTATGACATCCCTTCTTGTTCTTCCACCAATCACCCTTCCATCGTCCAAGCATTTTCTGAGTCTTCCTGCATTCCCAGAGGCAATCCATCCACTGCACAGAAAAAATGAGTCTCCTTATCTGTCTACTGTCAGGCAACAACTCGAGGATCTAGGCTTCACATCCAGATCTATTGCTGTGATTGTTGCATCCTGGCGGGATGGGACGACGTCACAATATCAGACCTACCTCCAGAAGGGACTGGAATTTTGTAAACAAAAACACTGCGATGTCTTGTCACCACCCATACCCCTTACCTTGGATTTTTTGTCTAAGCTGTACGAGAGGGGCTTATCTTACAGCGCTATCAATACGGCTAGAAGTATGTTGTCATCAGTTTTACAACTCAACATCAATTCCTCTATTCCATTTGGACAATTACCTATTGTCCGACGGTTTATGAAAGGAATGTTTGAGGTTCGTCCTGAGCTACCTCGATGCAAATCGATCTGGGACTTGAATATTATATCTAATTATTTTGGTGGACGACCTGCAGCCCCAGAACTCAGCTTAAAGGAACTCACATTAAAGCTGACATTTCTGCTGAGCCTCTTCAATGGACAGAGATGTCAGACAATCAAGTACTTAAACACTGACAACATGGAGCTGACAATTGACAAATGCATTTTCCAGATTACAGACAAAGTGAAACAAACTCGTATAGGGACCCATATTCCACCCCTTTCGTTTCTTGCTTATCCCAAGGATAAGAAGTTGTGTATTATCTCCCATCTGCAAGAGTATCTAAAACGAACGATCCTCTTTAGAAAGGAAAGCAAGCAATTGCTTCTAAGTCATGTAAAGAGCTACATGGCCCCGTCAGGAAGGACACAATCTCCAGATGGTGCAAGTCAGTGTTATCCTCTGCAGGGATTGATACATCCAAGTTTAAAAACCACAGTACAAGAGCCGCATCGTCCTCCCATCTTGCAGATAATAACATAAACATTAAGGACATTTCAGCAATTTTACCACAAGCCCTCTGACCCTGAGTTTAATTTTGGACAAGAGATTTTAACGACATTGGCGCAGAAATCATAGAATTTCACGGATTTGGTGTACTTGTTATACTTTCACTTCCTCTAGTTGTATGTATTCACAAGAATTACATATATTCTATATTTGGCATTGATAAAGACATTTCAGGCATTTTACTATCCCTCAGTTTTGAATTTTCATCTTCGGTTTTCCATTTTTGGGGTCTTATGCATAAAGACCCCTAAGTCAGAGGGACAGTCAGAGGCAGATCTTGTCAGTTTGTCACTTTGAGGACGAGAACACACGTGACAGTCTGGCTTGTAGACTGGGTACTAGTAATTGCGAGGTCATTGTTTTCAAGTGTCGGCCATTGCTTCTAGCGTTCGTTGTTTGCAAATAAATCTGCGGTCGTTTTCCCTGTTTTGGAAAAAATTTGCAGAGTTTTCCGTCGCAAATTAGTTGTAAGGTAAGTTATTTGTGTTTCAAAATTGATCTGTCGTGCTGTTTCAGATTGGTTTTCTTTCTTTCATTTCGAAAATTAACTATCCTAGCCTGCATTGTTTGTTCTTTGTTATTTCATCCAGGTGACGTCGCTGAGTGGAATCGATACGGGAGTTGTTTACTCTCGCAAGCCAACATATTTAGACTCGGCTTGTGTTTAGTGCGGATTGCACTGAAGCTAAGACGCTTTCGCAAGCCCACATTCATTGGCTCGAAATCCGTTGCACACCACATACCTCACAAGTATCTCACAAGCTATCACAAACCAGTATTTATCGGCTTGAAATGTCGGTGTGGGTTACATCCCAAACTGAAAGAGTTATTGTACTCTAAAAAATAGTGGCATTGAATAAGAGTTTTGCACTCTCAAAGAATAGTATTTCGTACTCTTACTGTTGTCTGCTACTAGCCGCCAGCATGGGAACAACAATCGAACAATACCGGTCAAGGATCGGCTGTCACAACAATTTTGTGAAAGTCAAGGATGCATTTTCAGGTGTGCGAGCGCGATTTTAGAATACGATGTTTATGAAGTTTTACTTAAATGTGTTTTACTTGCCAACATTAAAACAAGTTGTTGGACATTACAAGTCGTGTAATGAGGTGATGTTTTGGTTTGCACAAATGATGTGCTACAATGCATGTTTATATCCCATTGCTTATAAGGCAAGCAAATGATGTGGAGGAAAATCCAGGTCCTACAATATTTGATATCATTGATCCAACAACCACTGTGTCCGCTGACTCTAGTCAAGGAAGTGAAACAATCTTTGGTGTGAATGCTGGTAAAGTAATGTGTAGCAATGTCACTTCCTGGTATTATACAATCAAATACAAGATATTAGTTTGTGGACTAATTCTACTTTGAACAATATTTTGGTTATTGGAAATAATCTATACAGTTCTATAAGATGTTCTGTGCGAACAAATGACTATTTGCTGTTAACTGATGTTCCGGACATGGTTTCAATATTTGATAAAGTGCATTTATTGCAATATAGTGTATTAATGCCATTAGTTAACAAACAACAATTGTAATTCCGTTGAGAGTTTGAAAATACTCCTAGAAGTGAATTTCTAAGAGACATATATGGACCAATGTTTGATGTCATGAACAAACTTCCAGTAAATGACTCACTATACACCCTTTTAATAAGTCTAATATGTGCCGTTTTCCGCTAGTGACGTCGAACTCTTGCTTTCAGATTTTATTTAGAAATGTACAAAGGCCTAAAACTTTTCTGATTTCTTTTCTTTTTTGAAGCCTTTGTACATTTCTGAATAAATTTTAAAAGCATGAGTTTGACGTCATTAGTGGAAAACGGCATATATTAGACTTATTAAAAGGGTGTATATTGTAATGAATACACTTTATCAAATATTGAAACCATGTCTGGAACATCAGTTATCAGCAAATAGTCATTTGTTTGCACAGAACATGTTATAGAACTGTATAGATTATTTCCAATAACCAAAATATTGTTCAAAGTAGAATTAGCCCACAAACTAATATCTTGTATTTGGTGGTATATCATAGCAGTATGTGACATTGCTACACATTGCTTCCAGCATTCACACCAAAGGTTGCTTCATTTCCTTGACTAGAGTCAGCGGACACAGTGGTTGTTGGATCAATGATGTCAAACATTGTAGGACCTGGATTTTCCTCCACATCATCACCTGTATTTTTAGGTATTGCTAATGCTGTGTGTACCATCAATGTTTATTACTGCTACTCCAGTAGATGCTGCTAGTAACACTGTTGGAATCTCAGGATTCATTGCAGCATGTCTATAGGTTTTTACTACAGTGTGGTAAAGTGTTTTAATCAAATGGCTTTTCCCAGCACCACCACCTCCAGTTATAAACAAATAAACTGGTTCAACATTTTGTGACTTCAGACTGTTGAGGTTTTCATTTTATTTCTAGTCCATGAAAGCACCCTGTTGTAAGCTTTAGGTTGCGTTTTTTATTATGTAATGATCTACATGTAACTGATCGACGTAATTGGTCATCAGATATTTCTCTTGGCTGTTTATACATTGTTACTGGTGATGGACTGATTTCCAGTAGTGTGGGGATTTGCACCAAGCTCTGAGAGTACTTGTTCATTGAACGCCTCATCTAGTGATGATTCATCTTAGAATTCTAGTTGAATTTCAGCATTCTTTTGATCATTTATAAGATCATATGAATGTATGACAGTGCCATGCTTGTTTCTTAGCCAATCTAGTGCTTCTGTTACTGGCAAATAGCTGATAGAGATGATGTAGCGTGCAGCAAGAGTTGTCTAAACTGTGCAAATGGCATTAAGAGAAATTTTAGTGGCAAGGCATTGATGTAAAATTCTGAACAGGTCTGAAATTTGAAGCATACTTAAGGAACTCATTTCACTGCTGCATTGTTATGGCAAATTTTGAACCAATCACGCATGGTAAAAGTGAGACCGTAGTACCAAATTCTGTAAGGGCTGAATGGAGTTAAGCAAAGCATGAGACCCCAAGTATGCATTGCGGACCTATTTTTTCTACACCGTAGAGATTTCGAAGGACTTTGTGGTCATTGGAAGAGAGTTTCTTCACAGATCAGTGCTCGCATAACAATTTTCTTGTTACCTTGAAATTAACATCACTGGTGTTTGATTTGATGTAACAAACATTAATATTCTACTGTATTGCCTGTGTCTATGTGTTGATTAGCTATGCCTGATGACGAAAAAGAATTGAAGATTAAACGAGACTTATCTGTAAGTTGAAGGTTGATATGGATTCTATGAGTCATCAGCCGGGAGTGTAGGAGTTGTACGCCCTCCCTGTGTCCATTCTTGTGTTGTACCCCTCCCTAGTATCTTGTATGTCATTGAGGTCATTATGTCCTCTCTTATTAAAGAAAGCGAGATTAAAGGTCATCTCACTCCTTAGAGCCTCCTGGTATATCACTGTTAGATCGGAGGCTCTAGGAGCGAGACTCCTACTATAAAGCCTGACTTGACGCATGCGCTACACTCTCTCTCTCTCGCACAACTCCTACACTCCCGGCTGATGACTCATAGAATGCATATCAAACTTCAACTTGCAGGTAAGTCTCGTTTAATCTTCAATTAATTTCGTGAATATAATCGTGAAAGGACAAAAATGGAAGAAAGAAAACAGCAGCTACAAAACTGGTTTGACATAATCGTACAAGAAAGCATGTGCATCAGTGGTGATAAAGAAAGGTCTGCCAGACTTTTTAGGTCTACTGGTTCCGTCGGTTCAGGATCTATATTCATCTCTACTTGTTCGACAATAACAGAACTCTCAAAATCTTCAGTAGAGGGCGCTCAGAATGTACAGGATTGTAACGAAAACAGAAAGCGTACGACAGTACGCCAGAAGTGAAAAAAACAAAACAAACAAAAAAACAATTGAAATGCCCGATTTTCACACAACGTCTGTAAAATGACTATGATTGTACGCTAATGTGGCGTGACTAACCTGACCACGACTTCGATCGGATGAATCTTCTCTCCCCAGCTATTGCGCTGAAACTTTGGTGCTGGAAGAACACCAATGTTATCCTTTATGAGTGTTCGCTGGCATTTAAGATTTCCAAATGATAGCCGCAGCGTGAAGTCTCCGGGAGCGAAGTGACAAGAACACATAGCATATGAATCGCTTGGTGCCCACTTGTCGCGCTTTAACTTCACGAAGTCCGTCCACTTCTTCCTTCTGGCCTTCGCTTCACTTCGATCGTCACCATAAAATGGAATTTTTGTAATGCTATGCCCTTCTCTGCATCAGGAATATTTGAACAAACCGCAAAAGCACATCTATCAGGCATAATTTCCGACGAGCCCGCCAAAGGAACAAAGCAAAAATGATCCTCCCAAAAAATTGAATTTGGTGCGGGGTTCCTGAAATGACGTCACAGTCGATTCTGGAACCAAGTTTCTTTCTGGTGCTGTCTCCCGGTCAACTTGATTGGGCGTCGCAAAAGCGCGAACTTTGAAGCTTGATTTCGGGGTCAAAAAGTGGCGGAATCGAATATCTACCCTTTATAGAGATGCCCAAAAAATAAAAACCCTGGAGGCCGTATAGACACTTTAACATTCCCCGTAGTTCATTCAGTTGACACAAGGTGATCACGTGCACCTTTATGGTTGCCTAGCACGTGATCAATTTCTTCCTTTGACAAAACATCATGGCCTTTCCGTTTATTCATAAAAGTCAGAGACTGCAGAAATTTTCGTGTTTTTACCATCTTTCGATGAGAATTCGAGTCAGAGTTATATACAAAAACTATGTTATTTTTTTTCTTCGTCTGTCTTTTGGCTTGTCTTTTTCTGTTAAATCCTGGCTTTTACGGTAGTCTTTGATGCAAACGTAAAGCCAAACAATGTTTTGACCTGGCATCAGATTAGACTAACAAGAAGAGGAATTATGAAGCGGAAACAACACCTTCAGTCCTTTCTTAATCTGTGCAATAAACGTTTACTTAGTGCAAATGCAAGACATGCTGGAAGACGCCCGTCAGAGCAATTAGCAGTCAGTTTTTTGCGGACTATTTATTTAAAGAAGAAACGAGTGCATTTTACTCAAGAGCGTGTTTTGTTATCTTTAAACTGAATTTATTACCAAAGCTTAAAAACTAAAAGACCTCAAAATGGGACAGGACATTA
>OX421458.1:12864858-12869858 GCA_949126865.1 Montipora capitata | reverse complement strand
ATTACTAACTAATTAACTATTAACTATTAAGTAACAATAGAGGTGACAAAAAACTAATAAAGACACAGCTTTTCGCTGTTTTGTCACCTCTATTATAAAAATTTAGTAGTGTAAATTACGTACACCTTATTCGATGGTTTAACATATAATACATGCTGATATTTTGGGAGTTGCGTAGTATTTTAAAACACGAGCAATGAGCAAAATGTCAGTAAGTGTTATATGTTACACCATCGAATAAGAGATATATTATTCCACTACAAAAAGGTGTTATTTTGCTTCAATTTTATTTGCTAAGAGTGTTTAAAAAACGCATCATCTGTCCTTTAAGGCGCATGGGAACGATGAAAACAGCACAAAAAGCCAGCCCAATGTCCTTTATTTAATTGGATAAATAAAATGACGAGTGACAAGCTAAATGCGAGGGCTTTGCATCCTATTGAAACAATTTCTTTCATCGGAAAATTTCTGTTCCGTCAGTATCTGCTCTGTTCTAGAGCGGTCAAACCGGGAAACTATAGTGTATTACCGTCTCATAAGCGACCTTAAGGGCTTACTGACGTATTTTTTGGGGTGAGTTGCTAAGGATGTAATAGTTAACTAATTTGAGAGAATTTGGCATTATTTTGGTCAGTTTCCAACTTTTGTAAATCAATGACCCTAAATATGACGTTATCATGCCACGCCCATGGTCACGTAACCAATAAAAGAAAACTCTAAATTTGTCTACGTACTACTCAATTTGGGTATTTAATCAGTGGTTTCATAATTTGTAGTCGTTTTTGCATCCAGCCAAGCATGGTTTTCTTTTTATTTTGAAAAATGCTGTTTTTAGATAGATAAACGATACTGAGATACCCATAAAATTTTGAAAAAAGATGATTTGAAAAAATCAGTGCTTAGCTATATTCTGTATTTGGAGGTGAAACGTGCCATATTAAAAAAAATTAATTCAATTTAAAGACCGCCGGAAATTTAGCTTTTCCTCAAACCGGAAGTCAGTTCGTTAACGCATCCGCAGTTGATCTGAGAACGAGTTCGAGGAAGGGCGAGGAAAAACCTTCGATGCAAACAACAGTTCGTGCGGTGATTTTTGCTTGTGAGTGGGTTTCCTGGTCAGCTCACGATATGATGATGTCAGTCACCGGAAGTAACATTGCACTTCCTTAGCAACGCGCGAAAAATACGTCTGTGGGCCCTTAAGCATGCTCGACGATTACGAGAACGAGGACGACCGGAAGCGAAATTTTCGATTAAGGACAAACTGCGCATGCTTGTAAGTTTGTTTTCGTCCCCGTGCTTTCGTCGACGAAAAGAAAAGTGCAGCGAAGTCGTTGTTGTGAGAACGTAAGTTTTTCCTTTGAATTTATAGCCAAATAGCGTATTATTCCAAAGCATTTAATTGCTAAATGTATCATTAAATATTCGTAGAAGCAAATGTGTGAATTTAAGCGCTTTGAGTTGAAATTATCATTAAATACAAGCTTTTTTGTTTCTACTTCTGAAGAGGTGATGGCAGCCGAAGGAGCGGGAAAACCATGAGTACATTAAGCTTTTGTTACTTGTCTCCTTAGTGAAATTTCATAGTTTAGTCGGTGATTTTTTAATTGATCTTTTAGTGAATGATTTCGTTTACTCACAGTCATATGTTCTCTCGGATTTTTAATAGTTAAGCCACAGACTATTAAAAGAGACTATTTTGGAAACGCCACGTCTCTATCTGCAGCAGAATGTAGTTATCGCACATTTCAGTGAGTCCTCAGTGAGTCCTTAATCTTATGGTTTAGCTCTTTCAATTGCTTTCTAACAGCACTGGCGGATTTCTGGTCTTTGAAAGGAATGTTTATACGTACAATCTTGTCTGTTGTGGTACTGTCCTGGCCTCTTGTAGGTGAACCATGATCAAAGTTTATGATGATGCTGTTGATGAGGCTGAGTGGGTAACCAAGACGAGTGAATATTGAACGCAATTTACTGCATTCCTGTTGGAAATATTCATCTGTAGATGACAAAGATCTTGCACGGTGCAACATTGTTTGGATAAGGGATTCTTTGTAACTTACGTCTGCATGACTTTGGTTATGTAGTAACAAACCAGTGTTGGTAGGTTTCCGGTAAACTCGCGTTTCCAGAGTTGTCCCAATTTTGACAATTTCAAACCCAATGAAGGAGATCTTGTTATCACAGGGAAGTTCCATTGTGAAATTGAGGTTAGCGTGAAGATTGTTCAATGTCACAATGTTGTGCAGAGGGGACATCAGGCATGGACATCAAAGTATCATCGACATATCTCATGTAGAGAGTTGGGAAGTTATCAGCTAGGTTGGTTGTGAGTTGCTCTTCTAGATGGCACATAAACACGTTAGCCATTAACTTCCTAAAAACTTTGTATTAATATTTATTTACTTTTGCATCAATATTTGTTTTGCATAAAGTAAGCAAACAAAATCTGTACCTCGCTTAGTTTGCATTTTTGAGCTTTAAAATAGAATTTTCGGTCCTATGCTTCTGTTACAAAGTGGTATATTTTTTAGGCTTAGAGTGCACGCTTAAACTTGTGGTGAAAAGAAGTTGTGAGGGAACTTGAAAATGATCAACATGTTAGCCTAGAATTAAGCCAATGTTCCTTGATTCACTTCATTTTCTTCAATCTTTCTTGGTTTTGTACTTTGCTAGTAACCACATGTCGTCTCAGGGGGCTATTTACCTAAGACTTCTACCATAGCACTACAATGATATACAATACCAAAACAACATCGTGTACTATTAGAGCTACATATGATGCAAAGACAACTTGAATCTCCTGGAAGACAAAACGCAGCTCAATTGACAGTATGGAATAAAGCGCTGTGTTACTGCACTACCACACGTACGCAATGCGAGCCTATTTTTTCTAAAGATGACAGGAATTTTTTGTTTCTGACAAATAATAAATTGGCTGATAGCCAGGTTTTTAACCTCAGAAAAAGATCTGTTTCGTCGTATGAACGTGTGAACCAAAGGGCCTCTGCTGGCATGACTTCTGGGTGACCCCTTAAATGGTCTTAATGACACCGACTTGAAAACATTGACCGGAACGTTGCAGTTCAATAACACCCAACTCAGTCCCTTCTGTTCTTTAGTAACACGTACCACAGGGTACCCAGTTTACGTTCATGGAGCGTCTAGTTAACTTATTATTCGGTGGTCAAACACTTTAATAGACGTTTCGCCCATCGGGCTTCTTCGGGAAAAAGTGTAGCACGTACAGGGTTAAAATGCTTGGAATAAAGATTATCTCTCATGACTACGTCTTAAATAGGCTTATAATTTATTACGATACAATCTTTCACAAGAATCCAATACGTGTAGATGTTTTCTTCTATAAGCAATATATAAAACACAAATGAAGACAAGACACGTTTATAAAGAACACCTATATTTCGACCGAGTTGTCGGTCTTCCTCAGGGAGAGGAAGACCCTTCAGCGTAGATGGCAGTTGCAGGGCGCGAACTTAATGGTAGTGATTTTCACATTTCATCTTTAGAAAGAGTCGAGAGTAATTTTGAGACGTTCCATGAGCAGACACTGGGTTGCCTGTGGTAAGTATTATACAAAAACAGAAGACACTGAGTTGGGTGGTATTGAACTGCAGGTGTTCCAGTTAATTTTTTCAAGTGGGGGGTCCTTAAGACCAGAGGCCCTTTGGCTCACACGTTCACACGTTTAATTATTTTGTAATGTCCTGTCCCATTTTTTGGGTCTGTTAGTTTTTTAAGCTTTGGTAATAAATCCAGTTTAAAGATAACAAAACACGCTCTTGAGTAAAACTCACTCGTTTCTACTTAAAATAGTCTGCGAAAAACTAACTGCAAATTGCTTTAACGCACGTTTTCCTGCATGTCAGGCATGTCTTGCAGTTGCACTAAGCAAACGTTTATTGCACACACTAAGGAAGGACTGAAGATGTTGTTTCCGCTTCATAATTCCCTTTCTTTTCGGTTTGATCTGATACCGTAAAAGCCGGGAGATAACAGTAAAAGACAAGCCAAAAGACAGATCAGTGAAGAAAAAAATAACATAGTTTTTATAACTCTGAATCGAATTGCCGTCGAAAGATTAATGACAATCGATCCTAAAAACACAGTTTCTGACTTCTATGAATCAAGGGGATGGTCATGATGTTCTGTCAAAAGGAAGAAATTGATCACGTGCTAGGCAACCATAAAGGTGTGCGTGATCGCCTTGTGTCAACTGAATGAACTACGAGAAAAAGGGTTAATCGTTCGTCGTTTTCAGAGTAAAACAACGTACTTTTCCGTCTTTGGTTTTTTGATTTTGTTGTAAAGTAACTGCAGAATACCCTGCCACTCGAAAGTTCTGCGTAGCCGGCTACGCGGTACGCGGAAACTAATAAATTCACGTTGAAGTGTGTAATTTATTCAAGTAACAATAAATTGCGAATTGAAAATCTTACAAGCTGGCTACGCGGTACGCGGTACGCGGAAGATACTCAATTCGAGACGGAAGGTTATCTTAGAAGCTGGCTACGCGGTACGCGGTACGTAGTGAGATAATCAATTCGAGCGCTTAGGCTTAATCAGTAAATGAGTGCTATTTTCTTCACACGATCTCGTGAAAAGTGTAGTCAATCAAACCGTAAATTGAAAGCTAAAATGTTAAAAGAGAGCTTAGGCCTAATCACTGAAACGAGCGCTTAGGCTTAATCAGTAACTCGAGTGCTATTTCCTTCACACGATCTCACGAAAAATTTAGTTAACCGAACCGTAAAATTCACAATCGATCACAGCTTAATTCGCTTGTCACGGATTTAGAACGAGAATAACTTTTTTGAATAAGTTACATAATTCAACTTCTGCGTAACGCGTGGCCGGCTACGCAGAAATTTGTTCGGGAGGCAGGGTATTGATTCTGCAGTTAAGCCAAATAGGAGTAATATTTAACTGACTATTTACATTTCATCTGTCGGGTCAGGAGGCCTTCTTTTTCGGGTTCCTGA
>OX421458.1:12832358-12844858 GCA_949126865.1 Montipora capitata | reverse complement strand
TTTCTTTGATCATCAAACAAATGTACCATGTAGGTAACAAAAGCCGTATTAAATCACAAACAGCTGTCAAATTGAGTCAAACATTCATATGTGTAATACGGGTGTCTGTCTTCTTCGAATCAGAAGTTCTAAGCATAAGAAATCACCAGTTGTGTGTTTGTCATGTTATTCAAATTATGATGAGCTCAGCATAAATAACAAAGCACCGGGGTTATCTGCTTCTGTTCAGATGTTGATGTCTGATGATATAGAATTAAGCCCAGGTTCCTCAAAGAGGTGTTGAGAAATGAGCCCTTGGACATCATTATTATTATTTAAGATTAGCCCAACACGGAATGAGACCATTACTTTGATGTTTATGGCAGAGGAATTGATTCGAAATTTTCAACCCAATAAATGAAAATGGAGAATCGAATGGTCAGAATTCGTCGAGGTCTGCCAACCTGTCAGAGAAAGTTCAAACAATTTGCTTGTTGTGCATAAAGAACAGATAGCAAATACCAGTACCGAAAACAAGGATGATACAAATGATGATGATGTGGATGATTGGTGTGAAATAGAGGAAGGACCATCCCTTAAATGGACACCTATTACAAGAACCTGATATGACTGAACATGACGATGATATTTTAAATGTTGTCCAAGAAGAAGGTCTATTTCTGTTTGTTCATGATAATATTTTGAAGAGTGATGCAGTGGCTATTGGAGAAATAGCCAACTTTTTCTAAAGTTGAATTCCAGCAAAGAGGGTCTCCTCACATTCAAATATTTAAACTCTGTTTCGAGGATGCACCCCAGTATGAAAAAAGCTCCAATGACAACATTGTTCATTTTGTTGATAAGTATATCACATGCCAAAATGATAAATCTAGTGAAATAGGTGACTGCGAGTCTACTGTTATTGCACAAAGGATACTACAATGAATCTATAGTATAATAAAAACATGAACGAGGTATATGAGAAACAAGACTGGAGAAAAATTCTAACTGCGTTTTAATTTATACAAATTAAATTTACTTAGTTACAATATTGAATTTACTTTGATACACTACTCACATCTATTATCTCTATAGGCATTGACTCCCTATGTTTTACTATCTGAATGCTATTGGGTTAGATCAAAGCGATGTATTGGTGAAAAATCGGATCTTGTACCGTTACGATCGATCGAGGCCCATTATAAGACACAAGATCCGAAAATCTTTGTGTTAAAGGAGCTATGTCACGCAAATGATGTAATTTCGTGACACTCAAAATTCGCAGAAAGCATGAGTAATGTAAACACTCTTCGCACTGTTGTCGTAGCAACAAATTGGATTAACCAGGAAGTTAAAGAAATATTGTTGGCTTCCCAAATAAACTTCATTTTACACTATAGTGACAAAACAGATCTTTTTCTGACGTTAAAAACTTGGCTACCTATTAATCATTTGTCAGAAAGAAAAAAATTTTGAAACACAACATATTTGCTATTAGAGGCAAAAAGAACCCTTCCTATTTCATAGCGTGCGTGAAGACATGAAACCCAATCGTGTCAAATTACCATACGCAACAAAATAAATTTCAGGAGCTTTCTTTCAAATAATTCTTGGCTGTCACATTTCCAATTATTATTTTTTACCTGGAGACTGTGCAGAGTTGAGCACAAAATAAATATAACAAGAATGAGTAAAATCTCCAATTGTTACCGGAAGACTGTGCAGAGTTGAGTACAAATAAATACAAATAACCAGACAACAGAGATCACAGATCCACATAAGGTGTTCGATTCCTTCTCTGTCTTTGTTAAACCTATAAGTTACCAGAGAAGTTGGTTTCATTGTTGTACATAGCACTACACTTGGTAAAATATTAGAAATACAGCGGAATGTGCGGCGGTTATTCAGCGACCGAATCCTCACGTCATGCTTCATGTTTTGTAGGCTCACTTAACAACAGTGCAATGGCGGCCTACTACATAGCGGCCTACTACAACGACGTTAAATGCGCAGAACTAGAATTTTGTTTTGCCATTTGCGACAGCGTAAAGTCTGATCTTGGTGACCTGATGGAATCATTGAAGTACGCGTCTATTATCAATTATGAATTTGTGTACCTATTCCGATTTTCAAGTATATTTTCTTTGGTTACAAGTGTGCATTGAAAAGGAAACACGCGATGGAAACTTTTCTATTATCTCAAATGTACTTTAATATGATGATATTAACATGTAATATTAATTTGTTGTTGAAACTGAAAAGTCAAGTTGATTTAAACCACAACAATTTTATCGCTGTCTCAAACGAAAAGTAAGTCAGCCTTAGTTAAAACAACAAACACAGGATTAAAATAAAATACAAAAAAAATGAAAATGATGCAATAATGTCTTAAGTTCTGCTTTTCTGTTGGAACAGATGCTCCTAAGTATTTTAAGCTGTGCTCCTATCATTTTCTGCTGTGCACCTAAAATTTTGGCAGTGCGAGAAATATACACTTGGTAGCATAAGTGCTGCCAAAACCAAAAACAAACTTTGAGCCCTGTGAGTGGGGATAAAGACTGACTTTTCTGGATGTTATGAACCCTATCTACAACATCGGCTAGGCAGTCCTGGTATCCATCGCCTTGCAGGTACAAATCATCAATATAACCAGAGGAAAGTTGTCCTTTCTTTCTCAGGCAACAGTACACTGGCTTGAGCAGTTTAGCGAACTTTCTTGGGCACAGTGCCAATCCATTAGGAAAACATGTCAATTTGTACAATATTTCTTGCCAATAAAATTTAAGATATTTTTGGTCAGTTTCAGCAATTGGAACAGAATAGAATGCATCCTTGATGTCAATGGATGCCGTGTAACAATTAGGCTTTCGTTACCATCCGAATCACCGTCCAGGGTGTGTCCACTTTAAAGTGTTCGTACTTTACTGACCTATTTAAAGGTTGCTTCAAATTTAGGATTATACGGTGTGTGCCATCAGGTTTTGGCCTGAGAAATATAGTGGATATAAATTGCCCTAGCTTATTTCTAGTTGGTTTAATAACTTCCTTCTGAAGAAGTTTGGTGATCTCAGACTGAATAATAGTCCTTTCCTGAATTCCTTTTGCACTGGAACCCTGTCTTGATAAGGGCTTGTAGTAAATTCAATAAACTGGTTCTTTACATTGCCAAGGACCTCAGGGTCTGTCCTAGACTCTAGGACTATGACAGTCTACCTCACCCAGCAGAAACAACAAAAACTGAAAAATGTCTGCCTACATATTATCAGGGTTCAGAGAGCTTCAATTAGACTTGTCGCACAGCTCTTGGCACTAATGACCTCTATGCAAATACCACCCCCAGCTCTTGAAGATATACATTGGTGGTCATTCATCATGGGGAACCCCATGTTACTCAATACACAGATGCCTCTGCAACTGGGTGGGGCCGTGATTTTCAGGGAACTCCCACAGGGGGGTTATGGAGCTCAATTGAGGCCCAACTCACATTAATTACCTTGAAATGTTGGCTATCAAATTAGGACTAAAATGTTTTGAGGCGATGATCAGACAACAACAAGTTAAACTCATGGTGGACAATATGACAGCAGTCACAATGCTTAACAACCTGGATACTAGTCACTCCTGGAACCTTAATGAACGTAACAAGGAGATACGATCTTGGTGTATTCACCAACCTTAAAGAATATGCTGCCCATATTCCAGGCAAAACTAACATGGTTGCTGACAGAGAATCTAGACAACATTGTAGAGAAATTGAGTGGACCCTTGATCAAAAGTTGTATGAAGAAGGTCAAAGACCAAATTATAGTGAAGTTTGTGCAAAGAGATAAAAGAGAGGAATTCTATAAGAAAAAAAAGAATTTGATAGGAAAGAAATCCAGCCTGAAACCATCTCTCCAAGCTGAAATGGGCAAAAGTATCTTCAGTGATAACGAGATTCATATTAATGAGTCGTTAACCACCTACAGGAGGAAATTGTTTGAATCGAAGAATTATTGCTTTCAAACAACAGCACAATCACAAATTCTTATGGACCGCTAGCGGGTAGATTTTACTAAGAGAGACTGAGACACCACGCATTGTAAGCTTTTCTACTCATGAGGAATTCCAAGATTATTTGGATGAGATTAACAACAGGGCCCGGTTGTTCAAAGGCCGATTAACGCTAATCCCAGATTAACAATTAACCAAGGAGTTTATTTCTCAACTCCCAAATGCTGTTCAACGCTGATTTTCGGCAAAACTTTACATTAGAAGAAGTCAATCTTGAAAAGAAAAAATAAGCAAAGAAACTTTCACCAAAAAGTTGAAAACGTGAAACAAAAGTTTACGCTAATCCTGGATTAAGTTAATCGGCTTTTGAACAACCGGGCCCAGATGAGTATTTTGTAATATTAGTCTATTTATATGTACATATATATTTATACTGACCTATACTTATATATTCGTTTTATATAAACTTCTGTTACTATAAAAATGAGTTCTTTGCAAGTCTTGCCATTTTATAACCTTAATAATCGAAAATTTATAATTAATATTGTAAATTGCTCATGGTCGTCGCAGATCGATCAGCTAATTTTTAATAGACATTGACCTGTTTAATTTGATATCCAACTCTGATAAATCTGATGACGTCGACCCTGATTTAGTGCTTACTACTCCAATGTCAAATTATTACTCTATTTCTCAGATAAATAAGTCTATTACCAAAGCTGGGCCAAAGGCCATTCCAATATTTCACTGTAATATTAGAAGTTAATAAAATATTTAGCTTTACTTGAAGATTTCTTTATTCCCTTGATAAAAGACCAGAAATTCTTGCTATTACTAAAACTAGACTAAGGTAATGTAAGGTAATGTCGATCTCCTAAGTTATGAACTTTATCATACTGATTCACCTACTTTGGCTGGAGGGGCAGCTATCTACATCGCTAAGAGTCTTAAATCTATACCTACAGTAGACCTGACATAAAATTTGATATATAACTAGTTGAATCGTGCAGAGTTGAAATTGATCCATGCATGTAATGGAAAGGCACATATATTAATTGGATGCATTTATAGACACCCTGGTACAAATGTAGAACAATATTATTTACTAAACAGCTTGATGATCTAATTAAAAAATCACAGAATAGATACCAAATGTACATTCTGGGAGACATGAGTATCGATTTTCTAAAATGCAACAGCCATGCACAAACTGAAGAGTACCGTGCTCCACTCTAACAATATCTTACCAATAATACTACCATTTGCGTCCATCCTTGAAGTGTGACGAATTTGGTGCGAAGTTTTACTGTTCAAACGTTAACGGTTTGTCCGGTTATGTGTCACTTTTGACCAACGAAACGTTGGCGGTTATGTCGTGAAATTGAGAACGTTTTTGGCGACATACCAGCATGTTTTGTTCACGTGCTCCTGAAGTTTTCAGGTTTTTCGTGAGAGCGAAAATATTTATGAATCTGCCTTGGAGTCTTGAAGAGTTATAAACCCGTAAGTGTCCATATATCGAATATGGTATACTTTATCAAAATGACGAAGGCGAGCATGTCGTGTTGAACGACAATCCCTGCAGTGTGCCTCAGAATTTGATTGCCGTTTCTTCAGTCCTCAAAATATATCGAAGGAATCATGGATATTTCTCGATTAAAGTTACAATTGTTCGAGGGGTCGTCACCTAGCGTGAAAACCAAACCCGCTGAAAGGACTAATCTATGCAAACAGTACAGCTCTACTACAGATCGTCCCAAGGCCCGGGCTTACCGTATGTATCTGAAAAGTGACTTTCTTTGCAACTTGGATAATGATGAGCAAGATACCAGAAAGACCGAAGAAAGGACTTCATGCGGTGAAAAAGCTCCACTTGAAAGGTACATCATTGCTGAGAGCGAAGAAAGATTAGAACGAAAGAGATAGATTACGTGATTCAGCGACTACGAGAAAAAAAGTACATGAAATCGAAGTGCAACTTGAAAGATTGAGGAGAAAGTATTTCTTCGTCTGGGGCATTAGATGCGCACACGCTCTTCCGTGTTTCGAGGAGCAATTGAAATCTTCATCTAAAGCGACTCCTTGACGGTAATTTACCTCCTTTCAAACTTGTTAACTTTGAATTTCTTTTTTTCTATTGCAAAACGAGCAGAGATGTTATTAGGGCGGTCAAGCAAAACCCGATCGCTTTCACGAAAAACTTGACAACTTTGAGAGCACGTAAACAAAACATGCTGGTATGCCGCCAAAAACGTTGTCAATTTTACGACATAACTGCCACCGTTTCATTGGTCAAAAGTGACACATAACCGGACAAACCGATGGTTAACGTTTGGAAAGTAAAACGTCGCACAATATTCGTCACGCTTCAAGGATGGACGCAAATGGTAGTAACTAAGCGTACCAGAATTACTGATCATACTGCAACTTTGATAGAACATATACGGTATATACCAACAACACTAACCTCAAACCTATTATGTAGATAATTAGGGCTAGATTTCATACATATATCATACATCTTTATTTACCCTCGGATTTTAGAGTAGCTTGGTGTAGCTAATATCTCCGAGCATTTACCCTCCCAACCCTGATACACCACAGAGGACAGACCACAACACCGGGAACTACATGCCCTACTCTTTGCGACAAGTGTGCGGGTTCTTTTACGTCCCACAGGATTATGAACATTGAAGGGTTGTGAGACGGGACCTCCGGCTTATCGTCCTTATCCGAGAATACTAGAGAGTCTAACCATTTGCAGATGTAATTACAAAGGCAGAACTTTCTCCTCAGTTATTTAAAGACCCTGGGTGTTGGTCAGGCCGGAGTTGAACTCACGACCTCCCGCGTGACAGCCCGGTGCTCAACCAACTGAGCCACCGGTGCGCGGTAATTTATTAATCGTTTTTTACATCGTTATGGACGTAAAGTAATCTATACGTTGATTTATAGTCATCCAGTTTAATTTGTAGAACAGCTCAGACGATGGGACATCCTGGGCACGCTTGATATTAAGAATGGCTCTTGCCGCGTATTTCTGTAATCAAAGGATCCGGTCTAGGTTGTACTGTGATGTCGCGCCGCAGATGACACATGCGTAATCAATAATAGGTTGGATCAGGGACTTGTAAAACAACTGCCTCTCGCATTGAGGTAAATACTAGGTTTTGATAGCTTTTAGGAGATCAATTTGTTTAAGAACTTTTCTACAGACTTTGTCAATGTGTAAATTCCAAGTAAGCTGTTCATCAAGAACAAGACCGAGAAGTTTGTGTCTGTGTACACTTTTTATCGCTGTTCCATTGTGAATGATCTGGATTCTTTGACCTTGCAAACGTGCCAATTTGGGTTTAGTGGAGATAACCATGGATTCCGTTTTTGCAACATTCAAAGCCATTCCATGGTTTTCTATCTATAATGAAATGGTTTCAAACAATTTGCCAACTACTGATTCACATACTCTAAAGTTCTGCCAGCAACTAATGTTGCCGAATCATCCGCGATTATCTTTAATTTCTGGGGGTCATCTCAGTATTTCAGAAGGTAAGTCATTCATAAACGTAATAGTGCGGTACGGCGTGTAATCCCGTAGGACTTTGGTGCCGAAATTGATTTTTTCGCTGTTTTGCATCAATTGTGGGTCGAATAATAAGAATCCGATGGAGTTCAAATTTTCCGACCCCGTCTTCACGTTTCTGGGTACTTCAGGATTTAATTTACGCTAATTTATGCTAATTAGATGAAAAAAAAAAAGTTTGCGAATATCTTTGTTCTAACTCACTTGAAACAAGGCTTGACCTTGATGAGATACATCGTATAACTAAAATTTGTTTAACAACTTAAGTCAACGGCTCGAATTTGAGAATAAAGCATTAGCGTTATTTTACGTCTAGCAGGAAACATCTAAGGCTCTTTAAATCTAGGGACAGTTGAATTACTTGGAGATCCAGAATTCTGTCATTTATGAGCGCACGCTCACGCCTAAAGCCTGCTTTAGACATCGAATTTCAAAAGCGCCGAATCGAATAATTCAATTCGGTGCATGTGAAATGCGACGTGTAAATCAATTCAATGCGACTCAAATGAATTAAATGCGGGTTCGGTCGAAGATAAGAATAAAGTATTTCATTTTATCCAGATGTTGTTCATCATTTTCTGCGTTAGCTTTTGCCCATCACTGTTTCCCGCGCTCACGAATTCGATTTGGTACATGTGAAATGCGACGGCTAAATCAAATGCCGCATTTTTTAATTTGAAGCGACTCAAATTGGTATTTGATTCGGTGCATGTGAAATTCAACGTTTAAACCAGGCCTAAGTGAAAAAAAAAGCCAGCCGTAAAACTCCAAAATCTAGTCGTATTTTCGCAATTCCGAGCCCTGAAAAGAAACTCGTCAGCTTGAGCAGCACATAAGCGTACAGACACAAAAATTATTTATTTTGATTTGTTGTTGTTTAGCATCGGAGAGGTGAAAAGAAATCTGATGTTATTTAAAAGTACTAGTCCTGTTGCGCGACTTGGTTTCCAGGGGACGTCATGGAAACCTGAATAGCCTGAAGTTTTTGACAGGCAAGGGCGCAAACTATACAGAGATTGATGTTATTCAGCGAGTCCAAGCAATTGGAATACACAAGTGTCAAGATCTAATTGGATTGCACTACATTGCCGGACCGACTGGGGAGGGAAGTTTGTTGGTATAACGAAGAAGACCTGGGTAAAAGCTGACATGGCACTCGATGACGACCATCCCGCGATCGACTGTTTCAGAGAGTTTGGTGATGGTCTTATCTAAACCCAGTTAGCCAACGGAGAACTGCCAACTCAAGTTAAAGACCTAGAGAAATTCGTCTGCTAAGTGTACTGCAAAGCGGGACCTACCACCCTTCCTGAACTTCGATGGGAGCTTTTTAGATCCAGGAACTTGAAAGGTGAGATGCTGCCTCCAACTCGTGCTTCCTTACTCCCACACATCACGCGCGCAAACTTCATAGCCATGCGCGACAAATCCTATACCACCAGCCACCCAGATCTTCCTTCCATAAAGAGAATAGGGAGCTCTAGCAACGACGACGGCAACGGCAAAGAGAACGTCGTCGTTAAATGAGAATTCGCGTTATTGTATTCGCTTTGCGAATATTCCAAGCATTTTAACGTGACAAAGGTGCGGCAAACCCTCAAGAAAGAAACTAATATGAACGGCGCTCAATTTAGGAGAGAAAATGAAAATTTATCCTCAAGCGCTGACGTTCACCCTAAAACCTCAAATTTGGTCATTTTACGTTGTTGATTTGCTGACGACGGCTAAGAAATAGACAAAAATGAAAAGATGCACGTGCAGAGCGTGCAAAGCTATTGTTCTTGTTCATTAAATATGCAAATTTTTGACGTTCTCGTTGCCGTTGACGTTCTCGTTGCCGTCGCCGTTGTCGTTGCTACAGCTCCCTAATGGCTGGAGTGAACACCAAGGAGCATACATTCCCTTTATATGCCTGTCTCTCCCTGCACCCCAAGCTTTTATTGAGCTTACCAAATGCGGCTGCAAGTCAGACTGCAAAGGGACGCTGTGGCTGTTTCAAGAACGGAATTCCATGCACTCCTCTTTGTAAATGCTTTGGAAAAAACTGTACAAATCCATTCACAGATGACACACGAGTTGATAACGAGGAAGAGGATGATGATGCTTTTAGTGTATAAGAACTTAAGTCACATTTTACGCACGAACACTTTTAACGGAACTGTACATTAGTACTATATATAACAGAAAAAAAGACCAATAGCGTTTACATTGTTCCTATGGGACTAGCGAAAGTCAACGATATTTTTGTATGAGAAAACTGAAAGAGTGCATGCGTTTACAGTGCGACGCGCCTTACCATGGCCACCTAACAAAGTTTTTACCAATTGTCCGCCGATCGGGATGTGTGAATTTGATTGACAGTCACGTCTCCTTGCAAAGTTCGCACAGTTGTAAGTTGAACACCGTTGCATGGATTGTTGAGTTGACGTATTTACCCGTAATTGTCAAATGTGAAGTTTGTTAGGTGGCCACGGTAAGGCGCGTTGCACTGTGACCAAAAAAAGGAAAATGAAGAAAGTTCCGGACCTAACTGGACATCGCTCGTAATGGAAATCATTTGTTAGGTAAAGTTTATCAAAAATGCACTGTTTTGCTTTAGAAAAATGAAAGTCCATGATGGCGGATCCAAGATGGCCGCCACCAAAAAAGCAAGTAGTTAATCTGACGTCATCGCTGTTTGCCATGGTAACCAATTTAAGACATACGATGTACGTCATCAACATCAAGATTCGTGTCAAGTTTGGTCAATGTATCTTGAGTTAATTTTTCTTGAGTTAGAGCAAAGATATTCGCAAAACCGTTTTTGCATCTAATTAGCATAAAGTAAATTCTTAAGTAGCCAGAAACATGAGAAGACGGGGTCGGAAAATTTGAACCCCATCGGATTCTTATTATTCGGCCCAAAATTAGTGCAAAACAGCGAAAAAATCAATTTCGGCACCAAAGTCCTACGGGATTACACGCCGTACCGCACTATAATAAAGAGAAGGGGGCCCAGAATGCTCCCTTGTGGGACACCACGTGAGATATCAAGAAAATCAGAAGTTGTTCCATTTACGGCTACGGCTTGTTTTCTCATCGATGAATACGAGTTAAACCAGCCAAGCGTTGACTCACTTAAACCGTAGAATTCTAATTTCTTCAGAAGAAGATTGTGATTAATAAGGTCGAAGGCCTTACTTAGGTCCAGCATTAGAAGACCATTTATATCGCCCTGTCCAGAGTAAGAAGTAGCGTGTCAGTAATGTCAATAAGAGCAGGGACGCAGGAATAATTCTTCAAGTACGCAGATTGATTCTCTATAAGGAGTCTAAATTTTTGGAGCCACGAGAGAAAGGTAACATGGACGTGTCGTTCACAAATCTTTGAGATAACAGGCAAAACCGAGATCGGTCAATAATTTAGTTGCGCTGATTTATCTCCTGATTTGAAGATCGGAATTACCCGAACAATCTTCCAAATGTCCGGAAACGTGGCAGTTTCAAAACTCAGATTGATAATGCTGGTCAGAGAATCGGCGACTTAATTGACACTAAGTTTTAAGAGGCTGACCGGAACTTTGTCGAGACCCGTAACTTTAGTCGTAGACATCGAATTTATTTGCTTCTTAACTTTTACAAAGCAGCTTGTTAACGGTGGTATGTTAAAAAGTTCGCCTGATGGTTTCATCTTACTAACAAGACCTCAATTTCTGAAGACCAGGCGTACCCTGGAGGCCTTCATCAATGTAATTCTGCGCGATATTCACAAAAGCCGAATTGAAAGGACCAAGGACATGAGGCATGATCATCGAAAGTTACTTGTCAGTTATCAGAAACCACACAGGCCTGTCTCCAAGGACACTGTGATTAGATGACAAGTTAAAGCTCGCTGGCATAGATACCACCACCTTTGGTGCCCATACTACGAGAGCTGTGTCAACCTCAGCTGCAAAAGCTCAGAAACTATCAATAACCACTGTCATGGACAACGCCAGGTGGTCCTCTGAAAATACCTTCATGAGATATTACAACAAAACTATTTCCAAACCGAAAGATAACTTTGGAAAAGAACTGCTTAACTGCTTAGTAGTTTAAATTGCAATTAAAAAAGAAGGCTGTGGTGATTTCCAAAGGGCCCTTCGCTTACCTTTGGCTTCCGGTACCAACGTTAACAGCACTTCGATCACCAACGGCGGCATGGCCCCCTAAAATTTCGGTATCATAAGTTGTCTGGCCAGGAGCAACTAGTGGAGGAACACTAAAAGAAACAAAAAGTTGATTCAGTCACCTGACTTGTTTAGAAGTGTCGTGACATAAAAACCAATGTACCTTTGTACCGCGGTGGCCTACGAAACAGTTCTGTATTAAGGACGGTGCCTACTAATTAACAATAGCTGGAGTTTTGAAAACAAGGTCAAACTTGGCTGCAAAATCCAAAGTGCAACTGCTGCCTTGCACTGACGGCGAGCTTTAAATTCCTAGGGGGAGCTGTGTCATGGCTTGTGGCTTGTCGCATGCAAGTCTAACAAGTATGAAGTATTAGTCCATAGCCAAAACAATTTTTATGCCCTGAGCGGGATTTGAACCCACGTCCCCCTGATTACCGGTTGGGTGTGATCACCACTACACTATCAGAGCAACCATGCTGGCTACATGGCCAATCTGGATAGTGAATGGGAATTACGTGGTCATCCCGGGCGCATGTTTTTCCCCAACTAGATGACGCTGGATCAACCAGAACGATGATTCACAGGCTGACGAGAGAGAAGAGAACAATTTGTATACAAGTTAAGAACTCTCGAGCCAACAGCGCATCTCTGCCCCACAGGAGGATCACAAATGGATTCACAGTCCAAGCCTCGGCGAAATGTAATTAATTAATGAAGTTTATCCAGATTCACTATCCAGATTGGCCATGTAGCTAGCATGGTTGCTCTGATAGTGTAGTGGTGATCACACCCAACCGG